>CM042012.1:36552188-36579688 GCA_023525715.1 Cichorium intybus | reverse complement strand
TGGTTCACACCCAAAGCAAGCAACAAGAAAAATCAGAGAGAGAGAGAGAGAGAGAGAGAGAGAGGAGTGATGGTAAAGGACGCAGGATATAGGGATCCAGAACCCCTTATTTATAGCCTCCAAGGGATAACCAGATAAGCCTTAGAGATAAACCTTATTTGAATTCAATCTGGATAAACCTTTTATCTTTAATTCAAATCCCTATTTATCTCTATATAGATTTCGAAAACCAAGGATAAATATATCCTTAATTTCACCAACCTTTATCCTGCTAAAATTGTTCACTACTCAACTATTGAATAATTACAATTCAGCCCCTGCACTTTTAATTAATCTAATTAATCCCAAAATTAATTCCAATTAATTTCTGATTAATTATTAATTAAATAATACTATTTCTAATCAATATATTATCTTCATAATATATTAACAAATTATTTATATTGATTTATTAATCACATAATAAATCAATCTCTCTCTAAAAGTTATTCTGTCAAATTGCCAGCCTTGATGGCAACCCAAGTCGTGTTACTATCACATAATAAATTAATCTCTCTCCAAAAAGACTGTGTTACTATCAATCAAGTATATATCAAGACTTAGACACCTAATAAAACACAACCATCATGAGAAATGGTCAGTATGTTGTCATCGTACTCCTTTTATGGCAAAAACAACATCAATAGTATCATGGTTTTGTATGAAGTATCGAAATATTCCAAATTTTCCTTTTCCGCCCCATGTTCAGTGTTCAGGGCATAACTCAGAAACAATAATTCTGACTAAGTTGATTCCAGTAGCGTTGGAAAGAATAAAAAATTTGCTATAACTTTACGCTCAAATAGTTTTCCTCAATGCATCCCGTATTTTATCCTTGTCGCTCGTAAAATCAGTGAAGGTTGCTATATTCTCGGCCTGTACAACATCGAGACGAGTTCAGGCAACGAGCTGGTTTTGGGCTAGGCATGTAAATGTATATTTAAGCTTCAACGACGATTAAATAAAGTTTTCACATAAAAACGAAGGCTTAGAACTCATCAAATCTGATGGAAATAATCCCCACTTAGAAAATCATGTTTTCTCGGTATGTGACGATTTCACAATACGTAGGGATCTTTCATGCATCCAAATCTATACATGATCTATCATAAAACTTAATAAAGAGCCTATAACACGACTTGGAATGTCTGTTAAAGAATGAATGTGTAACGACCCAAAAATCTCGAATTTATATTCGAGAAAATACTTAAAGAAAAGACCAAAAATATTTTGGAAGTTTTGAAATAATTTATTTGGAAATGTAGTAAAATTCCAAGAGTTGGAGAAATATGGTAAAAAGGGGTAAAATGGTCATTTGATATGAAAATGACTTTAAAGTCAAGAAAATGTAATGTTGGGGCCAAAATGAAATAAAATAAACCCATAATGTTACAAAAATGAGTTTTTGTGCCATTTTGGAAAAAATGGAAATTTAGGGACCAAAAATGGAAATTTGCTAGGTATTTAAAGGAGAAAATATCTCCTTAATGTTCAGAAGATGGAAGTCTCCAGAGAGATCGTGAGAGCATGAGAGTGATCGGGTCTTGAGGATTTTTGGAAGATTGAAAGAAACTAACTTGGAATTGAAGAATTCCAAGCCTTCTAAGGTTAGTAAATTTGTTTTTAGGGTTGTTTAACCCATTTCCCGTGAGTAGGTTACTGTAGCTTCGAAAATTCAGTGGCTAGAGGAGGATTATCCTATGATTCCTAGCCTTAATTTGTGTCTTAATCATCATATAAACCTAGTTTACCCATTGAAAGTGTTAAAAATCAAGAAATGAGAATTTGAGCTCAAGAACCCTAACTAACGGGTTTCTAAGAACAAGATGGTTATAATGGTTTTTGATAAGTCTAATATGTTATAATAGAAGTAATAAATCATTCCTAGTTGATAAATTTGAGTAATTTTAGATTTTGGGTAAAAATGTCAAAAATGGAAATTTTTGGAAGAAACTTGGAATCCATGATTCCATAGTTTAAAAACAAGTAAAAGTAGTTGGTTTATGTTTCTAATCATATCTTGATCATTATCCAACATATGGATAACTTAAAATCAAGTTTGGTGATTTCATATGCAATTGAACCCTAGAAATTTGAGTTTAAGATCAAAATGTTAATTTGACATAAAGAGTTGGTTAGAATGAGTCATAAATGATGTTTAAGTATGAAGAAACCATTAGAAGTGGTTTCCTAAAAGTTTCAATTAATAAAATGAAAGTTTGAACAAAAACTGAAATTTGTCGGGTGGAATGGAATTGGTGATTCCATGAATGAAACCCATGGAAATGGTTAATGGAAATCATGAATTGGTAATTAAAGAAAGTATGTTTTGGGTTATAAAAACCTTAAATTAAATCATCCATTTGTTATTGACAACGCCTAGTGATATCAAGTATTTTAGGCGTTGTTGAGCCCTGTTCTTGGTCAAATTATATCAAATATGCATGGGTATTCTCACTTTTCGTGTCAGGACTTGTCTGGAGAAAAAGAACAGATACAGGGACTAAAAGTGTACAAAAAGGAAAAAGTATGGAAAGAATGCAAAATTAAGAGAAGACGAACGCGCGCCGCGGATTTATCTCCTGCGCGACGCGGATGTAAGGCGGTGGAACACATTTAAATGACGAAAAAACGGGGAACGGATAAGTACGCGCGCCGCGGATTTCACATTTGCGCGGCGCGGTCACGGGAAATTTGCAACTATAAATAGAGGCATTTCCAGCCGAAAACCCTAGCAAAGACCTGGTGTAAACATCGACCTAGAAGCTCTTTGACTCGAGGATTCCATTTCAGAAGCTATAATTTGGTATTTTCATGTTTTAGATTTTATTTCATTTTAGTTAAACATTTGTAAGCTTTGAGTTGAATCTTTGGGTGTGACAACCATTGATCTCCAGCTTAGGGTTCCGTTTTTAGTAGTTTTGGTTACTGATTTGATGTTTGGATATTGGTTTGAGTGAATGAAATCATTCGGTTACCTTAAATATTGATTTTTCGGTATTTCGGATGCTTGTGGGAGTTTTGGTTGTTTGATTGTGATTGGATTTTGTTTGTGGCTTGGTTAGGACGGTTTTCCCTTGCTGAAAACAGTAGCTAACTTGGTTAGATTGAGCATTAAATCTTGGCTATTAACTGTCTCATAGAACTATTGGTTTTTAGCTAGTTTATGCTTGCTTGGTTTTTGCTAGTTTGAATGCCTTCAATTACTCATGATTCAGAGATGTACTTCTGAATTCAGAAAGTAACTAGGTCATTTGGACATAGCTAAGCTTGGCTTGGGTGTTTGAATATTGTTCAAGGTAGAAAGATAGAAATTAGTTCCTCCGACTATAGCCGTGACACTATCAGTTGGTAATCTCTCATCTAGGCTAACCACGTAGCTCCTGTGGATCGACCCTGACTCCACTATACTAGTGAATGTTAGGTTATTTCTTATTTTTGACCGCATGACGACCTCTGCGTGCACGTCAAATTTTGGCGCCGTTGCCGGGGAGCTGTGAGCTTAGAATAGGTGAGTAGTAGAAATTTGTTTCTTGCTTTTTGAAATTTCATTTTGGGTTAATTTCATTTTGGTTTTGATTTTTGTGGGCGTGTTGCATTAGTGCATGCGTACCCGCAGGAGAGAGCAATCATCCCCATTACAGTTTGATTCTGAAATTGAACGTACTGCGCGCAAACTCCGTGCCCGTAGGCGTTTAAGCATCATGAATTATAGTCAAGTTAGCAGTAGTCCGGTTAGTGTTGCCCAGGATCCGTCAGGAGAGGCAACAGGGAGGTTTTCTATTCCCCCATTATCAGAATTCCAATTTGGAAGCTCGAGTGCGTCTGGTGGTGTAGTTTCAGCCCCTACACCCATACCATCATGCACTCCGCCATCTATTCCACCATTTACACCAGCTTCTCAACCACAATCCACCAATCCCTTTACATCTGCTATGACTTGGGGAGAGCCGACCCGAGATGGCACCCCAACTCCTAGACAGCATACACCAACATCACAACCACAACCAGCCCTCTTTAAACCTCAACCTACATACCAACCAACACAACCTATACACTTTCAACCACCGCCTCAACCGCAATACCAATACCCAGAGACGGAGGAAGTGTACGACGAGGAAGATGAAGGATGGGTGCCACCGGCACCGCAACCATAATGGAACCGAGGTCGGGGACCTCCCAGGCGAGCACCACCATACCAACCACCAGGTCAGCGGGAGTACAATGATCATCTTTACGGTAACCCCGCTCAACCCTTACATTTTGCACAACCGAGACGGCAATCGGTTGCATCACATTTCCAACCGCGGGAATATGATGATTCGTCGCCGATCTATATTCCTGATAACATAGATTCGCAGGTAGAGATTAGACCCAAGTTATTAGGAATATTACCAGAATTCAGAGGATATAAGCAGGATGATCCCTATAATCATTTATATGAATTCTTAGCGATCGCTAATGCTAACAATCCCAGAAACACAAATAGAAATATTTTTAGGCTTAGACTGTTCCCGTTCACTCTTAAGGATAAAGCCAAGTATTGGTTCACGTCGTTGCCATCAAACAGTATCACTACGTGGGATCAGCTCAAGGCGAAGTTCCTTCAAGAATTTTATCCAGCGAGCAAAACAACTGAAATCAGAAGAGTTATCCAGGATTTTCAGCAAAAGCCTGGGGAGGCTTTTCATGAAGCCTTCGACAGATTGAAGGAGTTACTGCGATCTTGTCCACATCACGAGATTCCCAGATGGCAATTGGTCAAGTTATTCTTCGAGGGAGTTAGCGAGACACACCAAGCCATGATAAATGCCTCCTCCAGTAGGACATTTATGTGGCAAGATCCATGTAACACCCCAACTTTTACACAATTTTTTTTTCAAACTTATATTACAAATATTTAATCATACAAACCATTTAAGTTTTTACAAATGGGGTATCACAAATTTGCATCATAACCACAGTTCAAACCTGTTATTTTACATTTTGTACAACAGAAGCTACGGTCCCACACCCGACTCTTCTAATGCCCTTCCTGCTTACCTGAGTACATAGCATTTTAAAAACATACGTGAGACATAAGGTCTCGTGAGCGTTATGGGTTTAGACCCAAAACAGTTTTCCAATAATAATTTTACTCTTTAAATTTTTACCAATATATTATTTCCTATGAGCGCACCCATAGGTATTCCTTGTTTTGTGATGGTACATTCCTACGAGCGCACCCGTAGGTTTTATACGAGACGCACCCGTATAACTTCTTCCCCAATAGTATGAAACGAATTCATCTATCAAGGTAAGACAACTACTTCGCGACGGGAGGTACCATCCCAGTAGTGTCTTTTTGCCACCCCTACCGCAGCAGGCCGTGGTCTTTATCCGGATACTTCTTAACTCATCAACAGGACTCAATCACTTTATTACTTCTTTGTATTTCTCATTAAATCATTTCAACTTCCATAAAACCATTTTGACTCCCAAAACATTTTATATAAAATTCATTTCTTTGTATAAAAACCCATTTTGCTATGTACCCAAAAATCCACATAATACTCACCTTAGACTTTGCAAAGAATATCTAAGTGTTCAACGCCTCTTTTCCCCTCCCTTGTTTCTCTATTGTTTCACCTACACAAATCATTTGGGTTATGATATGAACTTATATTTTCATGTTTTCATATCATATTAAACTTATAATAATGATGAGGGGATCAAACTACTCAATTAGAGTCATAACGGGAGTGAATTGCATGAATTCGGGTCACACGGGTCGTGTACGGGTCATACGGGTCGTGTACGGGTCATACGGGGTCATGTAAGGCTTCCAAGATGTCCAAACCATTTGTCCCAGGTTACACGGGTCGTGTTAAAACAATACGGGTCGTGTAACTCACTGCAGACCCCATTTTCAGCTCCAGATTTTTGTTCGTTTTTTGCAGTTTTAGTCCATTTCTGGATTCAGTTTGTTTCCAAACTTAACGAAACTTTGCCAATAGGTTATATTAACCTTCTAACATGTTAAGAACATATTTTTAATCCTATTAAGTCTTATTTAGTTCATGACTTAATGGTTAAGACCATAGGATGTCACAAGAGCTCTAAAGAAGCTCATGTGCCATAAATTCTAATACAAGGGTCCATTTCTTTCTATCTTTTATATATATCTTTATATGATCAAGAGGAGATAAATTAGGGGTTTTACAACCCAAAACATACTTCATTAATCACCAATTCATGACTCTCATTATCTATTTCTATGGGTTTCATTCATGGAATCACCAATTCCATTCCACCCTTTCAAATTACCATTTTCCTGCACATTTTAATCTTTGATCTGCTTGGTTCCAACTCAAATCCAATTCAATTAAAGGTTAAAACATGATATTTGGAGTATTACCAAGCCTCCTAAACAACACTTATTACCCCATAAACACTAGAATCAAACCAATATTCACAAACCCAAATTCTAGGGTTCTTGAACAAAATTCTCAATTCCTTTTGCTTCTAATTGTTTCCAAAGGTGGAATTGAGTTCTAATGATGTTTAGAACATGATTCAAAGGTTAGAAACTTAAAACAAAACTCACACAACTTCTGAATTTCGTTTTCACCCATTCAAAATAACTCAAAATGGTTTAACTAGCTTACAAAGGTGAAATTCTCACCTTAGATGACTTGGGAGTCACAATCTTCAAGCTTGGTTCTTCAATTCCTGCTCTAATCACCGCTTCAATTTCTTGTGAACCTCCAGAAGTCGTGCTCTCAAGAAATCTCCAGAACTCTCCACATCTTCTGGGAACTATGGGAGATTTTTCTCCTATTTATAGTTCCAAAATTTTCAATTTCACCCCTCAAGTTCCAATTCTTGAATCTTTAACACCATAATCTAATCTTTATTACATGAAGTTTCATTTCTTATATTATTGCCCCATAAACACAAAATATTTTACACCAATGTCCAAATCATGGCAAAAGACTAATTTGCCCTTTTTCACAACTTTACCATTACACACGCTTATTTCACATTTTATTGAAAATTTTTTTTGCGGATTCTTACAATCTCCCCCCCTTAAGAGGATTCCGTCCTCGGAATCTCTTCATAATTCGTGAAATTCGGGTATCTTTTCTTCATGTCTTCCAGGGTCTCCCAAGTTAAGTCCGAACCCGATGAATGTTTCCATTTGACTAAAACTAAGTCAATTTCTTTGTTCCTCAGCTTTTTGGTTCTCACTTCTAGTATTGCCTCTGGTTCTTCTATCAATTTATTCGGGGTCTCCACTTTTAAGTCTTCTAATGGAATAATGAGTTCACTCTTTCCAAAGTACTTTTTCAAATAACACACATGGAACGTATCATGTATACCACTCAGTTCACGTGGTAACTCTAACTTGAAAGCTTGTTCGCCAATTCTCTTTGAGATCTTGAAAGGTCCAATGTATATTGGGCTCAGTTTACCCTTCTTTCCAAATCTTACCACACCTTTCCACGGTGATACTTTGAGCATCACCAGATCACCTTCCTTTAAATTGTAAGGTATCTTCTTCAAGTCTGCATAACTCTTCTGCCTATCTTGAGCAGCTTTCATATTAGCTTGAATTATTTTGATCTTTTCGTTTGTTATCCTTACAATTTCTGGCCCAGTTATTTTAGTCTCCCCTGCTTCCAACCAACACAAAGGGGTTCTACACTTCCTGCCATATAGAGCTTCGAATGGTGGCATCCCGATACTGGAATGATAACTGTTGTTATAAGAAAACTCTACCAATGGCAAGTGTTCGTCCCAATTTCCACCGAAATCTAAAGCACACGATCGTAGCATGTCTTCTACAGTCTGAATAGTTCGTTCACTTTGCCCGTCTGTCTGGGGATGATAGGCTGTACTCATTTTTATTTTTGTCCCCATTCGTTCTTGTAGTGCTTCCCACAACTTTGAGGTAAATCGTGGGTCTCTGTCAGACACAATAGACAAGGGAGCTCCATGAAGTCTTATAACTTCATCCTTGTATATCTGCGCCAATGTTTCCAATTCTGCATTTTCTTTAATTGCCAAAAACATTGCACTCTTGGTCAAGCGGTCAACAATGACCCATATAGAATTATGACCTCTTCTAGTTCTTGGCAACCCACTTATGAAATCCATAGTTATGTCTTCCCATTTCCCCGCCGGAATTTGCAATGGTTGAGTATTTCCATACGGGGCTTGGTGTTCCGCTTTCGCCTGTGCACAGGTTGCACATTTAGAGATATATTTGACAATTCTTTTCTTCATCCCCGGCCACCAATACTGTTCTTTGAGATCCCGATAAGTTTTCGTACTTCCAGGATGAATGGAATACTTTGACTTATGGGATTCTTCTAGAATCAACTTTCTGATTCCACCAGCTTTTGGTACCCATACGCGGTTTTTGACTGTCTTCAATCCTTGCGTATTTTCTCCAAATACCAAATCCTTTCCCAGCTTTTCTTTCTTTAAGTCACCCCTCTCTAATACTTGCTTTTGCGCATCTTTAATTCTTTCTATTAGGCCTGATTTCAACTCTATCCGCATCAACCTTTCTTGACTTTTCTTTTCGTGAAACTTTCTGCTTAACGCGTCTGCTACCACATTTGCTTTCCCAGGGTGGTAGGCGATTTCACAATCATAGTCATTTATTAGCTCCAACCACCTACTTTGCCTCATGTTGAGTTCCTTCTGTGAGAATACATACTGCAAGCTTTTGTGATCCGTGTACAAAGTACATTTCGTTCCATACAAATAATGCCTCCAGATTTTTAGTGCAAATACAATCGCTGCCAATTCTAAATCATGCGTTGCATATCTTGTTTCCGGTTCTTTTAATTGGCGAGAAGCGTACGCTATCACTTTTCCCCGCTGCATTAGTACACAACCCAATCCTCTGTTCGAGGCATCACTGTACACCACGAAATCTTCAGTTCCCTCCGGTAAAGTAAGAACCGGTGCATTACATAACTTCTCTTTCAATGTTCCAAACGCTTTCTCCTGTTCCGCCCCCCATTCAAATTTTACCCCTTTTCTTGTCAGCTTTGTAAGAGGTACTGCAATTCGTGAGAAATCTTGGATGAATCGTCGGTAATACCCCGCGAGTCCAAGGAAACTTCTCACTTCTGTCGGGGTCTTGGGAATTTCCCATTTCATCACTGCTTCCACCTTTGTTGGATCGACCTTAATGCCTTGGATTGAGACAACGTGTCCAAGGAATTGCACTTCCCTCAGCCAGAATTCGCACTTCGAAAATTTTGCGTATAACTTCTCTTTCTTTAAGACTTCCAGTACCGTTCTCAGATGATTTTTGTGTTCTTCTGCATTCTTCGAGTAAATAAGAATGTCATCAATAAAGACAATAACAAACTTATCAAGGAACGGCTTGCATACCCTATTCATCAAATCCATGAAAATTGCTGGGGCATTGGTCAAACCAAAAGGCATGACTAGAAATTCATAATGCCCGTAGCGAGTGCGAAAAGCAGTCTTCTCAATATCTTCATTTCTTACGCGCACCTGATGATAACCAGACCGAAGATCAATCTTGGAAAAATAGTCAGCACCTTGCAATTGATCAAACAGGTCGTCTATGCGTGGTAACGGGTAACGATTTTTAATGGTAATTTTATTGAGCTCGCGGTAATCAATGCACATTCGCATCGTGCCATCTTTCTTTTTGACAAACAGCACCGGTGCACCCCAAGGCGACACACTGGGGCGTATGAAGCCTTTATCAAGCAATTCCTGTAATTGTGACATCAACTCCCGCATTTCGGTCGGGGCCAAACGGTATGGAGCACGAGCGATAGGAGAAGCTCCGGGTACAAGATCAATTCGGAATTCTACTTGTCTCTCAGGTGGCAAGCCGGGTAAATCGTCTGGAAATACTTCGGGGTAATCTCTCACTACGTCAATGTCATTTACTGTTTTCTTTGCTTTATCTTCCATTACTACATACGCCACATAGGATAAACATCCTTTCACCAAACATCTTCTAACTTTCGCTGCACTGATCAAATTTGACATCCTCTTAGGTTTTTCACCATAAACATATACTTTGCTACCATCTGGAATTTTCACCGACACTATCTTCTTTCCACATGAAATTTTCGCGTCATTGGCTCCAATCCAATCCATACCAATGACAACATCAAAAGTCTTCACTCCAATTGGAAGAAGGTTCAACGAGAATTTCTGGTCATCTATGCTGAGCTCACAACCACGGTACACATGTTTTATCTCCACCTTCTTACCGCTCGCCAATTCGACCTCACATACATGATTTAATGGTTCTAACGGCACGTTGAATTTTAGACCAAACTCATAGGACACAAACGAACACGTAGCACTAGAATCAAATAATACGTAAGCAGGCATCTGATTAATTAATAGGGTACCTGAGACCACGTCTTGTGTCTCCTTTGCTTCTTCCCGGGTGAGCTGGAAGGCGCGAGTCTTCACCTTTTGAGGCTCCGTCTTTTTCTGCGCAGTTGATACCATTGTCTCGCCACCCTTCTTCGGACAATTAAAACTATAGTGCCCCTTTTCGTGACATGAAAAACACTCGACTTCGCTGAGCTTCGGATAGGTACATTCCCTAGCCTTGTGACCCGTTCTCCCACAGTTAAAGCAGGCTGTGCTTCCCGTCTTGCATTCACCCATATGCTCTTTCCCACACTTATCACACGTCTTCCGACTGCCCTGTTTGCTTGACATCACCACCGACTTCCCCTTCTTATTCCAACTACTGCTCCCGCCACTGAATTTACGTTTATCACCAGAGACTTGCCTTTCCATTGTTCTTCTCTTCCACACATCCTCCACGTTTCTTGCCGCTACAAATGCTTCATCCATAGTTACCGCCCGTTTCACTTCCAATTCATACTCCCAGGGTAGGCCTTTCACGTAACGGTTGATACGTGCCCGCTCCGTATTGTAAATATTGCCCACAAATGGCAACATATCACTAAACTTCTTAGTGTACTCAGCAATAGTCATATTCCCCTTCTTTAAGGTAAGAAATTCATCTTCAAGTTTTTCTATGTCCCGAAGGGGACAGTATTTGTTCTTCAGACGAGTAGTGAATTCGGTCCACGACCATTTGTAAATTACATCCTTCCCAACCAGTTCGTACAAGGTATTCCACCAAACTAACGCATTGTCTTTTAACATTCGTGAGGCATAATAAACTTTATCTTTCTCATGACACTTGCTGACCTCCAGTACTTGCTCCGTCTCCCGAATCCATCGCATCGTAACTTTGGGCTCAAAACTTCCATAATATTCCGTCGGTTTACATGCCAAAAAGGTTTTGAAGGAACATCCCTTCCTGTCTTCTGTCCCCACACTATCCTCTTCTGTAACCGAATCTCCGTTAGTGGGTCTCCAAGAGGCATCATCCGCTGAAGGATTAGGATGTGGGTCCCCCAGCCGCGTGTTCAGCATTTGACGCATATCTTCCCTCATTTCTGTTTTTAAATTGCTAATAAGGTTTTGTATAGCCTCCAGAGTCACATGTGGAGGTTGCGGTATTGGGTTTGGCATATCACCCATATTATCCGCATCATTGACGGGATTACTCCCACGAGATGGAGTATGACTGGCTGCCCGTCCCCCCCTTGAAAGGCTATGATCACCGCTCGCCATTTACTATATAAAATAATAAAATTCACGTTTGTTATTCCGCATAAATATATTTATCAATATATATCCGAAAGCTATAGCATGTGATCTTCTTATAGAACCTATGTCCCCAAGTATCTCTCTACTAATTTCCACAGCCAAATTCCTCAGGCTCCCTCGTGACTTCACCATTTCCAAAGCATATCCTGTGGTTACAATAATACGGGCCCAATATTACTTTAACCACCTATATACTTTGGCTCTGATGTTATCACAAGACTCCCCTGATTCATCGGTTTCTGTGGATTCCAACATTGTAATTTACTGACTCTACCCCGTTAGTTAGTACCTAGTACTACTACTTCACCTGCTATTAATCCAATAGTTTAAGCCTAGGATGGTTACCCAACCTAATTCGCTTAAACCATGGCTCTGATACCAAATTGTAACACCCCAACTTTTACACAATTTTTTTTCAAACTTATATTACAAATATTTAATCATACAAACCATTTAAGTTTTTACAAACGGGGTATCACAAATTTGCATCATAACCACAGTTCAAACCTGTTATTTTACATTTTGTACAACAGAAGCTACGGTCCCACACCCGACTCTTCTAATGCCCTTCCTGCTTACCTGAGTACATAGCATTTTAAAAACATACGTGAGACATAAGGTCTCGTGAGCGTTATGGGTTTAGACCCAAAACAGTTTTCCAATAATAATTTTACTCTTTAAATTTTTACCAATATATTATTTCCTATGAGCGCACCCATAGGTATTCCTTGTTTTGTGATGGTACATTCCTACGAGCGCACCCGTAGGTTTTATACGAGACGCACCCGTATAACTTCTTCCCCAATAGTATGAAACGAATTCATCTATCAAGGTAAGACAACTACTTCGCGACGGGAGGTACCATCCCAGTAGTGTCTTTTTGCCACCCCTACCGCAGCAGGCCGTGGTCTTTATCCGGATACTTCTTAACTCATCAACAGGACTCAATCACTTTATTACTTCTTTGTATTTCTCATTAAATCATTTCAACTTCCATAAAACCATTTTGACTCCCAAAACATTTTATATAAAATTCATTTCTTTGTATAAAAACCCATTTTGCTATGTACCCAAAAATCCACATAATACTCACCTTAGACTTTGCAAAGAATATCTAAGTGTTCAACGCCTCTTTTCCCCTCCCTTGTTTCTCTATTGTTTCACCTACACAAATCATTTGGGTTATGATATGAACTTATATTTTCATGTTTTCATATCATATTAAACTTATAATAATGATGAGGGGATCAAACTACTCAATTAGAGTCATAACGGGAGTGAATTGCATGAATTCGGGTCACACGGGTCGTGTACGGGTCATACGGGTCGTGTACGGGTCATACGGGGTCATGTAAGGCTTCCAAGATGTCCAAACCATTTGTCCCAGGTTACACGGGTCGTGTTAAAACAACACGGGTCGTGTAACTCACTGCAGACCCCATTTTCAGCTCCAGATTTTTGTTCGTTTTTTGCAGTTTTAGTCCATTTCTGGATTCAGTTTGTTTCCAAACTTAACGAAACTTTGCCAATAGGTTATATTAACCTTCTAACATGTTAAGAACATATTTTTAATCCTATTAAGTCTTATTTAGTTCATGACTTAATGGTTAAGACCATAGGATGTCACAAGAGCTCTAAAGAAGCTCATGTGCCATAAATTCTAATACAAGGGTCCATTTCTTTCTATCTTTTATATATATCTTTATATGATCAAGAGGAGATAAATTAGGGGTTTTAAAACCCAAAACATACTTCATTAATCACCAATTCATGACTCTCATTATCTATTTCTATGGGTTTCATTCATGGAATCACCAATTCCATTCCACCCTTTCAAATTACCATTTTCCTGCACATTTTAATCTTTGATCTGCTTGGTTCCAACTCAAATCCAATTCAATTAAAGGTTAAAACATGATATTTGGAGTATTACCAAGCCTCCTAAACAACACTTATTACCCCATAAACACTAGAATCAAACCAATATTCACAAACCCAAATTCTAGGGTTCTTGAACAAAATTCTCAATTCCTTTTGCTTCTAATTGTTTCCAAAGGTGGAATTGAGTTCTAATGATGTTTAGAACATGATTCAAAGGTTAGAAACTTAAAACAAAACTCACACAACTTCTGAATTTCGTTTTCACCCATTCAAAATAACTCAAAATGGTTTAACTAGCTTACAAAGGTGAAATTCTCACCTTAGATGACTTGGGAGTCACAATCTTCAAGCTTGGTTCTTCAATTCCTGCTCTAATCACCGCTTCAATTTCTCGTGAACCTCCAGAAGTCGTGCTCTCAAGAAATCTCCAGAACTCTCCACATCTTCTGGGAACTATAGGAGATTTTTCTCCTATTTATAGTTCCAAAATTTTCAATTTCACCCCTCAAGTTCCAATTCTTGAATCTTTAACACTATAATCTAATCTTTATTACATGAAGTTTCATTTCTTATATTATTGCCCCATAAACACAAAATATTTTACACCAATGTCCAAATCATGGCAAAAGACTAATTTGCCCTTTTTCACAACTTTACCATTACACACGCTTATTTCACATTTTATTGAAAATTTTTTTTGCGGATTCTTACAATCCAGAAGAAGCCTGGAGATTTTTGGAGCAGTTGAGTAATGGCTCCAAAGCAAACTTCTCCACCAGGAAGACTACAAGTACGGCGGCAGCAGTAGGAGTTGACGCTGATTGGAAAAAGGAAGTGAAAAAGGAAATCAGTGAATTGAACAGAAAGTTTGATAGGCTTATGGCAACATTACAAAATGGACCGCCAAATTCGTCACAAGAAGGTCAAGGAGGACCTAGGATGCAGGAAGCTAATCAAGTTTATGGCCAGAGTCAAGGTCAACACAATAATGGACGACCCTACAGACCATACAACCAAGGACAACAACAAAATTTCAGGCAGAACAATTATCAGAATCAATCGAATAGTCAGCCTAGAAACCAGCAGCCTGCAAACAATGGAAACAACAACAACAACAGGGGACCCACCAACGCTACCAACAATGCTCCAGGGACCCAAGAAGAGATGATATCAAAGATGTATGATATGGTCACAGCAACACAACAACAATCTCAAGCGAACGCAAAGGCCATCGCAAATATGGAAAGACAAATAGGTCAAATGGCTGCAGACCAACAAAAGAGAGATAATGGCAAATTGCCTAGTGCTACTGAAGTCAATCCTACTCATAATCAACGTCCAGGGAAGGAGCAAGTCAATACTGTTGAATCAGGATGGCGAAAGGTTACTCTGGAGGATTTGTTCGAGGTAGGGAATGAAGTGGAACCAGGGGAAGAAGGAAAGGCTTCAAAAAGCGAGGAAGGTAAAGAAGGAGGAGTTCCGGTTGAGAATGGCACTCAACCCGAAATAGATGAAAAGGTCCAAAAGGAAGAGCAACCAACGATTGCAGGGATTAAGCAAAAGAAGAAGAATAAGAAAGAAAAGAAGAAGCAGGAAGCAACTAGATCAACGGGACCCTTAATGAATCAGCCCCTATGGGATGAGCTTAAGGATGCCCCCGAGGACACCAGGATTTTACAAGAAATGTGCGAACAAAATGGGAAGAACAAGGTACCTACACCGAAAACGGTGAGATTGACTATGAGGGCTAGCGAAGCATTATTGGGAACACTACCCAAGAAGGAGAAGGACCCCGGATCACCATTGATCACTACAACCGTAGGGGACGTGGTTATTCGAAACACCTTACTAGATTTGGGAGCAAGTGTTAACATCTTGCCGGGATATCTGTATGACAAATACAAGAATGAAGAAATCGAGCCAGCTGAAGTTGTACTGCAGTTGGCTGACCAATCAACTAAGGTATCTAGGGGAAAGCTAACCAATGTCATAGTCAAAGTTGGCGACTTTTTCTACCCCGTGGATTTTCTGGTGATGGAATATGAAAGTCCGGACGATGCGCCTGCGCTTATCTTAGGACGGCCATTCCTAGCTACGGCTGGTTCAGTGATCGACTGCAAGACTGGAGACATGATATTTTCTTCGGGACCAGGAAAAGGAGATTGAATATGTTTGGGAATCCAATTTCGTTACCTTCGGAAGAAAACAGCAAACCAGCAGACAGAAAAACATTAATGGAGCCAGGAACCAGAAGCAAAGAAAAGATATGGACACGTACGGGGGAGGGTGGAAAGGAAGAAGTTCTAAAGGAGACCAAAAACCACCCGCTGTCCGCCATCGACAAGGAACAACTGCTGGAAATGATAGAGATGATGGAAGCAAGGCATCAGCAATATGAAAGAGAATCCAGAAAACGAGAGGCGAATGTTTTCGAGCTATTGAAATCTCAACAGCAATGGATCAGTGGTGTGAGTGATCGGATGACCCAACTCACATCCCTTATGACAATGATGGCTAATAATTTCATGCCAGAATATCAGCAAATGTCATCAAGAGGCCAAGAAGAAGAAGAAGGATCAGCTTAGGAGCAGCACGTCTGGCTGAAGACGTTAAACTTAGCGCTTGTTGGGAGGCAACCCATCGTGTCATAAGTAGGTTTTATATTTCTTAGGATTAATTTAGAAAATACATCAATCGTTTGCAGGTATTAGTGGTTTGAAGCAAGTGTGGGGTCGTGTGAAAAGGTTTTGAAATCTTCAAGACCGCGCCGCGGAAACGAGAAACGCGCGCCGCGGGAATCGATCAGACGGTTTTTGCCTTTATCCGGTGAGCCGCGGCTCACAACTCAAATCACACGACTCGGAGCTCTGGTGATCAAAAATTTCTTGCATTTTTTCTTGCTTATTGTGTTTCTACTACCGAGGTACACTCTTTTAACTATCTATTAGCTGTTTAAACTAGTTATTAGGTAGTTAATTTTAGGGTTTTATTCCAAAAAGTTCAAAAACTTAGAATCACCAATGCTAGCCCATAGGGTGTTTGTTTTGCCAAATGGACACCCTAGATGAGCTAATCGGAACCTAGGCTACCTTGTGGTATCATTAAATTGAGATTTAGCAGGTTAAAATGGGGATTTGATCCCGGGTTTTCAAACAGGCGTACGCCGCGCCGCGCCCTTGCTCTTGGGCCGCGTCGCGGTGCGGTGGGGAAGGAAAAGGACTGATTTTGCAAAAATTTTTGTTTTGTGGCTATATTTTCTTTTGCAGATGATGTTCAGATTGGACCATGCCTTCCTTCAGTTTCCCGCAGAGCTTGACACTTCGGTGGAGTATACCTCGCGGAGGGACGCTCTGATTCATCGCCGAGTCCTTGAGGCGACGGTTATAGACCGAGACATCCTGAGGGACGCTGGGCTCTGGGGTGCGATTGAGCCATTCCTACATTGCACCTGGACCCACGAGGAGGCATCATTCACATGCCGTGGCTGGGACAGGATCATGGCCACGGACGAGGACGTGGTCTACACGGAGCTGCTACTGGAGTTCATCTCCACTGTCCATTTCGCTCCCAGGGCGGGAGACCCACGCTCCAGGATGGTACGCTTTCGCTTGGGAGGTGTGCACCGGGAGTGCAACCTCCGGGAGTTCGGGAGGCGCACGGGCATTTACACGCCAGCTGACCTCCAGCACCGTTTCTTCACCCGGTTCCTCGGGTCATGTATTCAGGGGGAGCCGGAGCGCCCTCCCAACATGGAGGTTTGGGCACCGCTGTCCAACGTCAGGTATGAGGCAGGGGCCTCGAGGGAGAGCCACTTACGTGATCCTCTTCATCGCCTCATGCACCGTATCGTCTCCACCTCCATCATGCATCGGGAGGGGGGCGAGAAGGTGTCGGGCGATGACATGACATTTTTGTGGGTTCTCCTCGACCCGTCCCGATTCCTCCATCTTCCCTTTGCCCTCGCGATCGCTTTCTCCACCCACGCGACCGGCGCCTCCTCCAGCAGCCCATTAGCCAGGGGGTACTTCATTACCCGCCTGGCCCGTTCGTATGGCATCCTTACTGCCCCAGTAGCTGCCTCTTTGACTGCTCTGCCTCCATCGCGCACTCCAGCACGCACTTTGGAGAGGATGTTGCTCATTGAGCAGCAGCGACCAGGGCAGTACATCCGGGCTCCGATCGAGCCTCCTCAGGCACCCCAGCCTGCATACGCCCAGCCCGGCAGGAGACGCCGGAGGCCAGAGCCGCCAGCACCAGAGCCTGCACAGCCGCAGCCACAGCAGGATGACTCACCAGCCCTCTGCCGGCTGGAGGCCAGAGTCACGCGGATAGAGGGTCAGCTCACGAGAGTCTTGGACCAGCTCGAGTGGATTGGGGAGGTACTTATTCAGACTGCATCTGCGCAGGGTCAGCGCCCCCGACCATTCCCAGCCCGGTCTCACGATCATGAGGCTGGACCCTCCAGGCCGCCGGGTAGTGATTGATGTTTTCTTTTTCTTTCTTTCTTTTATTTTCTTTTTATATGTATAAACGTATGACACATCTATCTGTATATTATTTTTTCTGTCATGTGTGTTTTAATTTATTTGTTAAGTTGTGCATGATATATCAAATTGAGAGGGAGTTGTCTCAGACAAGTGTGGGGTCACCGTGCCCCCTCCACTTGTCTTGACCACCGGCGTGTCCTACTGTAGCGCTACAACTCCAGCATATGAATCGAGGATCTTTTTGTACGCATTATACCTGTGATATTGAGCACCAAGCAGTCCATCGTCCAAAAAGGGGTACTCTTTATCCCTTGCTTTGAAATACTTTTTTGTACAACGGGGACGTTGTACGGTTTTAAGTGTGGGGTGTGGACGATCGAAAGAGATATTTTTGAAATTTTTGCAAAACTGATCAATTTTTCAATTTTTAGCAATATTTTTCAAAATTTTTAATGAATTGCAATTTTGAAATGAATAGTTTGTGATTGTGATAGCATTAGTATTTTTCAAGAAATACTGTTTAGTTGTGATCATGCTATTAGTTAGTCAAATAAGTTGAGTTTTACGAGTTTAGAAGATTGAGCCGTTTTAGGATTGGAATGTAGGAAGGAAAAGTCAATCTGTGGCCTTTGTTGTTCGAGCCGGTAAGTCTAAAATGGGTGGGCCTTATGCACCTTACCACCTAAGATCGTCTGGTCTGGGATGGTATTTCTGAAAGCTCGCTACACGGACAACATCGAAAGTCATGGACAATTCCTTAATGGCCTTTAGAATCTGAACGAGTAAGTACACTATATCGTGGACAGAAAGTTTGTAATCAAGGGTTCTTTAGAAAGCCATGAATTCCAAAGAACAACTCAATTATGTTTTCACAAACTATTCCATTCTAACTCGAAGAGCAATAAGCTTTGAAACTAAACACATTCAAAAACTGTTCGATTCTCTATTATAATTTGTTAAAAACTCTCTTGCTTGGGGACAAGCAAGGCACAAGTGTGGGGTGTTTGACAACGCCTAGTGATATCAAGTATTTTAGGCATTGTTGAGCCCTGTTCTTGGTCAAATTATATCAAATATGCATGGGTATTCTCACTTTTCGTGTCAGGACTTGTCTGGAGAAAAAGAACAGATACAGGGACTAAAAGTGTACAAAAAGGAAAAAGTATGGAAAGAATACAAAATCAAGAGAAGATGCACGCGCGCCGCGGATTTATCTCCTGCGCGACGCGGATGTAAGGCGGTGGAACACATTTAAATGACGAAAAAACGGGGAACGGATAAGTACGCGCGCCGCGGATTTCACATTTGCGCGGCGCGGTCACGGGAAATTTGCAACTATAAATAAAGGCATTTCCAGCCGAAAACCCTAGCAAAGACCTGGTGTAAACATCGACCTAGAAGCTCTATGACTCGAGGATTCCATTTCAGAAGCTATAATTTGGTATTTTCATGTTTTAGATTTTATTTCATTTTAGTTAAACATTTGTAAGCTTTGAGTTGAATCTTTGGGTGTGACAACCATTGATCTCCAGCTTAGGGTTCTGTTTTTAGTAGTTTTGGTTACTGATTTGATGTTTGGATATTGGCTTGAGTGAATGAAATCATTCGGTTACCTTAAATATTGATTTTTCGGTATTTCGGATGCTTGTGGGAGTTTTGGTTGTTTGATTGTGATTGGATTTTGTTTGTGGCTTGGTTAGGACGGTTTTCCCTTGCTGAAAACAGTAGCTAACTTGGTTAGATTGAGCATTAAATCTTGGCTATTAACTGTCTCATAGAACTATTGGTTTTTAGCTAGTTTATGCTTGCTTGGTTTTTGCTAGTTTGAATGCCTTCAATTACTCCTGATTCAGAGATGTACTTCTGAATTCAGAAAGTAACTAGGTCATTTGGACATAGCTAAGCTTGGCTTGGGTGTTTGAATATTGTTCAAGGTAGAAAGATAGAAATTAGTTCCTCCGACTATAGCCGTGACACTATCAGTTGGTAATCTCTCATCTAGGCTAACCACGTAGCTCCTGTGGATCGACCCTGACTCCACTATACTAGTGAATGTTAGGTTATTTCTTATTTTTGACCGCATGACGACCTCTGCGTGCACGTCAGTTATATAAGTATATGGATAGAAAATGGACAAAACTAGACTTTAAAATTTGAGTTGATGTGCATACGAGCTTCCTTAAAGCTCTTGTGACATCCTATGGTCTTAATCATTAAGTCATGGACTAAATAAGACTTAATAGAAGTGAAAACATGTTCTTAACATAATAAATGGTCAATAGAACCCATGGTCAAAATTTGGTGAAGTTTGGAGTTAAAACGAGCCCGATACGTGATTTTTAGTGAAAAATTCAAGTTTTTGAAGGATCTGGGAGTTACACGGCCGTGTAACTTTTATAAGCAGAATTACACGACCGTGTAACCCACTGGAAGGTGGTAAAGAGTCTATTTTGCCCCTAGACATGTAGCCTTGGTCTCCAATTGATCCCATAAGTGTTATAGAGCATGAAAACATGAAAAATGAGTCTAAATTGTGTATGTGACTTTCCAAGGGTATAATGGTCAATAAAATGTCATTTAAATGATAATAAGAACAAGTAAAAAGGTGTGCTAAGGGATGAATATCACAAAAATATTGTGATACGAGTCTAGTGGAACATAACAAAGTAGTCCTAACATGTTAAAGTATAACGTGTTATTAATAAAATGTGAATAAACGTTCTAGGTGCTTAAGAAGTAAAAGATCAATAAACGGAAAGGACAATGAAGGGTGTAGCCATAGTTAGACTTCTCTAACTAGTCAAGGTGAGTACATGCAGTATTTTTACCCATTCTGGGGTACATGGCAAGTAAGTATTTTCAAGATTTCTTATAAAATTTCTATATGTGAAATTATATGCAAGGGTATTATTTCTAACTTGTTGTGAAAGTATAATGCTATATTTGAAGTTATGTTTTGAACTGCAAGTTAAATTAAAGGAAGGTATGTTGGTCTATGAACCAATTATGTGAAAGTATATTTTGATTACAAGTGATATATGTTTTCAAGTATGTATGGCATATAGCCACAAGATGTTTAAGAAGTATGGTTTGGTTACAAACTGTATATGTTTTCGAGTATGAATGACATATAGCCATAAGATGTTGGAAAGTATGTTTTGGCATAAAGCTTAGCATGTTAGAAAAATATGTTTTAAACATATGATTATTATGTGATGAAAGCTATATTTGGCATCTAGCCATAAAGACATAAAATGATGTAGTTTGGCACCTAGCCACAAGTTATATGTATATGATAAATGTTCAAGCAAGCAGCAAGTATTTTGTATGACTGGTAATTGTAGCAAGCAGCGTTAGTAAGGGAACTATGTTCCAACCTACCCGGGTTAGGTAAGGGGTCTACTGGGGAAAAAGCCCCATCGCGAAGTAGATCGCCTCAGCACTTCTATGGTGAGGATTGATCCGTTCTTTCTAGCCATAGAGACTTGGGGTATCACTTATGGTGATTAAAGCCCTAAGTATAAAAATCCAGCAAGCTTATAAAACCAGTCAAAGAAAGTAAGAAAGAAGCTATTTTTGTAAAGTATGTTATGAAGTGATTTTAAAAAGTAAAGAGTTCAGTATGTTACTACTATAAAGTTTTGAAAGATGTTATTTTTGTAAAGCATATTATGAAATGATTTCGAGAAGTAAAGAGTTATAGTATATTATTACTATAAAGTTTTGACAGAAGATTTATGTTATAAATTTACGAAAAAGTTGGAAAAAGAAGTTAAAGGTTTGAGTCTAAAACTCATGTAACTCACGAGACATTATTGTCTTACGTATTTTATGTTTTGCCATGTATTCCAGGTTAAATGCTATACTATAGTTGGATGAAGTTTAGCTGGAGTGGAGCCCACACAGCTCCTATCTTGGACGCAAGGTTTAATCTTTTTCTTGCTTACTATGGTTAGTTTTGATATGGATTTGTACACCTACTGTTTTAAGCATTTAAATTATCGGTTTTTGATAAACCGTATTTTTTTGTATTCATGTATTTATACGAAAAACCATAGTATTTGCAAACAGTAGAAATGGGGTGTCACAAGTTGGTATCAGAGCCATAGTTTAAGCGAATTAGGATGGGCTTGTTCCACTCCTAGGCTTAAACTCATGCTATAGAAATGTTAGTTTATGAAAGTATGCTACATGATGTCTTAAATGATTAAGACATTATGCATTTTTTAAAAATATGTAGATATATAACACTAAGAAGTGTTAAGTTAACGTTTAAAGTGAGCAAAAATCTGACCGTTAGGAAAATTATATGATATTTTCCGTAACCGTCTAAATTTATTAAAGGTTATGTTTATAAAGTAGTAAGATTTCTAGTAGTGATCACCATATACTTATGATGGTGTTAATATGTTAAAAGAACCAGTGTCCCATGAAACCTTGTGGTAACAGCAGAATCAATATGTATAGGTGATTGTGGTAATATGGGCCCGTATTATCATAATCACAGGATATGTATTGAGACCGGTGGAATCACAAAGGAATTATGGTATTCTGGTGGGTAAGGTTTTGAAGAGAGTAGTAAGTAAAACATAGGAATTATATGCCTATGTAATAACAACCAGTAAGGTTATAAGTATTAAAAGTTAATGTAGTGGATATATACCACTTAGTATGGTAAATTAAAAGAAATAATGTGATAATTAATATTTTTAGACAGATTGAAAGACATTAAAGTATATGCATGTCGAGGCGAGAAAAAGTATAAATAATAACAATATAAAGAAGAATTATGGGTATTGATGACCTATACGAGAGTTGTAAGATTCTTACATGAAAGATAGAAATTACAAGCAGAGTGTATTAATGGTATATAAATCTTATAAAAAAAAGTGGTAAAGAAGAGTTAGTGCAAGCAAGTGGTGTGCTTCGGGCATAACCATTTAATTCAGAATCTTATCTAAAAGTCATGAGAATATTAAATACATAAAGGAAACAAGATATCGTGCAAGACGATCAGATTAAAATGATGAGAAAAGCTAGAGATAGAATATGGCAATGCTAAAAGGGAATGAAAGACTAACTTATAGATTGAACAAAGAAGATGTATGAAAGTGTCAAAATATTTAAAAATTGATTAAGTCATAAGTATAGTGCTATAATGAGTAATAAAAATAAAGTAAGATACCCAAATGGGGAAAAAATGATGAATGAGAAATTGTCAAAAACTATGATATTTTAAGTAAATTGCATTGTTGTGATGTGATTAAATGAACATGAAGTGTGAATTAAAGGCTGAATGCCTAAATAAATGTTAGGCAAGAAATAAAAGATGAAACAAATGATGAGGATAATCAGAAGAATATAATGAAAGACTTTAAAAGAAAATGATGATAAAATAATGGTTATTAGGAATTAAATTCCGCAACCAAATGAGGGAAGTATAAGAAGAAATACCAGTAATAAAAGAGTATAATGACGTATGTTAACTGAAGAAAGTTATGAGCATGTAAGGAAAATGACTAAAGGTCATAAACAATATGAAGTAAAGAAAAAGAGTAAATGTCCAAATAAGTAGTAGACAGAGAATTAAAGATAATATAAGAACTATAATAAATAGACAGGAAGTTACTACTTCCGAATGGGAATGATGGGTAAAAGTCTCCAAAAATTGTGAGAAATGGTTAGTACATGGCTAGTAAACATGAAATACAAAGAAGTGTATATATGGTTATACGTGCTTATAAATATAAAAGCATGAGTAAGTTTTGGGATATATATGTAAATATAATGTATAAAAGTATAAAAGTGGTTATGAAATAGATATTCTAATTAGAATACCATAAAGTATGAAGTAAAAGAGTAAGATAATGTATTGGGCATATTGTCTAGAAATACACAAGAATGAAAGATGATGAGACAATAAATGGCAGTTGTGTATCACTTAAGGATACATAAGAAGTGAGTTTTACATAAAATATAGGGTAAAAAGAAAGCTAAGAAAAATATTTTGTTGGCATTAGCTATAACAGGTAAAAAGTAACGAATGAAGATGGTGATTAAGGGTTGTGTCAAGAAATTGTCATGGAACAGAAAAGACTAAAATGTTTAGTTTGAATTCTTAAACCAAAAGAGAACCAAACATATAAATAATATACAGTTAAGAACTTGCAAGCATGTGTTAAGAAGTTATTTAGGACAATGAGTTATATCTTATTGTCAAGTTAGAATCACATTATGACTAAAAATATACAAAGTTGGTAAATAAATCCTTGACATCTTTGACTTTTATAAGAGTCAAACCGAGAATAAGTGTATAAAAAAAAGAAAAAAAAATCTTTGGAGTATGTATGAAGTATATAGAAATTGAGATTGGGATTATTAAATAAAATATGGGATAAAAGAATCGGATTACCAAGTAGTAATCAAGAGATAAAAGAGAGAAACAAAGTTTATTTATAAAAGTATTGTAAGAAAGATGAAACATGAAAAAAAAGACATGATTATATTAGTAAGTGTAATGAGTAAGTGAGACCGAAATCTCATAAACAATAAGGATGATGGAAGAAATGTGTTGGATTGCAAGTATGTCGAAATGTGAAAATAATACAAGTAAAGAATGATACAATACATGTAGTAACGAAAGTAATACATATAATGTAAAGGAAACAAGTAAGAAGTATGTGAAAGTGAAATTTCATAAATTATGAAATAAGAAGAAAAATAATAATTGAGTCATTAATGAAAGTCAAGATGTGAAAACAATATATGTACAGGATAAAATGAGACATGTATTTATAGAAGGTAATACATGTAGATTACAGAGCAGAAAAGACAATAATCTATGTGAACGTATGGAAGTTAGTAGGAAGTAAAAAGAAGTATATAATTTTGCAATACAAGTGTCAATAGTAGAAAATAAGGAAGTTGACAGAAATAATGGGTCAACTTCAACAGTAAAACTGTACAAATCTACAAGGCCAAAAATTATGTATTATACACAGAAAGAAAGCTAATGATGTCTAGTTTCTAAAATAAAAAGCGGTACGACATTTCAACACTTTTAGAGTGAGATATGCAAATTCTCGTGAAAGATATACTGTTTCGACAGATTCTGTCCCAAACAGAAAAGTGAGGATGTGAAGCGTAACAAAAGGAAGAAAATATAATCCTTATAAATGGCAAAGAACTGGAAGTTGTTAGTAAAGAAAAAGAAGAACAAACTTGAATTTTAAAAGATTTAAAGAATAAAATATATAAAAGATAAAAAGTTGTAAAACTTCTAGAAAGAAGAAATAGTAATACATTATCTATGTAATAATGAATGCGTAGAGGAATGAGAAGAAGAGAAGAGTGAAAGTAAATGAATAATATTATAAGTAAAGAATGAAAAGAATGAGTAAGTGTTGTAAAACAACTTTGCTTAAGTAAGGTGACCACTATGGAACAAAACTTTACAAGAAAAGATTTAGTGTATATATGAATTGTGTATAGATACAAACCATGTTTAATTGTAGTTGGAGAAAGTTTTACAAGTAAATAATATGATTAGTATAATCTCATGAAGTTTTGGTAAAGATACGAGAAAAATTACAAAGTAGACTGTTATTTTTGATAAAAGTATGAAACTATGAAACTATCTTGTAAAATAAGTTTCACTAAGAGAATTGCATATCAATGAAATGAGGTAAAAAGAGATGTAATAAGAATATGAGTATGGGTTAATAAAAGAATGTATTAATAGTTGTGTGATGATTCCGAGGACGGAATCCCAATAAGGGGGAGGTAGTTGTAACGACCCAAAAATCTCGAATTTATATTCGAGAAAATACTTAAAGAAAAGACCAAAAATATTTTGGAAGTTTTGAAATAATTTATTTGGAAATGTAGTAAAATTCCAAGAGTTGGAGAAATATGGTAAAAAGGGGTAAAATGGTCATTTGATATAAAATGACTTTAAAGTCAAGAAAATGTAATGTTGGGGCCAAAATGAAATAAAATAAACCCATAATGTTACAAAAATGAGTTTTTGTGCCATTTTGGAAAAAATGGAAATTTAGGGACCAAAAATAGAAATTTGCTAGGTATTTAAAGGAGAAAATATCTCCTTAATGTTCAGAAGATGGAAGTCTCCAGAGAGATCGTGAGAGCATGAGAGTGATCGGGTCTTGAGGATTTTTGGAAGATTGAAAGAAACTAACTTGGAATTGAAGAATTCCAAGCCTTCTAAGGTTAGTAAATTTGTTTTTAGGGTTGTTTAACCCATTTCCCGTGAGTAGGTTACTGTAGCTTCGAAAATTCAGTGGCTAGAGGAGGATTATCCTATGATTCTTAGCCTTAATTTGTGTCTTAATCATCATATAAACCTAGTTTACCCATTGAAAGTGTTAAAAATCAAGAAATAAGAATTTGAGCTCAAGAACCCTAACTAACGGGTTTCTAAGAACAGGATGGTTATAATGGTTTTTGATAAGTCTAATATGTTATAATATAAGTAATAAATCATTCCTAGTTGATAAATTTGAGTAATTTTAGATTTTGGGTAAAAATGTCAAAAATGGAAATTTTTGGAAGAAACTTGGAATCCATGATTCCATAGTTTAAAAACAAGTAAAAGTAGTTGGTTTATGTTTCTAATCACATCTTGATCATTATCCAACATATGGATAACTTAAAATCAAGTTTGGTGATTTCATATGCAATTGAACCCTAGAAATTTGAGTTTAAGATCAAAATGTTAATTTGACATAAAGAGTTGGTTAGAATGAGTCATAAATGATGTTTAAGTATGAAGAAACCATTAGAAGTGGTTTCTTAAAAGTTTCAATTAATAAAATGAAAGTTTGAATAAAAACTGAAATTTGTCGGGTGGAATGGAATTGGTGATTCCATGAATGAAACCCATGGAAATGGTTAATGGAAATCATGAATTGGTGATTAAAAAAAGTATGTTTTGGGTTATAAAAACCTTAAATTAAATCATCCATTTGTTATATAAGTATATGGATAGAAAATGGACAAAACTAGACTTTAAAATTTGAGTTGATGTGCATACGAGCTTCCTTAAAGCTCTTGTGACATCCTATGGTCTTAATCATTAAGTCATGGACTAAATAAGACTTAATATAAGTGAAAACATGTTCTTAACATAATAAATGGTCAATAGAACCCATGGTCAAAATTTGGTGAAGTTTGGAGTTAAAACGAGCCCGATACGTGATTTTTAGTGAAAAATTCAAGTTTTTGAAGGATCTGGGAGTTACACGGCCGTGTAACTGTTATGAGCAGAATTACACGACCGTGTAACCCACTGGAAGGTGGTAAAGAGTCTATTTTGCCCCTAGACATGTAGCCTTGGTCTCCAATTGATCCCATAAGTGTTATAGAGCATGAAAACATGAAAAATGAGTC
>CM042012.1:36487188-36547188 GCA_023525715.1 Cichorium intybus | reverse complement strand
CCACAGAATACAAGATGTTATCAAAATAAAAATACATACAAAAGTTCTCATGGACCAAGCCTGACATTACAATTGTTAGAACACAACGCCTGCTACTAAAGGACAGGCTCTAATTCATCCATCTCTCGATCACATGCCTCCCCTATCACTACTACAGATACTTGCAAAACAACACACAAAACCACGGTAAGCTTATAAAAGCTTAATGAATAATTTCCCTGCTCGACATCAACGTAAGATGTATCAACATTTATATAGATACAATAATAACCACAACTTACAACAGAACCAGCGTTAATCCCTCAGTATACGTTCCAACCATCCATCTTGCTAATTATATTAGCAATGACACGAATCCCCCTTTTAGCTTTGATCTGCTAATTACATTAGCTACACAAACATTGTCTAGTTACCATCAACTATCAACCCAGCAATAGGCACCACGACCGGTACAACTCATCAACTAAATCATAATCGTTTGTATGTAATCATTCAACTATCAGTTGTACTCAAGTATAACAATCATCATGGCTGTATCAATACGGCTAAGAAACTTGATAATTTAACCATATTAGTAAGTGCTTCACTTTTACTAATCAATTCAACTATAGAAACTATGGTTAATGAAATCATCTGCTCGATCAGTCACACCATATATATATATATATATATATATATATATATATATATATATATATATATATATATATATATATATATATATATATATATATATATATATATATATATATATATGTCAACAGACAATGGAGTATATCTTTACTCAAGTACTAGAGACTACTCACCTGAATAGCATGTGATACGATCCTCTCGACTTGAGCTAGATTCCTCGCCCTCGTAGCTCCAAGTGCTACTAGTTATCAAATAAACACACATGTATAACTACCAAGGTAAACACCTTTAATTTAGTGTCAAAATTGACTCCTGCCACTGACCAGAGGCCATAGCGCCGCTATCACTAAGGATAGCGTTGCTATCCAAGATCCTCATCCATAGTGTCGCTATCAATGATCATAACGCCGCTAACCAAGAACACAGCCACGTATTTCACTTATGTGGTGGTTCAAATCCAGTTCTAATCTCGTTTTCATCATTATTTCAGCTTAACACACGGTATATAACCAATATTAGGCTCATAACAACTTGGGTTGTTATAATCCTTTGGTTCAATCAAATCATTATCAATATACTCAACACAAGATTGAGGTTTTACCTCCAACTTGTAGAAAAAGTGTTAAGCCTCCTTTCATAACATCCTTCCCCACGAATTCGGCCACAAAACCTCAGTATTTCGTCCCTCTTTTTCTCTCTAAAAATAGAGAATGACAAAAGGCAAGCCATCTGAACAACTAAAGGCTTAAAATCCCTTTTTGACCAGATGACCTTAGCGTCACTATCTATATACATGGTGTCGCTATCCACATCTCTTGTTTATAGCGTCGCTATCCATTCCTGATAGGGTTGCTATATACCCGGTGCACATTTTATACATCGCGATACCTTTCTTCACAACGTCGCTATCTTCTACAAACAGCATCGCTAAATCCTCAGCCCCTTTGAACTTCGTATGACTTTTCTATCCCCTCCCCTATTTGCAAAAGCGGGTATTACGGAAATCACTAGTGTAACAGTTGCAAGTGCAACTATAAAGAATGGTACCCCCTAGGTTTGAATGGGATCTTAGGAGAGAGCATAAAAGAACTAAACCAATATCTTGTTTATCATACTAAATTTCCAAAGTGCCATCTCGAACACGGCCTCTTTGAAATAAAAAATGCGGTTTAATGGATTACCAACTTTGTGAAGTTTATGAAGGAAAATATTTTGCTTAAGATGCATCATACTAGTAAGATCTTTCTTCATGAAGACTGGTTCGGGTTTGACCAAACAACATCTATAGTTCTGTAGAGTACTTGTTGGAGAATATTATTGTGTAGGTACTTTCATAATCATACCAAGGCTTTACGATTCACTCTTTTTCTCATTGGGAGTCCGAGTTGCTTGAGATTTTTCTCTAAAAGAATTTAGAGCATCACCATAGTCCATCGAACCATAAGGTCTCTCATCTTTACTTGCCAAAGGGAAAATCTAGTGCCATGATCCAAAATCCAAAATGTCATATTTGACAGTAGCCTTGGAATAATCTAACCTATAGTAAGGGGTAGGAAAAAAGAAAAACGTATATAAGGATGGTATATGGGCTTTAAGAAAATCGTATTTGAGGCTGGTATATAGGGTTAGGCGAAACGATTCTATAGTGGGTATATAAGGGTCTAAAAAACGATGATGGGGCTGGTAGATTGGGTTAGGAGAATCGATAGTGTAGCAGATAATTTGGCTCTTAAGAAAATCGATGATTGGGCTGGTAGAGACGGCCAAAAAAGAACCATTCGGGGTTTAAGAGAATCGTATGAACAAAGGGTTTGGTTATACCACTTGTTGCAAGGAGATCGCAAAGAACAATCACAAGAACACCGACAGATAGAATTGGAACCCAATATCTGAAAAACCACTATGCAACACTATAAATCAATGATATAGAATGGTTACAAAAGCGGTGAATCTGAGTTGTAATAGAGAAGAAAGAGATTAATAAAACTACGCAACACTATAAATCCTTGTAAAACTCAATCTGTTAAACAATACTCCAAGAAAAAGTGTTGCATCAAGAAAAGGAAAGTTGAGAGTTAAATAACACTCCTATGCTAGAGATGTCTGGAAAGGTTGCTTAAGAAAATCACATGCATGCTTCGATAACTTAGACCATATTCAACAAGCCATTGAGTATATATAAATTCAAAATATTTGATTTTGCTAAAGGAAACTAAAAACCCGGAGTACCAACCAATGCAACCAACCTCAATACTTCTCAACGTCAATGATACGATTTTTGATAAGATTGTTTGTTAGTCGTTATTTGGTTGCTTGATAGGAATTATCCACTGAAAGTCTGAGACGCTTGGTTCCAAAACCCAAAATAACTCCTCTCTTTGTAATTATTTGTTTCTATAGCTTTCTTCCTAGTTTAACACAAGTTTGCCATTCCAAAAAAACTAAGGTGGCGTTTGGTTCACAGAAAGTTTTTAAAGGAATTGGAATCTGTCAAGGAATTGGAATCTGTCAGGAATTGGAATCCAATTCCATATTGTGTTTGGTTGGCAGGAAAAGAAATTGGAATCCAATTCCATATATGTTTGGTTGGCAGGAAATGGAATTGGAATCCATGTAATATGACTGATTTACCCTTCTTATTTTTGCTTAATTTTACTTAGATAATTGTTGGTAATAGGTGGTGGTGGTGGATGGCGGCAGCAGCGGTGGTGATGCCGGTGGCAGTTGTGATGGGTGGTGGCGGCGGTGGTGATGGTGGGTGGTGGTGGATGACGGTGGTGGTGGTGGGTAACGGCGGTGGTGGTAGTGGTGGCGATGGTGGCGGGGTAGCGGCGAGTGGTGGTGGGTGGTTGGTGACGGTGGTGGTAGTGGCGGTGGGTAGCGGCAATGGGTGACGATAGTGGGTGGTGGTGGTGCGTAACGGTGGTGGTGGTGGTGGCGGGTAGTGGTGGTGGTGGTGGATGGCGGAGGTGGCGGTGGATGACGGTGGTGGTGGTGGTGGCGGTGGGTAGCGGCAATGGGTGACGATAATGGGTGGTGGTGGTGGTGGGTAACGGTGGTGGTGGTGGTGGTGGGTGGTGGTGGTGGATGACGGTGGTGGTGGTGGTGGCGGTGGGTAGCGGCAATAGGTGACGATAGTGGGTGGTGGTGGTGGTGGCGGGTAGTGGTGGTGGATGGCGGTGGGTAGCGGCAATGGGTGACGATAGTGGGTGGTGGTGGTGGGTAACGGTGGTGGTGGTGGTGGCGGGTAGTGGTGGTGGTGGATGGTGGTGATAGCGACAGATGGTGGGTGACGGTGGTAGGTGGTGGCAACGGTGATGGGGGTGGCGGTGGTGGGTGGTGGTGGATGGTGGTGGTGGGTGGCGGCGGCGATGGGTGGTGGTGGTGGTGGTAGAGGGTTTCTACAGGAAAGTTAATATAAGGGTATGATGGTAATTTTGCAAATTCCATCATCCAAGGAATTGAATTCCTTCCACATACCTAAGGAATTTCAATTCATTCATTTTAATGGAATTGGATTTAATTCCATCAACCAAAACTTGAACCAAACGCAGCATTTCGAGGGAATTGGATTCCAATTCCCTCGAATTCCTTCGAATTCCAGCGAACCAAACGCCACCTAAAAGACCAGACTAAACCCGTTCTTTTCACGATAAAAAATCTGGTCTACCCGTTTTTCTTAAAATTGATCCTAAACCGCCGATTCGTATTATCCGGTTCCAATTTACAATTAACCGGTTTTTCCTTAATCCGGATCCGGATCTGGTTTGGGTCCTCCCAAACCGTTTGATTGAAATCAGTTTTACTGAAACCGGTTTGGTTTGATTTGATCACATCGTATTTAATCGGTTCCAATCTTTGTTTCTAGATATGTGTTTATCTCCTTATAGTTCGTTTTGTGCCAAAAATCACTTATTTGACCCAAAAAGATCCACATATTGGTAACTATGTTATATATATCATGAACATTTTGATTACACACTACTCTGTATCTTGTATTTAGACACTGTATACCCTCATCCGATATCAAGAATCTACCAAATTATTACACCCCGAATGCATCATTGCATCATAACCGTGCGGGCGGAAACACCCGTCTTCCTAAATTCCCAAACCTCCTTGCAACCCCAAACACAACACCTTTTGTCAACAATCCACGGTCAAGACTACACGCAAGAATAACCGCCCCACAAATAACCAAAACCTTTGGCAAATTCAACCCCCCTTGCGTCTCTTCCACAACCGCCGTTTCAGTCTCTAAAACACCTCCATCTTCCTCACACTCTAAACGACTCAAGTAATTTTGATCAATTTTAGTACTCATTTCCGCCATGGCTACATGATGTGATATTGTCTTTGAAGAAGCTCTTTCCTTTTGGTACCAACGAAAACTTTGCTCGACTTTTTTAGCTGTTCCCCACATCCCTTGCCTTATTCCAAACTTTGCAATCTCCCATGGGATGCCCATGTCTTCATAATGGAAGAATATCACCTCACTTGCAGGCTGGTTGTTGTTGTTGCTATCTTTCTTTGGTTGTACTGATCGAATGAACCAACTTGAATAATAAACATCAACGCGCCGTGGCTTCTTCTTTCTCGGGACCGAAGGACACGACACTCCCTAGAACAAGAAATTTTAGTAAGATTGATATAGCATATGAGGAGTCTTGGATTTTCTTTCCAAAAGAGGAAAATGGGTATGGGACAATAGAAATCAAGAAAAGTGAATGGGAATCTTGCTTCATATAACTTTGTTGTACCTTTGTGACGCAGTAAAAAGATCTCTCGAGTTCCCAGATTCTTCGGCTGATTGTGTATTCTCTATCGCTGCAAAAGAAAGGGAACTGTGTAGAGATGTGAGAGTAAGAAGATGAACGGAAATAGCATACAGAAGTCACCGGAAAGATAGATGAAACTTGACTCGGACTCACCCTGCGTATCCAATGCACAACACTTGCTCCGGTGGCCGGAAATTCTTCCAGGGTGGTGGAGTGTAGAAGCATGTCATCCCACTTGAGTCGTAAATCATCGTCCCAGAAGAAATCCCTTAGAAGTTCCGGTGTGGCGTCTTCGTAAACAGTTCTGCTGCAATATTGGGGAGGACCGGTCTGCCCAATTTTGGCCGGAAATTAATAAGCTTCTCGTTGCGAGTGCGAGTTAGAAGGAAATAAGCAAGAAGAACTTACCTCGGGATCTCGTTGCCATGCTTGGTATGTCATCATGGGGGTTGATCTGTCCATCATATGCTTCCATGGAGGACCTCCGTCTCTCTTTTCGACAAGATGCCATAGACGTTTTAAGTCTTCATCTGTAAGAAGATGGTTATGGTTCTCGTCTTTCTTGACCACCGATGAACTACACGAACGATGAAACACAAGTTTAATCTTGGCATCAAACAATGACCCGAATTCAAGACAAACATACCTGCAACTGGGGTTATCCATCGATGGCAACTTCAAGGGTTCTTTATCTATCTTTCTATCCACGCCACTAGACCCAAAACCATCGTTTGTCCCAGTTTGTACCGATTGTTGCTGAGGGTTGTGGTTTGACCCAACTATTTGATTCTCGACTGCCGTCCAATCAAATTCGCAATCGTCAGAGCTAATCCACCTGGGTTTCCAAGCCCATCCAACTATAATCCCGATAAGGAAAGCAATTGAAACAGGACCCAGAAAGATCAACATCTCCACAACACCTGTGGGTGTCCTTAAAATCTCAGAAAAAGGTTCGACAAGAATCATGATTTGAAGCAATCATGAACACATGTGAAGGGTGATGACATGGGTATGCGAAAAGATTGATTTTTGGTAAAAAGAAGCGAAGGTTTAAGATAAATGTTGTAGGGAGAGGAGAGGGTTAGGGCAAAAACCTGGAAGGATAAGGATGTATGCCAATGGCGATTAAGGCTGGAAAGTTGATCGTAGCCATTGAATTGAAGTCAATTGGATACCGGGGTGAGGAATCCAAGGTCGGGTTTGGTCTGCTACAAGTTGTGTGACGGAACAACATTCAAATGTTAGGCCTGCGCTAACTCTCACGTGTACAAGTTGGAATAACCTTGAGGGTTCTTTGTTTGAACCATAACCCCATGGAATTATACTTGTAATAAGACATAAAATATAGAGTAAATTAACTTTTGGTTCTTATGATTTGTATAAAATCATATTTTAGATCCAATTACTGGAAAATTCATAACTAATTTATGTGGTTTTCAAATCTTGTATCAAAGGTCGTTGATCTATACAAAAAGACATTTTTATTTTTTGATATATTTTTTCTTTTTCTTTTTATCATTTTATATATTAAATGATAATAAATAAGGAAAAAAACTCATCCCATCCCGTACCCCTATCGTCAAACCCCCCCCCTCCCCCCCCCCCCCCCACACACACACACACACACAATCAATCACTTCATTACCCATCTAAAGATAAAAAACTTGGTCTCATAACATTCCTCCTTCACGGATCTTCTAAGTATCATTCAAATCTTTATCACATCTCCTTCATATCTTAATCCTTCAAGCATCTTCTTCAAAGAACACTTAAACCTTGCAAAAGTAATAAAAAAAATTGTCGCTTCTACCTATTATTGGTTGTTCTCGTTTTCATTAAGAATAAACAACAAAAATCCCACAAAACCTTGTCACATCTTCATCTTTGATGTTACAAGTTCAAGATCCATCATATTCTTCATGTTTCAAGCTCAAGAACAACTAGACATTGTCAAGAACCGTGGATAATAACCTTGAACTTACTAAATAAAGGTTTTACCTACTAGAATATAGCTCAACCTTGAAGATTGAAGGATTCTAAATCTATTTTTCAAAGTTCAAGAAAATCCTTAACTACCATTGTTAAAGATTTCTTAAGTTTTTACTTCTTTCGTATTTTGTGCTTAGAGTGTTTAAACTAATTTCTAAGTGTTTCTTGTAAATTCCTAAAAGATGCAATGTCAATAAATCAAATATGTATTCTTGGTTATGTTTACACTTGAGAAATCCGATGAATGTGCTCGTGGTTATGTATTTCGAATGTTGTGTTATCTTAAAATCTGATATGAAAATCTGCATTGATGTTTGATATTGAAAATCTGAGAATTTGTTCTGCTTGATGTTTATGCATATTACTGGTTTTGATGTTTGTGGATTTTATGATATATTCCTTATATTGATACTCAAAATCTAATGAGTTTATGTTTTTTAAAATCCAATCTAAAATCTGAAAAATGATAAGTGGTTATGTTTGATGTTTCTGGTTTGTGATATGCCATGATTTTATGTTGAAATTGTGAAAGATTTAGAAACTATATGACCAACCATATTAATTTCACAATAGCTGGACCTAAAGTTTGATTTTATGCAAACCATAGGACCAAAAATATAATTTACTTTAAAATATAAAAGTAAAAAATAGTTATTTAATTAAAAACTAGTTAATTTGATGTTATTATAAATTATAAATTATAAATATATATAATTCTTGCCATTTATCTTTGTCTTTTTAACCGTTCATTAATATATTTTTTCTATTTTGCTTCGACTTTTAGGTTATAAACATAGTTTTGTATTTTAAAATAGACAAGTATACGTGGACTATTGGTTGGTGTGAGTTTAAGTAAAGAAAAAAGGCGCTCCAAGTGGATTTTGATTCCTCCTATCATCTTTTACCCTTTGCGCTTTTTCCTTTTTACAATTTTGGACCAAGACTTTTAGTTTTTTATCCTTTGCCCCACCTAGTTTTTTCTATTTGATGTTTTGATCCAAACTCTTTTTCCAAAAAATTTCAACTTCCTTTACAACTTTGTTTTTTCATTTTTTAAACTTAAATTTTTAGAAATATTTTATACAACTTATTGTTTTATGGTTTTTATATAAATTTAGTTTTTTACAAAATTACTTTTACAACCTTTGTGCATTTTGGTTTTTATGTATGTTTTAAAAAAATTCCGGTTTTACATTTTTGTTTTATGTTCTATAAAGATTTTTTAGTTTTTACAAATTGTTATATTTTCACAAATTCATTCTCCAAAACTTTCTCCATATTTGTTTCATGCTTGCATTGTTCTAAAAAAAGGAAAATTTTTGTTCTTTTTCATATTTCTTCTTCACAACAGGAAGTACATTGTCATTTATAATTAAACCTAATTCGATCTCAAATTATATTTTGCTTATTATACATACATAACTATAACAATGCGTGGGGCAAGTTACCCCTGGTTTATATCAAGTATTGCAGTAACATGGTATATATATATATATATATATATATATATATATATATATATATATATATATATATATATATATATATATATATATATATATACATATATATATATATATATATATATATATATATATATATATATATATATATATATATATATATATATATCATATTTCTTGCATCTCGTTTACTTGAAAACCTCATAACTTTTCAAATATTTTTAACAATAATTATAAATTGGTTTATTGATGTATGTTAACCGCCAAAAGAGACATTCAACCTACAATTTAATTTTTTATAAAATTTTAATGATAAAAATAAGTTGTAATTAAATTGATTAACAATATTAACAATTAATATCAACATAAAATTCTAAATTACAATACATTAACTTCCAAATAATGGTTAACATTTTAAATAATTATCATCATTGAAATAAAAATGGTCAATTATGTAAATATTAAATTAATTAATCATAATATTGTTTAAAAGTACCATTGATTCGAAAACTATATTTAAGTTTATCTGTGTCTAAGTCGTTGATAGCGGCTATTGAGTGATGTGAATCCAATAGATGTTTGTCTTATCATATTGTTCAAAATAATTATAATTTAATAGAGAATTATTATTTAATAATGAATGTCCATGGTATGATTATTTTCAACAACATATATCTATCAAAAGTTTAACTATATAACTTTAGCACGCGTTGCAAGTTTTCTATGTCATTTAGACATGGTAAACGTTTCATGTCGTGTTGGGTTGAAAGAATTTGACTCTAAACTTAACCGTTTAAATTTTGTGTTGTGTCGTAACGGGTTGAAATCTTTTATCCAAAATTGTTTATTTTGTGTCGGGTTAGCAAGTTTAGATTAAGACATGTGTTAATCAAGAAGTTAGGTAAAGTAAGTGTTAACAAGCGATTTAGCAGCGCTAACTCTTGGAACTTAGCGACGCTAATGAAAGTAGGATGATATACAATGTCATTTTCTTAAAGTAGATTGCCTGGTGGAAATGTGGAGTTCGTGAGACTATGGTGTAATAGAAATGACGCTAAGGTATAAGTAGTGGCGCTAATAGTAGAGGTCAGCGACGCTAATATCGGGTGATAGTATACTCCACTAAATGGTGTAGTCGGTGAATGAAGGGTAAATCACTTAGAAAACTCAGAAAACATGAGAAAATGAGATATAGTTAGAATCATGTCAATCTACACAAAATATAGAAGGAATAAAAAGGGGGGGTTTGCTTATAATTGCAAAGTATTAATGTTAGTGTTTTCCATATGCATAATTTGATGTTAGATTTTTGTTTTAAGGCTAAGGAGTTAGTTGGTAATGGTGATTATTATTGCTAGAACATGTATAAAGCATTATATGAGTGTAATTTGTAGGTTGATAGTATAAATAATGGATGAATGGGAGTTTTGAGGAATTTAAGCAGAAATAGACTTGAGAGAAGCGTCTGTTCATAGTTAGTGGGATAGGAAAGTGAGGCTAAGTATATTGATCATTACTTATTGATTTAATAAAGTATATAACTTAAAAGGGATGTTATGTTGTATCTGAATTATGTTTAATTTGATGAACACAATAATCGAGGTAGAACACAGTAGTCGAGGTACCAAGAAAAGGGGATATCAACACCCGGTGAAACTTATATTATTTTGGACCAAGGTGAGTAACTTTATGGTTTTGGTGATAAAATGAATATTGGTATCTTTAAATCTTATTATGATTACATATAAAGGAATATTGGTGAGATATTACAATTCAAGTGGTGAACACATTCATAAAGACAATGGTGTTAAACTAAGGGATTGGTGAGAAGTCCCTTAATATACTTGGATGATTTAGGCTAGTGTTAAGCCTATATCCTATGGGTGAATATACATTGGGATTGGCAAGAAATCCTGATGATATTCTTTAAACGTAAATAAGATTGGTAAAAAGTGTCTAAAGCTGGTGTAAAGGTTTCTTACTATGGTGACTACAATGGACTGGTGCAAAGTCCTATTGGCAAATTCATAATATTGATAATATTATTATGAACCGGTGTCATGCATTATATTGGTGTCTTCAGATCATTGAATATTAAATATTTGTGGTGAATCATTATATGTTATTCAATATGTTGCTCACTATGCTAGTAGCTTTTGTTGTTTTCTTTGGTGTTGTTTCAGGACTAGGTAGTTCTAAGGGAAAAGCAACTTGTGAGTTGTGATTGTACATATGCAGATAGTCTGTGACATTTTTTAGTTTTGTACTTCCTGGCTCGATCATGGGACTATTCTTTTGTACCTTTTGTATATGCTACATGATCATTGATCCGACTTGTCAGCCGATATTTATATTTTGGTCACCTTTTTGTATTAATGTATATTATGTATAAAACTTTAGATGTACAATGTATTAGATAGTCGGTTGTTAAAATGTATAATTGTCTGGATATTTTATTGACGTGCTTTGTTGTATTTTATCAGTTTCAACTGATAGGTGAGTAACTCCATTTCCCCTTGGTAACTGTTAGATAATAATGTTGCATTGGTGAATGTATGTGCATGAGATGAAAAGAGACACAATGATTGCACCATGTATGCCTTAGTGGTTGGAAATTATGATTGTCGTCGTTGTTAAGCATTGGTGGATGAGAAAGGGTCACGGTAAGCCTTGGTGGCTCAAAACTGTAACCACTATTAGTGGTATTTTTAAGCCTCAGTAGCTCAAAACCATACCCTTAACGGTCTCAGTAAGCCTTAGTGGCAAAGAACTGTAGATAGAAATTCTTTGGTGATATGGTAAGCCTTAGTGGCTAAGAACCACATGAAATTAAGGGATGAAAGGGGCCATGAGGAGAAACTGTTAATGCCTAGATTGAATATGGATAATGATACGTTACATTATATGTTGTGTTGTGTGTTTTGTGATGTATGTAAGGTGTTCATATTTGCTTTTAAAGATATCATGTATGTAATGTAAGAACCCGCGAAAAAGTTGTAAAAGGGTAAAACGGTCTTTTGACACGTTATAAGACTATTATGTAAAATAACATGTATTATGTAAAATAATAATATAAGAAATAAAAGATTATATCAAATTTGGAGTTTTACCGCATGAATAGTGATATATGACCGAAAAAGGTAAAATGGTCATTTGTCATGGAAATGACCAAAATGTCAAGAAAATGTTGAGTTGGAAGTTAATGAAGCTTAAATGGTTAAGTTATGACTTTTGGATCATCTTTGTAAAGGAATTGGAAGGCTAAGGACCAAAATGCAAAGTTTTTATAAAATTAAATATATATATATATATATATATATATATATATATATATATATATATATATATATATATATATATATATATATATATATATATATATATATATATATATATATATATTATAAGATAGTTATTTCCTCCATTATGTAAGAACCTAATACAAGTGTCCAGAGAGAGCTAGAGAGAGCGAGAGAGAGTACGGGAGAAGAAGCAGAGGCTCAAGAATTGTTGCCAAGGAATCAAGAGAAAGGTTGGAATTGGTGATTCCAAAGTAAACAAGGTTAGTAATTGAAGTTTCTACCCAAGCTTTTGTGTGTTCTTGATGAGTTTCCATGGAGTGGACTGAAATATGTAATTTCAGTCATAATCCATGAAGTGTATATGATTTCTGGGTTTAAACATGTTCATGTAGTAAGAACATATCTTAAAAATAGCAAAGTAGGTTGCTATTGTTGAGAAATTGAAAAGTTGCTCAAGAACCCTAAATCATGAATTGGTGTGATTAAGGTGTTTCTAGTGGCTTAAAACTTGTTATTAGTCAAGGGTTTTAGTCCTAGAACAAATCCCATATGATTAAGACCTGGATTAAGAACTTAAAATGTCAAAACTGCGTGCTACAGTGCTAAATCGCGACTGATCAGGAGTCTGCCCAGGTGCTAGGCGCAGTGCGCCCAGGACCAAGGCGGGGTGCGCCCAGGCGCAGTGCGCCCAACCCTGGCGCGGTGCGCCCTCAGACAGGGACCAAAAATGTTAGAAATTTCAAATGCTAGAAACCATAGCTAGACATGTCCGTTTGGTCTGAAATTTTAGCCATAACCCTAAAATGGTATGAGTACATGTCGGAAATTGTCAAATCCGTAATCCGACCTTGCGGAAAAGTCACTGTAGCGGCAGTGGCTAAACTTCAAGTTTATGCCAAAACTTGATTTTTGGAATTTGAGCTAGACTTGTCCAATGAACTCCAAATTTGAAACACAAGTCTAATATGGCCCAAGATTTCATGGAAAAGTGTCGGAACTGAAATACGACCCCTCGGGGGTACTGTAGCAAAATACGCGTATTTTGGAGAAAACTATAAAACGAGTTTATTAATGGTTATACATTTATTATAACCCGGAGTTGTGTCATATGAGACTTTAGCATTATAGAGTTAATTATATTGAGTATTTATATATACTACTTGTATAGGTGGTGCCTCGAACGTTGTTGAGCACGGAAAAGGGAAGGGTGTACGAGAAGCCTAGTGACCCGTAGTTACACCAAGGTGAGTTTTATGAGGATTTCTATAGTACATAGCAAAATGTTATTTTCAGAAAAGTAAGATTTTCCAAATGTTTGAAAATACTAAAGTTTGGAAAATAGTTTTGAAAGTAGCTTTATACATGGGCTTAGTGTTTAAAAGAGATTTTTAAGAAGTATGGTTTGCAAAGTATTTTGAAAGAAGTTCCTTATGTGAACTAAGATGTCAAAATCAGTTTTTGAAAGTATTTTTAGTAAAGAGTTATAAAATGTTTGAGTATGAGTTGTTTACAAATTGTGTCCCATTTTGACCAATTTGAGATGTAATGAGATAAGTATTAAAGAAAGAAAGAAGTAAGAGCCAGTTGTCCGGACTAGGATCACCCACATAATCGGGGGATCAGAAGACACTACTGGGATGGTACCTCCCGTCGCGAAGTAGTTGTCTAGCTTAGTATACCCTTGTGCTTGAATCCGTTCCAAGTCACAAAGGGGAGACAGAATGAGCATAACCGAGTGGGCGGATCTGTTCTGTCCCGCGAGGGGAGCTAGTAGAATGAATTAAAATAACTTAATTCATAAGTTTCAGTTGGTCACAAGAAAATGAGAAAGAAATCAGTTTTGAGAAAGAAAGTATTTTTTTAAAGTTTGAAAGTAAAGAAGAAAATACATTTTGAGATTTATGATATAAATCAGTTTTGAGCAGTGTACTTTTAATATTTCAAGTTTTGAACAGAAAAGTTTTGGGTCCAAACCCATATTACTCACGAGGCTTTATGTCTCACGTATACTATTTTCGAAATGCTATGTACTTAGGTGAAAGGAGCGAAGGATTTCAGTTGGGACCAGTTTGTACACTGTAAGTTTAAATTATGGTTATCTGTATTGAGTCTGTAATACCCCTTGAGTTTAAGTTTGTAAAAAAAAAATTAAGTGGCTACTTATAGTCACGAGTTGTAAAATATGTTTGTTACATAAACTGTATTTGTATTAAAATATGGTTTGAGAAAAGGGGTGTTACAGTTTTGGTATCAGAGCCATAGTTTAAGCGAATTAGGTTGAAATATCACCCTAGGCTTAAACTAGCAAGAGTAGTAGTAAGGTGCCTTACTAATATAGAGGTACACTTAGACTTATAGAAGTTATAAAGTGAGTATGATTGCTACTAAAATGCAGTCAAGATAAGGAGATAACATGCTATCGCTTACGAGCTACTATATAGAATTGTGTATTAAACATATATTTTGTTCATCTATATAGTAATGGAAGGCGGAAGACAAGCTGACAGGGGTGAGGGCAGTCACACTTCTTCAAGCGGAAGTGGACCACATGTTATTCGAAATGATGAGACCGAGCCAAACCCACCACCACAACCTGTCACTATGGAAGCAATTCAGTACCTAATCAATAACTTACGAAATGAACTGAGGCAAGATGTGAATAACATAATAGACAGCCGAATGGGTGAACCTAGTGCCCAATCATCACAAGAAGTTTCCAAAAAGACGACTGAGGAAGAGGTTGGTGGAGGGAACAAGAAGGAAGAAAAGGGTTGCTCCTTTAAGTCCTTCATGGCTTGTAAACCGCCTGAATACCATGGCAGTTTTGAGCCAAAGGTGACAATGCGATGGGTCCGAGAGATCGAACAAGTGATGCAAGCTAGTAAATGTGGAGAAAAAGATCAAGTCAACTACGCCTCCCGGCAGTTGAAGGATGATGCTATGGTGTGGTGGAACACCAAATACGAAAGTTTGGGTAAAGATGTTGTATATGGCTGGTCATGGGCGGAGTTTGTCTCGTGTCTCAAAGATAAATTCTGTCCCACAAGAGATTTGGAGAAAATGAACGAAGATTTCTTAACGATAAAGAAAGGAGACTTGACGGTGGACGAATATACGAAGAAGTTTTGTGACATGTTGCCTTTTGTGGGGGAATCCTACCCTAGTGAGCGGTCCCGAATTAACCGCTATGTCCGGGGTTTACCATGGAACTATGAACTAGAAGTAAAGAAAGCTGAAACATTAGATGGGGCGATCAATGCTGCCCGAACTGTGGAGGATATTGGAAAACGAAGAAAGGAGGAAGGACCTGGTTTTAGTGACAAGAGGAAGACAGTTAGTAGCAGTGGGAACATGAAGAAGAAAGGGAAGATAAGTTCAAGTCAGAGTCGACAGGGAAGTGTAAAAAAGTGTGAGAAATGTGGGAAAGAACACGGTGGCGAGTGCCGAGCGGGATCAAATGCCTGTTTTAATTGTGTTGGACTCGGTCACAAAGCGAAAGACTGCAAAGCCAAGAAAGCCAGTGAAGTGGAGTGCTTCTCATGCCATCAGATGGGGCACTATAGTTTTAACTGCCCAAACAAGGGAGGAGAAACTGTGGTGTCAACAGCTCAGAAGAAGACAGAACCCCAGAAAGTGAAGACTAGAGCTTTTCAGATCACCAGGGAAGAAGCGAGGGAGACGCACGATGTAGTCTCAGGTATACTACTGATCAACTCGACACCTGCATATGTGTTGTTTGATTCTGGTTCTACATATTCATTCGTGTCTCATGGATTTGGAGCCCGATTGAGAGTCCCGTTAGAATTGTTAGATATGGTTTTTGAAGTGGAAGTAGCGGATGGAAAGTTTGTCGAAGTTCAGCATATGTACCGGGATTGTGAACTTGATATCAATGGCAAGAAGTTCCGACTTAATCTTCTTCCCATTGGAATTAAGTCCTTTGATGTGATAATTGGGATGGATTGGCTTGGTGCCAATGACGCGAAGATAGCCTGTGGGCAGAAGAGGGTGTCTGTTAAAACCCTAGGATCTAAAGTATACGTATATGGAGAAAGAAGCAAGCATGTGCCAAATCTCATTAGTGTGGCAAAAGCCCGAAGGTGTATCAGGAAAGGATGTGTATCTTTCCTGGCTTATGTGATGACTGAAGACAAAGTAAAACAGACGTATAAAGATATAGAAGTAGTAAAAGAATTCCCAGAAGTTTTCCCAGATGAGTTACCAGGCTTGCCACCGGAAAGGCAAGTTGAGTTTCGGATAGATCTTGTTCCAGGAGCCTCCCCAATAGCACGGGCACCGTACCGGTTAGCACCAACCGAGATGCGGGAATTAATGTCCCAGTTGCAGGAGTTAATAGATAAAGGCTTCATCAGGCCTAGTTCTTCTCCGTGGGGTGCTCCAGTTCTGTTTGTAAAGAAGAAGGATGGGTCAATGCGGATGTGCATTGATTACAGAGAATTGAACAAGATTACTATCAAGAACCGTTACCCGTTGCCCAGAATAGACGATTTGTTCGACCAGTTACAAGGAGCAGATTATTTTTCAAAGATTGATTTGAGATCAGGCTATCACCAAGTCAGGGTGAAAGAAAGTGATGTAGAGAAGACAGAGTTTCGTACACTATATGGGCATTACGAGTTCCTAGTAATGCCATTCGGTCTTACCAATGCACCAGCAATCTTTATGGACTTAATGAATCGGGTCTGTAAACCATTCCTAGACCGATTTGTTATAGTGTTCATAGATGACATACTGATATACTCAAAGAATAAAGAAGAGCATGCGAGTCACTTGCGAGCAGTACTTGAGACCTTGAAGCGAGAACAGCTATATGCAAAGTTCTCCAAATGCGAGTTTTGGATGCGAGAAGTGCAGTTCCTTGGACATGTTGTTTCTATCCAAGGTATAAAAGTTGATCCAGCAAAAGTTGAAGCAGTAATGAAATGGGAGCCTCCCAAGACTCCAACTGAAGTTAGAAGTTTTCTCGGTCTTGCCGGGTACTACCGGAGATTTATTCAGGATTTCTCCCGTATAGCAGTGCCACTTACACGGTTAACCCGAAAAGAAGAGAAATTCAGATGGCAAGAAGAACAAGAAAGAGCCTTCGCTACATTGAAAGAAAAGTTGTGTAACGCGCCTGTCCTTACATTACCAGATGGGACAGAAGACTTTGAAGTATACAGCGATGCCTCGCATCGGGGACTTGGCTGTGTATTGATGCAAAGAGGGAAGGTTATAGCATACGCTTCCAGACAATTAAAAGATCCAGAGAAAAAGTACACAACCCACGATCTAGAACTTGCAGCGATCGTATTTGCCTTGAAGATTTGGAGACATTACTTGTATGGTACAAAGTGCAAGCTATTCACCGATCACAAGAGTTTGCAGTATGTGTTCACTCAAAAAGAGTTGAACATGAGACAGAGCAGATGGCTAGAGCTGATCAGTGACTATGATTGCGACATAGTATACCAGCCGGGTAAAGCAAATGTAGTAGCAGATGCATTAAGTAGAAAAGCCCCTGAGAAAAGAATCAAGGCAAGATCGATGCGAATAGAGCTGGTGTCTAGTATCATAGAACAGATTAAAGCAGCTCAACAGAAAGTTGAAGAAAGTAGAGACTTAAAAGATGAAAAGCTAGGAAAAGACATTCAGTTTGAGACCAATAGTCAAGGATTAAAGACCTACAGAAACCGTATTTGGGTACCGAAAGCAGGAGGATTGAGAAAGCTGATTCTAGAAGAGTCGCATAAGTCAAAGTATTCCATACATCCAGGGAGTACCAAGACTTATCAAGATTTGAAAAGACAGTATTGATGGCCTGGAATGAAGAAGAGGATAGCTAAGTACATCTCCAAGTGTGTTATATGTGCACAAGTCAAGGCGGAACATCAGGTCCCGCATGGGGATGCTCAGTCATTGCATATCCCAGCTGGAAAGTGGGAAGATGTAACCATGGACTTGGTAGTCGGGTTACCGAGAACGAGAAGAGGTCATGATAGTATATGGGTCATAGTGGACCGGTTGACTAAGAGTGCACTATTTCTAGCCATAAAAGAAACTACTCCATTGGAGCAGTTAGCCCAGTTGTATACAGATGAAGTGTTAAGAAGATACGGTGCACCATTGTCTATCGTGTCAGACAGAGACCCTAGATTTACCTCTAACTTTTGGAGAGCCTTACAAGATAAAATGGGGACGAGAATTCAGCTAAGTACAGCGTATCATCCACAAACGGATGGTCAGAGTGAACGAACGATCCAGACATTAGAAGACATGCTACGGTCATGCGTGATGGATTTTGGAGGCAGTTGGGATGAACACCTACCATTAGTGGAGTTTGCATACAATAACAGCTACCATTCTAGCATTAAAATGCCACCCTTTGAGGCATTGTATGGTAGAAAGTGTAGAACTCCTTTATGCTGGTTGGAGGCGGGAGAGACTAAGCTTACGGGGCCAGAGATTGTTAGAGTAACTAATGAGAAGATTGGAGTAATTCAAGCAAACATGAAAGCAGCACAAGATCGGCAAAAGAGTTACTCAAATCTAAAGAAGAGACCGTATGACTTGCAAGAAGGAGATTTGGTGATGATAAAAGTGTCGCCATGGAAAGGAGTGGTCAGATTTGGCAAGAGAGGAAAGCTGAGTCCAAGATACATTGGACCTTTTAGAATTCTGAAAAGAGTAGGATTGCAAGCATTTAAGCTAGAGTTACCACCCGAACTTAGTGGAATACATGATACCTTTCATGTATGCTACTTGAAGAAGTATTTTGGTAAATAAGAGTTAGTAATACCGTATACCGACCTGAGGGTGGAGACTCCTAGCAAACTGATTGAGGAACCCGAAGCCATCCTAGAAATGCAGACTAAGAAGCTAAGAAACAAGGAGATTGACCTTGTACTAGTCAAGTGGAAGCACCCGTTAGGGTCAAACCTAACTTGGGAGACGTTAGAAGAAATGAAGAGAAAATATCCGAATTTCACAGATTATGAAAAGATTTCGAGGACGGAATCCGCTTAAGGAGGGGTGACTGTAAGAACCCGCGAAAAAGTTGTAAAAGGGTAAAACGGTCTTTTGACACGTTATAAGACTATTATGTAAAATAACATGTATTATGTAATATAATAATATAAGAAATAAAAGATTATATCAAATTTGGAGTTTTACCGCATGAATAGTGATATATGACCGAAAAGGGTAAAATGGTCATTTGTCATGGAAATGACCAAAATGTCAAGAAAATGTTGAGTTGGAAGTTAATGAAGCTTAAATGGTTAAGTTATGACTTTTGGATCATCTTTGTAAAGGAATTGGAAGGCTAAGGACCAAAATGCAAAGTTTTTATAAAATTAAATATATATATATATATATTATGAGATAGTTATTTCCTCCATTATGTAAGAACCTAATAGAAGTGTCCAGAGAGAGCTAGAGAGAGCGAGAGAGAGTACGGGAGAAGAAGCAGAGGCTCAAGAATTGTTGCCAAGGAATCAAGAGAAAGGTTGGAATTGGTGATTCCAAAGTAAAAAAGGTTAGTAATTGAAGTTTCTACCCAAGCTTTTGTGTGTTCTTGATGAGTTTCCATGGAGTGGACTGAAATCTGTAATTTCAGTCATAATCCATGAAGTGTATATGATTTCTGGGTTTAAACATGTTCATGTAGTAAGAACATATTTTAAAAATAGCAAAGTAGGTTGCTATTGTTGAGAAATTGAAAAGTTGCTCAAGAACCCTAAATCATGAATTGGTGTGATTAAGGTGTTTCTAGTGACTTAAAACTTGTTATTAGTCAAGGGTTTTAGTCCTAGAACAAATCCCATATGATTAAGACCTGGATTAAGAACTTAAAATGTCAAAACTGCGTGCTACAGTGCTAAATCGCGACTGATCAGGAGTCTGCCCAGGCGCTAGGCGCAGTGCGCCCAGGACCAGGGCGGGGTGCGCCCAGGCGCAGTGCGCCCAACCCTGGCGCGGTGCGCCCTCAGACAGGGACCAAAAATGTTAGAAATTTCAAATGCTAGAAACCATAGCTAGACATGTCCGTTTGGTCTGAAATTTTAGCCATAACCCTAAAATGGTATGAGAACATGTCGGGAATTGTCAAATCCGTAATCCGACCTTGCGGAAAAGTCACTGTAGCGGCAGTGGCTAAACTTCAAGTTTATGCCAAAACTTGATTTTTGGAATTTGAGCTAGACTTGTCCAATGAACTCCAAATTTGAAACACAAGTCTAATATGGCCCAAGATTTCATGGAAAAGTGTCGGAACTGAAATACGACCCCTCGGGGATACTGTAGCAAAATACACGTATTTTGGAGAAAACTATAAAACGAGTTTATTAATGGTTATACATTTATTATAACCCGGAGTTGTGTCATATGAGACTTTAGCATTATAGAGTTAATTATATTGAGTATTTATATATACTACTTGTATAGGTGGTGCCTCGAACGTTGTTGAGCACGGAAAAGGGAAGGGTGTACGAGAAGCCTAGTGACCCGTAGTTACACCAAGGTGAGTTTTATGAGGATTTCTAAAGTACATAGCAAAATGTTATTTTCAGAAAAGTAAGATTTTCCAAATGTTTGAAAATACTAAAGTTTGGAAAATAGTTTTGAAAGTAGCTCTATACATGGGCTTAGTGTTTAAAAGAGATTTTTAAGAAGTATGGTTTGCAAAGTATTTTGAAAGAAGTTCCTTATGTGAACTAAGATGTCAAAATCAGTTTTTGAAAGTATTTTTAGTAAAGAGTTATAAAATGTTTGAGTATGAGTTGTTTACAAATTGTGTCCCATTTTGACCAATTTGAGATGTAATGAGATAAGTATTAAAGAAAGAAAGAAGTAAGAGCCAGTTGTCCGGACTAGGATCACCCACATAATCGGGGGATCAGAAGACACTACTGGGATGGTACCTCCCGTCGCGAAGTAGTTGTCTAGCTTAGTATACCCTTGTGCTTGAATCCGTTCCAAGTCACAAAGGGGAGACAGAATGAGCATAACCGAGTGGGCGGATCTGTTCTGTCCCGCGAGGGGAGCTAGTAGAATGAATTAAAATAACTTAATTCATAAGTTTCAGTTGGTCACAAGAAAATGAGAAAGAAAGCAGTTTTGAGAAAGAAAGTATTTTTTTAAAGTTTGAAAGTAAAGAAGAAAAGACATTTTGAGATTTATGATATAAATCAGTTTTGAGCAGTGTACTTTTAATATTTCAAGTTTTGAACAGAAAAGTTTTGGGTCCAAACCCATATTACTCACGAGGCTTTATGTCTCACGTATACTATTTTCGAAATGCTATGTACTTAGGTGAAAGGAGCGAAGGATTGCAGTTGGGACCAGTTTGTACACTGTAAGTTTAAATTATGGTTATCTGTATTGAGTCTGTAATACCCCTTGAGTTTAAGTTTGTAAAAAAAAAAATTAAGTGGCTACTTATAGTCACGAGTTGTAAAATATGTTTGTAACATAAACTGTATTTGTATTAAAATATGGTTTGAGAAAAGGGGTGTTACATGTAAGATATTGGTTGCTCGCTAAGCTCTTGTCGCTTACTCTTTACCGTGGTTAAATTTTCGGAACCAAGTAATCCCTCAAAAGAGAAAGAAGTAGCAGCTAGGTAGAAGAGCTAGTAACAATGTATAGTTTTGCGTTTTGTACCTAGATGGCCAATTCCTGCCTGATTGAGGTTTGAGACAACAACTCTGATGTATTGTATATTTTGATTACCACTTCAAATACACTTGTTAATGTAAAGTGCACCATGGCAAAAATATTAGACTCTGATTAATTATGTGTATGTGTGGAAAGTGTTGTAAAAAAATAATTTTGGATGTACTTTGTGTTAATAAGCCAGACGTTACAGTTTAGAACTTTTGGGTTGCAATTGTTAAACTGTACTATACAATGTGGTTTGTGGTGTTTAACTACAAAACACGTGGTTCAACCTATACCGCACTGCATACTAAAAATAATATACTTTGAATATTCATTGAACGTTAAGGGTTAGACTTAGAATGTGAAATTCCAAAAGAAAATGAACAAATAAAGGCAAAGGAATGTTGTTGGACATATTGACCATGTTAGGGTATTTTAATCATATATGACTCTCTATAGCTCTGTTTAATGCTATCCAAAATGATTTGAAATGAAGACACAATTATCTATAACTTCTTTCTTTTGTGTTTATGGAAATTCAGTCACTGTATAGGTCATAATAAACATGGAAGTTGGAAGTAGTGTAGTGATAAATGGCCAAAAATCCGAATTTAATGAGATTTTTTGGTTATTACATATCAGGGGTTTAATTTATCTATCTAAATATGTTAGGGTTTTAATGTTAATGAGGTTTTTTTGTTTCTTAAACCATAAATAAAGACAAGCAATAAAAACATAGACATTAGGATAAATTGAAGTATTTATGTTCATCAAACCGCAAAAACCACATTTACCACACCAAACCACATTGCATTGTATAAAGCATTTTAGAACTTTCATGATGTGGTTTGCGATTTTCAAATATCTTAACCCATATTATGTTGTTTAGTTTGTGGTTATAACTCTAAATCACACCATAGAACAAACACCCAAAGTCGATGGTCGACTTTTCTAGATAGGAGGTAATATTTCTACTTATGTTTTTGATCCATCAACTTAAAACAAAGGTTTGTTGATTTTGAAACCCTTTATTTTAAATGAAGAGAGACAAGCAAGATGAGGGTATAAAGGTAAAAAAACTTTGATTTTAAGTAGATGAATAAAAAAGACAAGTGGAAATATCACCTCCCATGGTAGATAGAAGCATATGTTGCCCCCATCGCAAAAGAACAAGGGAATGGAAACATACTTATTCTAAATACAATGTAATTAACACATAAAATGTTGTAGAAATCTCAACTCATAAATTTGTTGTTCAAACAACTTAAAACAACTCATTAGGGTGATAAGCGTCATCAGCTAATACAGCTGAAGTAAAAGTTGTAACATAACTATTTTTACACAAGCATGTAAAAAGACTCTTATCATCAAATTCATTTTCAATAGAACTGAATGCATTTTTCGAGTCCGAAAATTAGGTTTTGTGTTGAATGTGTCATTGGTTGTTCTTATTGGGTTTTGTTATTAAAATGTATGTTTTGATTTGATAATTTTGGCAAAGTGTTGTAATTAGATTCAGAGTTGTATATTTTGTTTTGATTGTAATTATTTTAAATTGTAAAATACGATTCAAGACAGAAACCTTAACAACAAGTTGGACCAAGACCAAAATGGACTAGAGGCCCACTTAGCTTCGACCTAATAAATCAATGATGAAAAGGGGTTATTGCCCCTTTCCTTCTCCCCCTAGTGGCCTCAAAACCCAAGCAACTTCTTGGCCTAATGGGTTTTTGTTCCTATTTCATATACCCTTCGTCCCAGTGGCAGAAGGTAGGCCCAAAGTAGGATTCTCCTTCTTGGAAAACAACATAGAGGAAGGTCCTTGCCCTCGACGTAACTACCTGCCGGTGAGTTGTAACGGTGGCACCAACAATCAGCACTGAAGACCCGCCCCACGACGATATATGGAGAAAACTCTGATCGGTGTCACGACGCATGAGGTAACGCTTTTTTGGGCAGACTTTTTCATGAGCAATTTTAAGGCGATCATTTTTTTTATTTAATTAATGGTTGTTTATTTATGTTAAGCATTTTGAAAATATTTGTTGATGGCTCAAGAAAAGATAATTAGCATCGGTCTAGGGCAACACATTTATTTATGAGTAAATTTCAGAATGGGTTCTTATGCTTTGCAAAAAGTGATAAGTTAATGACAACTTTCAAAAACACCTCAAATGTAGACCCGTGGTTTGCAACTTTGGTCCCTTTTTACCTTTCTATCAATATGTGATTGTTTTGTCCTAAAGCATGCACCTCACGTGAGAGCATTTCGGTCTTTCTAAGTGCAGGGACCAAAATTGCAATATTATTTAATCCAACACTTACCGCCAATCTTAAACCCCTTTCTCATTACCATTTGTCTTCTTCCTCAACCGCATCCATCACATCAAAACGTTAAACCACTTATTTGACATCATTGAAAAAGGCTTCAGATGACATCCTCTTCTAAGCAAAAGGTAAGACACTCATTTCCATCATTCATGTCGATTTTGTTTTTGTAGATTTCTTTCAAGAACCAAAATATATTGATTTCAAGAACCAACTTTTAGGAATCTTTCATGTCAATTTTATTTCTGCCATGGTGATTTACTCGATCTATATTTGAAGCATAACAAGAATTAAAAGATTGTCATTACATTATATTATAACCAATTTAAGGAAAATACATGTCATGCACAATAGTTTCTAGGTCATCCTTATCTAAAAAGATAAAAAAAACCCCAACATTCAAACTTCACTTGTCCAACACAAAACCAAAAAAACACAAACTTTACTTGACACATCTAGTAGGCTGTTCATTAGTATGTTCCTTATCCCCAACCTATGATGAAGCTCCATCGTGACATTCACCATGGCTTCAAGCTTGCCCACATCTTTGTTTATACTTCCTTTGAGATAGAGTTGTGTAATCGACTTTTCAGTGTCGTGTGAGGAATGTCATGTAGCTCTTCGATCATTGATTTCTTCCTTTTATACGCCACCACTGCTTTTTCCCATATAGACATAACCATGTTTCTCCTCTCAAAATATTTCTGCACATCTTGCAACATTATCTCTATGAGCTTATATGTGTAACAGATTGTCATGGCTTGTTAGTGTAGGAATATAAGAGATTTTCTATATGGGTATTATCTTTAAATGTAGGTTAGATAAATAATGATCTTAGTGGGTTATAGATAGAAGATTAGAATGAAGATATTTACCCTTTAATGGTATGACATCGAAAATAAACTTAGGGTTTAGCTTAATTAATGATCATTATAGCTCTTGTATATATATTTGATATGATCAAAATTGTAACTCATATAAACACATCTGTGAGGAATACAAATGCTCGTTCCACATCTTTCCTTGTCGTTTCTTGCTCCACCTTGAAAATTTTCGTTTTTTATATTCAAGACACGTAAAAGACTTGACTATTGTAGCATACTTTGGATATATCACATCACCAAGGTAATGTCAATGCCTGTATTGTGCCCCATTTACTTCAAATAGACACTCATGTGTTATTCCATTATAGTTTTAATATCAACAATTCACGAAGAATGTTAGGTCATTGTTGGAGCATACAACACCAAATTATGCATGCTAAAACCATAGATCGATTGATGCCGCTGCTTGTAGGATTATTTTCGAGACTCCATGATCACCTCACATGTATTGACCTCACTATGCAGTTAGACATTTTCCCGAATCCCAATTCAGGGAAGCCATGTTCAACCTTGTGCATTGCATACAATTGTTCAATATCACTATAAGTATGTTTTCGCAAACAATTTTTTGCTGCAAAGCTTGATTACCTTCACAAAGATTGTAAGTACATTCTCGCATAGTTCTCTCAGACATCTTCAAGTATTTATCTATTGCCTCGAAGGCGGTACCTAATGCCAAAAGACAAACTACACTTGTGCACTTTTGTATCGGTGTAAAACCTCGTTTACCGCTAACATCCGATCTTAATTGAAAGAACTCATATTCATCATTCAAATCGTTAACTATTCGTAGGAATGGTTGTCTACTCATCCGATATCGACGTCAAAGTCGTCGCACATCAAATGTTCGTCTATAGCTTCCCGGCCTCTCTTTAAAGCAGGTGCTCTTTGTCTTGGACACAAACTTTCTGCTTCCTCTTCCAAAAGCATCGTTGTTGCTTGAACGATTGTTGTGAAAAAAAAAACTGTCGACTGAGATTGATGAGGAATCCATCTTTTAATAAATATTTGCAGGGGCAAAATAGGAATGACTGTGTATGAAATAAGTGTGTATACAAGTAATAGCGGAAAAAGAAAAAAAAAGAAATTTAGGCGTGATGGTGGTGGTCCGGTTTACATGGCTTCACATCACGCCATGTGAGGTTCGTGTGCATGCCATGGTGTGTATACAAGTAATAGCGGAAAAAGAAAAAAAAAAGAAATTTAGGCGTGATGGTGGTGGTCCGGTTTACATGGCTTCACATCACGGCATGTGAGGTTCGTGTGCATGCCATGGTGTGTGTCCACAAACGCCTCATGTGGCTAGTGTGATGGCTAAACCGCCAAGCCTTCGTTAGGCTGATGGGAGTACCCATCACTTTGCCCAAAAGTGATGGACGCCACGTCATCGCCACATAGGATTTTATCCCATCACACTCCATCACATTACCCCCTTTATACCCATCACATTTTCATCACACCACATCATCTTTTTAATTAAAAAAAATTCAAAAATAAATTAGAACATAATTTTTAAATTAAAAACCATTTCATTAAAATAAAAATTACAAAAAAAAAAAACAAACTTAGAAAATAAAAATTACACTAAAAATAAAAATAAACGTAAACTAGTTGTCGTCATCGGTGTCGGTGTCGTTGTCGTTGTTGTTCCCGGGGCGATATTTAGCGCGTACACTTTCCCGCATCGCCAAAAAAATTTCCAAATCCTCGCCCTCGAAGTCGGATGGTTTTTTTGTCAAGAAGTCGATATCGACGTTTCGTTGTAACTCCCGTTGCGTTTGGACAATTTGCCGTTGCGTTTTGACAATTTCTTTTTCCACCCGACCCATAATCCCGACCTTTTCGCTTTGTAATTGGACGTATCAGTCGAATTTGTCGCCAAACAATTCCATAACGCTCGACTCGGAACCGGAACCCGAAGCCGCTTTCTTGCCGGCTTTTTTTGCCCGGTCTCTCCCAATCGGTCGACGGATCGGTTGGGGTTCGTCTTCATCGAGATCGACGGGCTCGTCGTTCACGTCAATATAAGTTCGCCCGTCCGATTGTTGTGACGTCCCTTGGTGGACCGACCTCGATCGTTTAGTTCCCGAAGATTGCGAATCTTCGACAAGAAGCCATTTCGGTTGTTTTTTCAACTCGTTCCAAGCTTGTATATACGGGAACGCTTTCCGAGTGGGCGTTGTTGTTTCGTATTGTTTTAACGCCGCGTTGAAAACGTCGAAGTCGTTGGACCCGCTTTTCCGCATATTCTAGAGATTGTTGAAGATGCCGTTAAAAGCGTTGAGCTTTAGTCGCATCTCACGAAATTTCCCCGAAATTTTATCCATGTTCCGTTTTTTTTCGCCCATAAGCTCGTAAAAAGTCGCTTGAACTTTGTTCCAAAAAGTATCAAGCGTTTGCGAGTCCCCGACGATCGGGTCAACGGAAGCGGAAATGTACGCCTTCACCAAGTTTAATTCCTCCTCTTTCGTCCAATTCGTTCTTTTTTCGCCCCCCGTTTGTTTTGCCTTCTTCCTTGCGGCCCGGCGGGTTTGGTTGTCGCCTTCCTCTTGTGTCTCTTGAACCATATCGGGAGACACCGGTTGCGGTTGCGGTGGTGGTTGTGACATCGGTGGTTGCGATGATTGAGCTTGGAATCCTTGCGGTTGAAACGGAAACGGGGGTTGATATTGTTGATATGGGTTGAATGCCGGATATGTTTAAGAGGTTAAAAGATGAAGAATGTATTTGTAAAATGTTAAAAAGATGTGTGTATATATATATATATATATATATATACATATACATATATATATATATATATATATATATATATATATATATATATATATATGTGTGTATATGGGTAATTTTTAAAAAAAGTAAATTTTTTTTTTTTTTAATATTCTAGCCGTTGACAACGGCTATATTCCTCTCCATTCTTCCCATTGGGCGTGATTGATCGTGAAACGGACCACGGATGAACACGACCACGCCCCATCACGGTAGCACGGGGCGGTGTGCACGCCGTGATGGGTGCCACCGTGGCCATCACGGATGGACCGTGATCGGTACTCCTTCCGGTCTTATGATGAACACAATGTGACTCGTGATAAAGGCGGCAAGGCGCACAAAAGACCTAACAGGCTTTTTCGGACCATATCAATAACTTCGAAGAAAAGATAAAAGAAATCCAGGCAAATGCCAATCTATTGAGCATGTCAACTACGTTGTTCTTTACGAACAACAGTGACCTGTATTTACTTAGTTGGGACTTCAAGATTACAAAATCACGTTTCCTAGTTCTTGTATGATAACATACATCTTTTCAAGAAATTAAACCCATTTGGACATGTAAATCACCCAGACATTTTTGGCTTTCAAACATCATGATCATGCTTCATGACTCCATTCTCGAGCCTTTCTTCATCAACTAGCTTTGTCTGAGCATTTCAGCATCCACATCCTCTAATTTCTCAGTTTCCCCATTTTCTTTGGGAACGATGATCCCATACCCTCCAGATTTTCTTTTGTACAAGATATTGATCTCGCCTGAAACCAAATCATCCAAATCAAACCAATCTCCAAAAAGAGTAATGAAATACACCACAAAATCTTACCAGTTTCTTCATTTCGGAACCCATAAAAGTCATGATCAACATTCTCTATTTGCTCAATTGCTTCTGATACAGTCAAAGGGGGCATTTCGAAGTACTTTGTGCGAACAATCTGAGAAAATGTTCGAATTTAGCTTCACAAAAAGACGAATAAATGTATTTCATAGTGCAATGTAAACCCTAACCTCATCGGTTTCACTTGTATCTTCTTCTTCTTCTTCTTCTTGTGTAACCGCAAGGGAATCTTGATCTATGAGTATCTGTGGGTCCCTTACCTTGAGTCTATCGAATCCCTTCATGTGTCGGCCATGATCTGAATCTTTCTCCTTAATCTTCCTTAGCTTCCGTTGTATGACTGAAGAAACAGTATCGATGCTTGCGTACAAAGTTTCTGCTTCTTCTTCTGCTCGGATGACGCCATGCTTCTTCGTAAACAATGTAACCTAATGTACCAGAAGTAAATTCATCAGAAAATGACTCGAATTCAACAATTCAAGCTGAATTTGTAGCTTGTAAGATGCAGACCTCTGTTCGTCGAACTTTTGGGCCTTTTCCGATTTCTCCACCCCTAACGGAAACCCTAACATCTACTTCGCGCACAAGATGGCTGTGCTTTTGAATGGCCTTTCCCACCTTATCTTCGACGTGATTCTTCACAGATTCGGACAACTGTATTCATACATAGATAATCAAATTGTTTCAGATTTTAAGAAATCGGTATGCATATTAAACAAAGCATTTGATAACAGTAAGTAGGGAACGTTACGTCGAGGTTTTTGCCTTGAAGGATCAGTTTCACGGAGGACAGAGCACCATCCCATGACATTCGAATTAGAGAAGGGGTTTGCTTCGTGATGCCGTTTTTCGGAAGAGAATGAACAAAATTCTTGAAAGATGTTGAGGGTGAGTTGAAGAAACTGGATCTGTTGGATGAAAAAGAGAGTGATGATGAGGATGAGGGACATGATTGGGGTAAGTGGGTGTTTGTTATCTGTAAGGTTGGAGTTGGAGATGCATAAAAAGCAGCCATATTTGATGAAATCAATCAGGTGTTCAGGACTAGGGTTTTTTAGAGGTTAAATGGAGAAGATGAATTGAATGGGAAAGATGGATGAAGTTGTTCCTCAAGAACAAAACAATCTGTTTTCTTGAATCATTATCCAGAGTCAGATAATATGCGTAGGCGAGTTGCAGATTCTATCAGTAAATTGGGTCCCATGGGCATACCGTTCTTGTTTTCTAGAGTAGCGTGGATGAAATCGGGACCATTTACAACCAATGCATTTATTCATCATTGTCCGTTTCTTGCAAATATCTTAGCAATTTACAAACTTAGAAAATATTGACATGCCATATTCATTTCATTTGGGATTTATAGATGTTTCTTACACCAGTGGTTGATTACAATATTTTTGACTAACTTATCTATAATCATAACATTTTAAGGGTGCATTACTATAATATAATAATAACTTCTTACCCTTTATACATTAAAAAACAGGCAATAATTTTCTAAAGCTGCATTAGAATATAAATTCTTACCTTTTAAGTTTTAAACACTACAAATATTGCAATATAAACTTTTCTCGTACATGACATGTATTAGAAATGTTTAAAATTAGAATAGTGAAGCGGTCGGGTGAGAATAAAGTTGTCTACGTCTCATATCCACATACCCATTTTGTTATATGATTTAAGTTTGGTTGTTGTACAATATTACAATTTTAGGCTAACCTAAAATCTATATAACTATCATGAAGTAGAGAACCGGGTACAACTTTGATGCAAGACAATTCAAATTGGTGGCAATCTTGAATGTGGTTTTGTGAGCGTTATAGTTTAAAGAATCATCTTCAAGTACTAGAAACAAGCAATCACTATTGTCTCGGTAATTGAGTTGACAAAACATGCACATATACGAAAACAGAAAATGGTTTTAGATGAAAACTTTAAGACCGATAACAAAGTATGAAAAGAAATTTAGTCCCAACTGGTTTAGTTGGATTCCAAAATGACAAATTTGGCTAGAGGAAACAAAGGTGAGCACGCTTTTATATTGGAACTCAATTAAAGCTACTTCCATTTGAAAAAAAGATTAAAAAATCCACTCACTAAAATGAATTGACCCACACCATGCAATCATGCACAACTCAATTCAACTATCTTCATTGAGAAGCTCTTCAACCACCCCTAAAAAGCCACAAACTCTCGTTTCTTAACATAAAAGGCAACGCAAAGTCAATTTCCATAGATTCTCCATGTTTCCCCTTTTAATTTCTTAGTTTTCACTCAACAAAACAAAAAATCATTAACAGCCAATTGGAGAAAAACTATTGACTATTTTATCCCTAGCAACTTTAAAGAGCTTTCCACTTTCCATTCAATTATTCAAAAAGGCTTCACGAGATTCTTGCTGGTACTTTGCTTGATGCACTAGATATCCTTGTTTCAATCATACCAACCACTCCCATCCAAAAAATACTGTAGAAACTGAACATGTAGGCATATTCCAACATCTATTGGTGTTCAATTTATGTCAACAGTGTATAGTTAAATCTTGAATAGTCAAAATTTTATGCCGAATGAGTGATGTAACATTTCGTGGTGTTTAAATTATGGCAAAATTTTATAGGATGTATGCAAAATGAGTGATGTAACTTTTTTATAGTTTAATTATGGGAGTTTCTAGCAGCATGCATGAAGATGATTATGTAGACTTTATCATGATATAACATGGGATATCCTTTGTAGTTAATATCATCATTTCAATATCTAGTGAGCTTTTTTTCTTTACAAAAAGGTTAATCATGTCTAATGGCCACTTCTTGAGCTACTTGATATTGGCCTTGTAAAGAGTACCTTTTACTCCATGCCATAGTGCTAGTATCTATCAATTGCAAAAGAACTACTCAACTAATACTAATCCAGCGGTTAGAATGTGTTGTTGAAATATTCACAAGCGATAATCTTATAATTTTGTGGTCTACTTTTCTATTTAGTTAAGGTTAAATACAAGAAAAACTAACGTCTTTTATTTTTTATTACTACTCCTAAAACCAACGTCTTTTCATTGGCTTGTTTATCATAGCACCCCCTTTTCATTTCTTCCTAATACAATATCGAACTTTAAAAACGGCCTATTTACAAGAAAAAGGCACGGCTTTTTGGGCCATTTACATGAAAAACCAATTTTAATCTTTTCTTTTTAACAGGAAAGCTATTGTCATTTTCAATTTCTTTAAAAAATGCCACCGGTGACTGTTATAGCAATGTTATCCAAGTCCAAAACAGTTTTCCCTGTTATAATTAGATATATTTTTCAAAGTATTATGTCTTAATGGGAAAAGAAGATGAAAGTACAATGTTATAGTTGGTGGATTTTTTTAAAGTATAATGCCTTAATCCGGAAAAAGAAATTCAAAACACAATGCAGTGACAGAAATAAATGAAGGTAAGTTTCTATTTCTTACAATTAGCCCTTTTAGTTACAAAATGTTCTTTTGAAACCCTCAAATTTAGAATCTTTGCAATTAGTGTGAATAACTAAGCCCCCATTAATGATTAATATCATCCACCTTTCATCATGATTGAGGACCTCCATCTTTATTCATATATAAGATTCCACACAACCCTTAACTTACCCTTGTAAGTTTCCTCCCTCTCTCATACACCAAAATGTCTCAAATCCATGAAAAATCACCTCAACATTGTGCCAAAAAGAAACTTATAAACATCAACAAGCATCACAAGAAACTATTCTACACATTCACTACCTTCATCCTCTCACTCCTTTTACTCATACTTGTAATCTGGTTCATACTCCACCCTACAAAACCACAATTCTCCCTCAAAGAAGCTGATATTTACCAACTTACCCTCTCAAGATCTCACCTCCTTAACTCATCTATCCAAATCACCCTCTTATCAAACAATCCAAACCAGAAAGTTGGTATATACTATGATGAAATCCAAGTTTATGCTTCCTATAAAGGTCAACAAATAACTCTTGATTCATCTGTCCCACCCTTTTATCAAGATTATAAAGACAGCAATCTTTTATCAATGGTTTTGGTTGCAAACGGGTTACCCGTGGATCCATCTTTTGGGTATGAAGTGGGTCGTGATCAAATGGCAGGAAGATTGGTTTTAAAAGTCAAGGCAAATGGAGAATTAAGATGGAAAGTGGGAACTTGGGTTTCCGGAAGGTATAGGTTTAATGTGAATTGTGTTGCTATTTTGCCTTTTGGTCAATCTGTACCTTCAGGTCCGTTGACTTCTAAAGGGACTCAATGTTCAACCATAATTTAACCATGAAATAGTATAAAGTACGGTTTTGCATTAGCATACATAGGTTGGATTTGATTTCCGAATGATGTTATTTTCAACTTTGTTGAATACGTAAATTTATAGTAAAGTGTTTATAATTTGGTTTGTAATCTTATAGTGCAATATTTACCAGTCTACTCGTGTCCAATTTTACTTTCAGTTTTATTATTGCATGTATCCACTTTTTTGAGTCACACCACTGTTTATTTTTCATTGTGGGTTGCCGTTTCATATGCAGAGTGTGAACTGTGTTTTTTTTATGTCAGATGTCATCAATGGAAGCAGTCTCCTACCATCGGGTAGAGGCTGCCTACATCTTACCTCCCCCTTACCGCGGTCTTATGGAACTTGGATATTGTTGTTTTGTAATCTTATCGTATCTTTTCTTTTTCTTGATATGATATAATGAGATAATTGCTCTTTGATATATACTGAAATGATTTCTAACAAATTTGAAGCTACTTCTTCATATTCAGATAATGGGAGTCACTTTCAATCGAACCGCGTGCCATTGTCCACAAACTCACAGAATGGAAAAGGCCCTAATCTTTATCGTTGTTGGTCTCCATATAGCAAATCAACATCAAACACAAACACTCATAATGCAAAAGACCCTTATCTTCTATAGGTATCCTATATTTAGGTTACATACTTTGTCCTTACGGAAACTGAAAGTGGCACATTCCCAAATGATAAAGGACTGCAAATGATCAGACCAATAATCTCTTTCGAAGTTTTTACAAAAGTGCCCTTAAGAAAGAGGCGATGCTTTTCAATAGTGTGTGGTTGAAAGCTTCACAAAAGCAAAATCACTTCCTATGACACAAAATGATTGCCACCATATTCAATTATTTTGTGGTCGTTTCTATTACGGTCAACATATGACACAAGTGTACAACACATTTAATTAAATATGTGAGGAGCACTAATATATATACTCTAAGTAAAACATTAGTTCAATCATGAACAACGAGCAAACATTATGAAAATCCTGATATAAGATCGAATAGTATACAATAATTATACAGTAGGGGACAACAAATTTACCAAACTTTTAACAAAAAATCAAAGCTATTCTGTAATCACACATTGAGGGCAAAAACATACAGACTTCATACTCATTGTATAGTTAGGTCCAAGAGAGATAAATATTAAACCTTTATGAAGCCAAAAGAAGCTTCTTTTTTCTATTACAAAGACATCTCAATTCATATAGGCAAAAATGATACATGCAAAAAATTCAAGAGGAAAGAGTACAAGGATCAACCCATTTCCAGTAATGCTTCTTACAAGAAATAGCTCTTTCGGCCCCTTCCTTTTCATCCAAATTATGATACTCTTCTTCCTCTTCAGTACAAAATTCGCAATCTGGCAAACCATCAACAAACGCATCTACTGTATGTAAAACATAACAAGCTGGCAATCCGGGGTAGGATACAGATAGCCTTTCTTCCACCTTACTCGAGTAAGAATTCGGTATAATTTTTACAATGTCATCGTTGTTCACGTCGCTACAAGAAACCCTAATGATGGAGCCAAGTTCTTCCTTCACTGCTCTTACAATAGCTGCATCCACCGTCTCACCAGGCTTCATTTTTTCCGACAGTGGTCTGGACCTGTTACGAATGTCGCCGTTTGACAATTGTTGATGGGATTCAATCAAGATTCTGTTTTGATGATCCCTAACGCGAACCACCACGACTTCGACGGTGCGGACAGGCGGAGTGGAGTCAGCGAGAGAGGTTTCGCCCTCGGAGAGCTCAAGCCAGAGGTTATGAACGTTCTTTGTGCCGGGTCTGGTACCCCACGCGGCGAAAGAATCGGAGGGGAGACGAGGGCGGAGCCAATCGGAGAGGGATTGTGGCGTGGCAAAGTGGTGGTGGTTGTGGTTGTGGTCGATGGCGGGTGTCTTGGTGGTGGTGGTCAAAGGCATAATTGGGAATTTAAAAAAACGACGATGTGGGTTCAGATTGGAGGTGGGTTTGGAGGAAGAAGAGTAGAATACGAAGAGGGAGAACGCAGAAAAGATGAAATCGGAGAGGGAATTTGGATGGGGTTTGCTTAGTGAGGGTGGCGGTGGCGGAGACATGTGTTGATTAACGAATTGAAGTTGTAAAGGTCGCCGGAAGTTTGGTGATTGCCATAGAGGAAGAGAAGAGCAAGATAAAGAAGGAAGTGGGGGGATTGAGTCGTAAAGATGTGCGGATCGAACCGTTTGAAATGTCTAAAGGATCAGAGGATTCTTGATTTTCTGATTGGATGTCTAACGACCAAAGAAATGAAATATATTTTTCCCTTATTCACAATAACCACCTTTTTTTGAAATGCATTTATCTATTAATTTTGAGTTAATTATATGAAACATCCTGTATATTTGACTTTTTCTTGTTTAAACTCAATTTTTTTCTTTCTAGAAACCCCCTTTCATTTTGGCCAACTTTTCGACTTTGCTTATTTATCAGGATCTAGATCATGTACCGGTAATAATGCCAACATGTCTCGGTTAATAGAAGGTATGAACCAACGTGGAATGTCATTACAAACCCTACTATAACAAGGGTTTTCTTCGTCATCTTAATCAAAAGAAAAGGGTTTTCTTGTGTGTTTAATTGCTCCAAGGATTTACGCACTTTGACATAGGTAAGTTCAAGTTAGTTTATGTTGCAAAGTGTAGAAATCTCCGGTGTCTTAAACTCAAAGAAAAGGGTTTTCTTATCTGTTTAAATCATTCCAAAGGTTTTGCGCACTTGGAGAAAGATAAAATCAAGGTAGTTTATGTTTAATTTATGATACAAAGTGTAAAAAACCATTATTATTATTTGTTTTAGTAAATTGAAATGACATCTTCATCCAGGCGTTGAAGGAAACACAATGAGGACCTTGTGCTGGAATCAAACGGTGATATTATCCGATATTTCCATGTTATGAAGGAACCTAAAATTGCAACCCTATATGCATGTAAGGATCCCCTTTCTAACAAAACATTGTGAAGAGTATCGTGAGTTTCATGATACAATAAGTGAACGTATTGATGGAGAATAGAGCAATATAAACCGGTCATCCCTTGTTTTTTTAGAACGTCAAATCTAATCTACTTCTAAACTACACATTAATACTTCCACTTGTTGAAGTATGGGTTGAATTCACTGTCAATAATCATAAATGTAAATCGAATATCATAAGTCAAAAGTTGGAGAGAAGTACAATAATGTATTGCATTTGAAAATTTGACGATTAATTTTACTGTGGCTAAGAGGTTACCCATTTAGGTTTAAAAAAATGTGAAAATGTTAGGTTAAATGTGATAAAAGCACTTCGTTTATATGCTTCATGGATGTACTTTGGGAGATCATTCCAAATAAAGCCAACTAATAAGAGGGTGTTTGAGATTCCTTTTGAATTTAAAAAGTGCTTATTGGCTTATGATGGTGACAAAAAGAGTATTTAAAAAAGTGTTTCGATTTGCTTTTTGGCAAAAGTGTTTATTGATTTGTGTAAAATAACAAAAAGAATAAAAAGATGGTTAGGTTTGTTAAATGATGGACACATATACTTTTAGTTTTTCTCTCAACACTTTTGAGTGTTCTTGAGAGTTGCTCTTGGGTTAGAGAAAAGGGGTTTTGCTCTTGAATCCAATAAGGTTTTCATAAGGTGGAACTAGCATTTTAAGGGTAACATCTTCTTATGGTGGATACAAATAGAGAAGGTCACATTTTGATCTGGTTGCCAACTTCAACAACATCCAATCTTGGAGATTGGACCAAATCACTATAAAGGTTGTATTTCCCCTTTCTTAATGTTGTTGTAATTATCTTTACATGCATATAATCAAAGATCTTTGGTGGGAATAAAACTAGGTTTTATGTTTGTGTTCAATTTTAACAAAGATTCCTTTGCCATTTTCCCAAAACATGTGTTTAGAATATCATACTTTGAACACAAAATCCCAACATAATGATCATTGCGATTTGTGACCCAAATAACTTTAAGTTTCATGAAGTAAACACTTACAATATCAGTTCCTTTAGCAACATTCATGAGATTGTGTTTAATCTGAAAGATCCTTAAGAACATTCCTAAAGTTATTTCCAGATTTCAAAACAAGTTTCAAGAAAGATGACAGATGATGATATCTCTTTCAAATTTGAATAAAAAATCCATTAAATGACAATGCTATTATTGGGAGACCAAGATTTAAACCTGCTTTGATCTTCTATAACAGGTTTAGAAATCGTCCTATCAATAAAGTCCAACTTGTTTTTAACAGAGAGTGAGTTTGGTCATAGCCCTACTCCAAGATCCATAGTTTTCTCTAGTGGGAATTTGAGTTACTAACACTAATCCTGGATTATCAGAATGATGAAGGAAGAACAAATCATCTAATGCAATTTGATTATTAGAGTTAGAAGAAATATTTTAAGTTGTAATTAACATTGATTTAATTAAAAGAATAATGAAATTAGATTATCGAATCGTGATGAAATCAAATAATCAAGAGAGAAATGAAATCATAATGAAATCATTGCTCTTATATGTAAACAAAAGCATTGCTCTAATACCATATCATAACTGAAGAATTAGAGAGAATATTTGATAAATTGAAGCTTCATTTCTGTTAGGACATATTTTAGTTGGTTTAATCTTTGCATTTCTGGGCTTAAATCGAACTTTATTGGGTCTGCCTAACATTTTCGATCTGGACCGAAAACCACCTAGATTTCGGTGGTGGCATGACCGAAATCCCCATGGATTTCGGTTGGGCTTTACACGTTTTCGGTGGGCCTCGCTGTGATGGGATATGAGTCCGTTGCGGGAAGGAGAGAAAGGAAAGATCACGTGGGGTTCGTATCTAACGGTATGTTGAAATTCTAAACTTTGCTTCGATGACTGAAAATTAAATTTTTGTAAATTTTGCAAATATTTCTTGTTAGTTAAATTTGTTAATTTTTCGGTCATTATCCTCTATGCACAAATTTAAAGGGAGAATTAAAAACAACAAAAAATTAAAAAATTTCATAAATTACAAATATATGTTTTTCTTTTATGTTTTTACTTTTCAAAATTATAAAATCCAAAAATATTTTCTTAATTACACTTTTTGCACGATCGTCAATGTTTGTGATCAATACCAATCAGGAATACAGATCCAAAATCTCATGCCAACAATGTGTTTCACTATCACCGTGATTCACTAAGACATTCATTACCTGTCGACGACGCACTGAGTTATACCACTCACTGCTGAGACAAAACTATTTGTGCTAATGATTCTCATTGGTATACCACAATGAGTTTGAAGCACTAACAACTTTTCTCTCAAACCAACCTCAAAGTCTTTCTGCAATACGAACTTCTAGACACTTTGAGTAAAACCACTCAGAGTCGAGAGTTAAAAATTCTGTACCGATGGTTAGATTGCATACCGTAATTTATCACACGCACCAATCCATTCTCAACCACCTCTATCTTTTTGTTGCAGAAATAGACGAATCATCATTTTAAACCAAATGGTAATGATATTTTGAAACTCTATGTCAGTGATCTCTACTACAACACCAGTAGTAGATGTGAGGCATCAACAACCATTCTTACCTACAAATCTTCTAATCTAAGAGTTGGATGATTCAGTGTAATAGACCATACATTGATGACGATTCGAAAGTCTAGCCGATGGGTATATCTAGTAACCAAGATATATTACACACTCATACCTCTCTTGACCCTAAACTTCTTCTAATAAATATGTTTGTGATTCGATGTGGTTTTACCTCACATTGATGAAACATCGAAACTATGGGTCAGTGATCGCTGTGAAAGGTTTTATGCAAATCTATGAACTAAAACCCTAAGTTCACATGCAACCTAGATTGGATCTATGTTTTCTTACTTTGAACATGTAACTAAATTCCTAAAGGCCAAATAAAAATTTACTAAAAGAATAAATCAGAAAAAACTAACCTTTAGGTTTTCTTGGAAGCAAAGCAGTACAAGTGTCCTGCCTCAAATGAAGTCACACCCAGAAGCAGGAGGAGGGTCACGAAATTTCTAGAGAGAATATGTGAAGTTGGCGCAGAAAAATAAGGCTCCCTAGGTCCTTATTTATAGTCCCAAGCAGATAACCATATAAGCCTTTAGAGATAAACCTTTTTGAATTCAAATAAGATAAACATTTATCTTTCAATTCAAACTCCTATTTATCTATTATTAAAATCGAAATTATATATATCCATATATAGATTTCACTGGTTTACTACACTCACTCAAATTGCCACTTACTCAACTATTGAATAATTACAATTTCAGTCCCTACACCTTTAATTAATTAAATTAATCACCAAATTAATTCCAATTAATTCTAGATTAATTTCTAATTAATTAATATAGTTTCTAATTAATATATTATCACTTTAATATATTAATAAACTATTTATTTAATTTCTATTGATTTATTAATCACATAATAAATCAATCATTCTCTCTACTGAACTTTCTACCAGACCTCCAGAGCTATGAGGGCAACCCAAATGGACTATGCTACTATTAATTAGGTAAATACTAATTATTAGTCATGGCTTAGACACCTAATCCAACAGTCTCCAACACTTGGATAAGTCTATGACTAAAATTACTAATTTAACCTCTAATTAATCAGCAAATTGTAGCTTCCTAGAAACTGTTGCCGAACTCTAACCTAGTCAGTTCTGTCCATAGATAAGCGATCATATGATCCTCCGTCCAACCAGATATTTTCTAACATGAGACATGGATTGAGATCAATCTCTGTCCGATTCTTTGTTTCCCGGTTTCCGATTTTGCATATGACATAAGACTTCTAACACATCAATTCAGTCCGGGCTGGCCAGCACTTTAGTTAACTTTTAAATCATCGAGAGGCCTACATATATCTGTTTCCCGTCAGGGTCAAGGGACGAATAAGCTTCGAATCATATGCTTATATCTTTTACCAGACAAATCACTCATAACAGCACGTTTAACATTGAGTTACCGATGCGTTTTCGTACTATCAATGAACAACCGCCTTGCAAATTATAACTCATATCTCTCCACTTCAAGACCATAATATATTATCATCTCAACATTGCTCGTGATGTAATCCATGAAGCAATCTATTGAGCGCGGGTTTATCCAATACTCAAATCTCCATTTCTAAGTACTCATGAACGTTGTAGCAATCTTATTGCTATGTCTAACTCCTTAGAAAATCTACAAACCAATTCATGACAGTCTTGATTCAATACTTACTTCCCAAAGTATGAGCGACTGTGGACCTTTCGAATAATTAAATTATTTGGGAAGTAAAACATGCAAAAACGAAACATAAAATCTGACTGGCAGCTACTCCTGCTTATTACCAAGTCTCCACGAGGTAATCACCAAGTCGGATTTGTCATAAAACTATTATCGATTTCTTATTTTCTTTTAAACTTTCAATTCAAGCCTTTTATATCTATGTCTATATGACCTTTCACTCTTTTTATGTATCCAAAATGTCTTACATTGATACACTTTATTGCAGAAAATCCAATCGGACACTCTTCCGATGATATCTTAATTTGTCATTCTGCCTTTCTCTCTCACAACTCCATTCCGGTGATGTGTACTGTGACTACCCATGGTTCTCGGGGTCTTTAGTCTACATGACTGCACCCTAAGACTATTTCGAGGTGTTATGATATGCCGGTGAACCACACGTGCTCCATCAGAATACTAACGAAACTCTTCAACCATGAAGTCCTTAAGCACCACGTGCTGGTGTTAATAATTACCAATCTGAAACTCCTTTCAAATTATCACTACCACATTCACCCCAACCATTTCCCAATGATTTCTCACGTGTTTCAAAAATCCATTCAGTCGTCCCAGCCAGGTTATATCCTGAATCCAACTTACTATGCTCTAAGCATCAAGTCATCAGGACATGTTTATGACACTTCTGATCGATCCAAGAAGCTCGTAGGATCCGATCTAATTTTATGACTTTCAGAAACTCTTTCCTTTCGGAGACTCTTTCTTATGCATATTGAATCTCATCAAGATCATATTCTCAAGGCTAGGTCTATACTGATAGTTTCATCTATCCGATAGATGTCTGAGAACTATGTGAGTATGTTACACCCTTTTTATTTCTTTCATGCCAAGTCATCACACTTTGCAATGACAGGAAACTCTTTTCATGAGTTTATGCATCTTGAATCTTATCAAGATCATATTGGCAGAGTTTTGATCTATCTAATAGATGTTCACAACCACCTAAGTACGATGTATCTCTTTTAAGTCTTTCATAGTGAACCGTCTCTTAACACCAAGTCATTACACTTTGTAATGATAAGAGACGTTTCCTAGAAACAGTATGTAACCCACATGCAGTGATAGCAGATAACAACAATACTCCCACTGGATTTGACACGGTCATATGACTCTTTCGGACTATTCAAAAAATCAAGAACTTTTTGGCACATTTTGAGAATCCGAAATCCAAACCTTTCTGACATATTAATGGAAATCTTTCAGGCTATTCGCAAAATCCAAACTTTTGGCATATTTTGAGAATCTGAATATCCTTTCTTACGAGATGCCTGTGGGATTAATCCTGGGCCCATGTACCTTTGTATTGGCACGCTCTTTGTGAGTCCCTATTAGTGTGCTGGTAAACCACACACGCTCCACTAACGACTCACAAGGTGCAGCTTTACTAAACAGTATCATTTCAGATTTCATCTTCTATTGAGAGTGCTTCTCTCAGAATCAATTGCTTGACTCTGAGTATCGTCTCACTCAACCAGATGTTCTGTAAGTACATTTCTATCCATGTCGCTTTCTTTTGATTATTCAATTACTCCCACTGGTTTTTAGACCAGGTGTAAAATCAATCAAATTGTTACATAGACTGTGTCTCGCCTTAAGATTATCTTATTTGGCAGCAATCGGGCTCATAAATGCTTCCAAGTAGTCGGAGTGCTTATCCGTACCAACTTTAGTGTTTTACCACTAATCGGTATGTCACCCAGATCATAACTACTTATGACGGTGACCAACACTACTGTTAAAGAGAAAAGTATGTCAGGTTTAACAGGACTCCGATTCCGAGTCAAGGCCCAGTGATGACTAGAGGTTCTTTCACTTGGCTAATCCCTGAACTCATTCAGGGTTATTCTTACTCCCACTGTTTCCTAAGAATATGAGTCCTTTCCAAAAGAACTCTTCTTTTATAGTTATAACCGGGATGGCTAATGAAACGACATTGCTGATCAGGTTCAGGCTAGTCATGATGTTGGATGAACACTACATGACCCTGTACTTTCTACGTACAAGTGGGACGATCACAACTTTACATTTCAGACAGTGTCTGCATAACCCACTTAGTCTAAGATGTGGTCGGAATATAGTTTCTATGGTCTGACTGGTTGAATATTCAATTCATCGAAAAACTAATTGGAAATGTATCTTATACATCGATGATCGAACTATTTCGACCAATGCTCCATCATCTTCCTTAAGAAACATTATAACCATTAATGTTCTTGGAAGAGGATAAACTGTGAAACATTTTCTCAGTCTATGTTGTCACTCAGGTTCTGTTGATCTTATACTTCCTTTGAAATCCTTGAACAATTCAAGGTTTCAATCAATCACTTATTCTGATAAGCGAAGCCATATTCATCATACTAATTGACAAATATTGTGAAGTATAACTAATTGTGTTCTTTTCGAAGATTTGAGCAATACACAGTAACTGATGTGTCCATTGCTCATAATCTTAATGTCTTTTACATCTTTATGTAAATTTATGACTTTGTTAATTTTGTTCAAGATATGCAATCATCACCTGACTCTAAATCAACTGATTCCAAAATCCTATCCAATAGATCTTTGGGTGATTCATTTTCTTGCCACAAATGATTTTATTAAGAACTCAATTCATCATGTGACTCTAAGTCAAATGATTCCCAAGTCCTGTCCAACTGGACCTTTGGTTGAGTTGATCCTTATAAAATTTACTGTGACAATTATAGAGGGCACAATTCATGAATCCAAACACTTTGGATGTATCAACATTTAAGTTATTGCTATTCATGCAATCAACATACTCATACAACATTTCGAGGATAATTTAAACAAAAGGAAAATCAACATTTTAGATAAGCAAAGTATCCTTGAACAATGTACTATATGATAGACAATATCGCACGCATCTAATAAGCTAATAACAAGATCATAATATCCAACTAAACTTCAAAACTGCATGAGGTTCAGATCCAATCCGAATACGCTCCTATGCAACAACATCCTGCATCCTACAAAGTCCACGCATATAGAGCAAATGTGAGAAACACATCCTGTATCAAGGAATTTAGGATCAGGAGTTCTGAGTTTTAAGATATTCCTGAGTTGCCAAACCGTTCGGCTTCGGAGCATTTTTACAATCTTTCCGTGACTGTGTCCCACCTTGTGGATTACCAGTTTGAGACATCGAACAGTCGGTCCAGACGATCTGGATCATTTCTTGATGCGCCTTAATACTGGACTCAATCCTGAAGCAGTTGAATCAATGGAACTATGCTTCTCCATGAACGACTCATACAGAGTCGACATTGAATGCATTTCCATGATTGTCTTATCTGGTTACCCTTTCTGTTCATCTGGATGAACAGATCATCGAGTCGAGCTAATGCTTAACTCCCGATCACAAGGGGTGACCCAATTTTATACAGTTTGCCCATGTATCCCTCAATCATGAGAACATGCAAACTGGTGCTACTTCCTTCTAGCTTGCAACTTCAAGATCTTTGAAGATCCTAGTTCGTTCCTTTTTCAACCAGGTCTCGGAACCTTTCCTCAACCAGCTGTGCTTACTTATCTGACCCCAGGAATTCTAAATCCCTGCGGAACTCGGGGTCAATGATTAATATCATGAGGCAACGAACTTCCTTTGACTTAATAGTCAAGGGGTCATGCTCATCACAAGCTACTGTGTGATGCCATGCTTTGGTAGAATAAGGAGCGGACACTCAGTCAGATATGGTTTGCCAGCAAAACTAAGAACCATTCTCTAATTGCAAAGCCATATCACATAGTCAAGGCCAGTTAGCCTTACCATATTGAACAGGTGTTTTCTGAAGCTCTCAGAAATGGGTGAAGGAGGAGAAGGAGTAGAATGACACTTTCTTTAGACATCTATAAAATTTGAACTTATTAGTTTAATTTTAATCCTTCTTAAACAATTACCCAATTATATTATTTAACAAGGCTAGGACCCAAAATACCCCAACTAGGCTGTGAAGATGGATGTCGTAATCACAACACAGTGGTCATTAAGGTAGATATACATTTATCAATTTCAATCTTATGAAATTCCTAGGTCTGTTGAGATTCATTGAACTATTCAATGACATGTTTAATCTCGGATATGCTCCACTGTTTGTGACTGGGATGCCGAGGATCACAAACTGGATGTGAATAACCATGCAAATATGCTCGGTAACCGCAATGTCATTTATCATCTCTAATTGATGTGCCGGTTAACCACGCACGCTCCATCAACAATGATAATTCATGAGAAACCCATTACCACTCTTTATGAGCCCCTATTAGTGTGCCGGTTAACCACACACGCTCCACTAATGTCTCATAAAGTGTAATGTGCAATTTCATGGGTTAGCATCTTTTCACATTTTTTCTAAAGTAACTAGATTTGGGATTTTATAAAGTTGTTCTAGTACTTTTATTAATAACATTATACTTTTAATGAGATTAAGATGTCTTATCAAACCCGTTCGGCTAACGACCCTCCACTGATCAAGAGAGCGGTGGGTGAGAGTGGACACCCATTCAACCGCCATTTTATAGGCAGTATACTTATACCCTCCTTATAGACCAGCTTCGTGAATGATGCCTACTATTGATTTGATGGACCAATTATCTTATACATATAATATTAACTTTTAATTATAATATATATAAGATGTATTTTAAACCTTTTAAAATATTTTTGTTTTATCTATTTAATTTTTCGAAATTAACAATTAATTAAAAAAATTAAATTTAAACCTTTAATTGATTTAATTTATCCTTTAATTAAACAATTAATTAAATTAATTAAATCCAGATAGGTATTTCAAATTAAATATTTTAAACTTTTAAAATATTTCTGGTTTATCTATTTAATTTTCGAAAAATTTAACTATTAATTTTAAAATTAAATTTAAACCTTTAAATGATTTAATTTATCTTTTAATTAAACAATTAATTAATTAGTTAAATCCAGATAGGTATTATAAATTAATCAAATTAATTTAAACCTATCTTAAACCTCTAAATTTCGAAAAAAACAAATAATGGGTTTAAGGTTATCCATTTAATTAAATAATTAAAGTTACCAAAAATAGAATACCTTCTAAAACCCTAGGCAATTTTCGAAAAACATAAGGGGAGGGGCTAGGGTTTCAAAAACCCTAACCCTAAAAATCGGTTGGCCCTATTTAGGGTTTAGAAACAATAAACCCTAAAGTTTAGGAAAAACTATTACGGCAATTCAATAAGAAAACAACCAAAAGCTCTAATACCACTGAAAGGTTTTATGCAAATCTATGAAATAAAACCCTAAGTTCACATGCAACCTAGATTGAATCTATGTTTTCTTACTTTGAACATGTAACTAAATTCCTAAAGGCCAAATAAAAATTTACTAAAAGAATAAATCAGAAAAAACTAACCTTTAGGTTTTCTTGGATGCAAAGCAGCATAAGTGTCCTGCCTCAAATGAAGTCACACCCAGAAGCAGGAGGAGGGTCACGAAATTTCTAGAGAGAATATGTGAAGTTGGCGTAGAAAAATAAGGCTCCCTAGGTCCTTATTTATAGTCCCAAGCAGATAACCAGATAAGCCTTTAGAGATAAACATTTTTGAATTCAAATAAGATAAACCTTTATCTTACAATTCAAACTCCTATTTATCTATTTTTAAAATCGAAATTATATATATATATATATATATATATATATATATATATATATATATATATATATATATATATATATATATATATATATATATATATATATATATATATATATATATATATATATATCCATATATAGATTTCGTTGGTTACTACACTCACTCAAATTGCCACTTACTCAACTATTGAATAATTACAATTTCAGTCCCTACACCTTTAATTAATTAAATTAATCACCAAATTAATTCCAATTAATTCTAGATTAATTTCTAGTTAATTAATATAGTTTCTAATTAATATATTATCATTTTAATATATTAATAAACTATTTATTTAATTTCTATTGATTTATTAATCACATAATAAATCAATCTTTCTCTCTACTGAACTTTCTACCAAAACTTCAGCTATGAGGGCAAACCCAAATGGACTATGCTACTATTAATTAGGTAAATACTAATTATTAGTCATGGCTTAGACACCTAATCCAACATTTGATTACCACAATAGCTGTGAGACCCCAAAAACTTCACCGAAACCAAAATTGGCACTAGGATGGTACACTCAGCATAGTTTGGATACCATTGAGCGTCTCGCCAAGAGCCTAGTCAACTTGTTGACTTGATAACTGCATTAAGATCTCTGATCAAGGATATGCAGGGGCCAAATCAAAACTCCCACGAATAGTTCTTCGATACTCAAACAATCGCAGTGCGTTCCTCCGGGTTCACACAGATACTGCGAGAAGTCTCATCCTGAGCCAAGGCTGGGTCCTTGAACAACTGTGGTGAGAGTTTTGCGACTCCGTGACCCACATGATTTGAGGTCATCGTTCCAATCATGAAGTGCCAGTAAAAGTGAAGTTCGAGAGTTTCAACACAAACACTTTATCCCCAGAAGAAGGTGAAACATAACTCTATGTGACAAGCTGCGTTGAATTCCTCCTCAATCAGTTTGTTACTACATTTACACCTTTTGTGATCTAGAAGAGAATATGAAGAATAAGACTCTAGTTCCAGTAAAAGTCAAATCAAAAGCTGGATGTCGTGATTTCAAGACCTATGCTGAAGTCTGTTCACCCAATGCGCGTTCAAAGTCAAATCTGAAGACAGTCCAATCCGAGGATGAAGTTGTCTCTACAATGTGTTGAAAGCTATTAATATCTACACCAGATATTCGCTTGAGGGGGAGATTGTTAGATTTTTCTGCAGTGTACAGCCGAAGGCCTCAATCCAGATAAAGCTTGAAGACAAATGAAAGCATTAAACCAAGGGGGATATTGTTAGGACATATTTTAGTTGGTTTAGTCTTTGCATTTCTGGGCTTAAATCGAACTTTATTGGGTCTGCTTGACGTTTTCGGTCTGGACCGAAAACCACCTAGATTTCGGTGGTGGCATGACTGAAATCCCCATGGATTTCGGTGGGGCTTTACACGTTTTTGGTGGGCCTCGCTGTGATGGGCTTAGGGTTCACTAGGTTTAGGCGTAGGGTTCACTAGGTTTTCGGTGGGCCTCGAACTTTATTGTTAATGTTGGTTGCCTTGAAGTTTGTGCTAAGTAGAGAGAGTTCTTGCATTTAAGCAATCAAGAACCTTATGTACTAGACTATATTCAATATAGTGTGCATTGAAGGTTGATAATCTCCTTGTTCTTGTTGTTTTGATTGATAACACGTTTTGGATTCCGCACCAAACGTGTTTGTGATTGATACCTTTTGATCTAGTGATTAGATTGGGACTTACAATAGGTCCCAATCTAGTGATTAGATTGAGACTTACAATTTCATTACATATATGTTTTGTTGCTCTCGAGTCCAATATCTATATATTGGATTTAAAAAATCCAGAATTAAGATTTATAATATAGTAATTACTTATAGTTTTATCATAAGGAATTATAAAGTATCCTTATTCACCAATATAAATTTGAACACATCAACAATAATTTATTGTTTCAAGACAACACCAACTCCAACATAATGTTTAATATTCTTACTTGAGGATATAAGAGCGAAAATAATGGAGCCACCATCATGAGTGTTGATTTGAATAAGGAATCTTTTCTAAAAGCAAACAGAGCGCTATACACATCAAGCCATAGACCACCACTAATCAAATAACACCAAAAGTATCATGTGAACACTTCCACCTAATATAAAAAATATAACAATAATACTGTAGAAAGTATAAAACACTATAAGTAAATAAATATTACAAGTAACTTCTTTTTGGACATCATCAATGCTTACACATCCAATCAGTCATTTTCTTGTAAATAGTCATGCAATTGTCCAAAATACAAGTCTTTTCACCATATCAAATTTGTCAACTTTAAGACAATGAAATGCATCAACAACTAAAAATAATAATAATTTAAGGACCAATAAGAAGCAATATTTAAATAATGCATTTCATCAAGCACCTATTATATAATTTATCAATAATAAATTATCAACCGCCAAAGATCATTTAACTATAGCTAGCCTACAAACATTTCAGTCTAGTGCAACTATTATGAAAATTAAAAAACTTTACTTTATGAGACCAATCTGATTTTACATATGTAAATTTTCTACAAGGTGAGAAATAGCAAACACAATGTAAAATATGTAGTTAGAGTAAAACTTAGTAAAATAGCAACAACTAAATCAGAGATCTAATGCAAGAGGAAGGAAATCCAACTTACATCCAATGATAGGTGGCAACAAATGAAGCAAAAAAATGAACGAATGGAAGACGAAATTGATGTAATCAGAACGAAAAACAGGCACACAAGAGTCCTCAAAAGGAGAAAAAAGTGATGCAAACAAAAGGAGGAGAATTTGGTGTACTCTTTTCTTTATGGAAGCGACGACATCTCCGAGGTTCTATACTTAGCATTAGGAATCTAACAGCCTTATATTCCCTTTCCACACACACATGTGTGTATATATATATATATATATATATATATATATATATATATATATATATATATATATATATATATATATATATATATATATATATATATATATATATATATATATATATATATATATATATATAAGTGCATTCGTTAGAAACTAAAAAACTGTGATTTTTGAAGGTGTATATGTGAACAAACATAAATACATGTGGTCATACCACAAAAGTACATATGATTTTGTATGATTTTGTTATATAAATTCTTATAATAAAAATAAAATAGTGAAAAAATAACACATAATCGATCAACAGACGACCTAAAATATGAGCTAAAAGTGTCTATTACCTAAAACTTAACATGCCTATGCAGGACATAGACATGACTTAAAAGATTTATGGGTTTAAACTATGGAGAAAATGATTTAATAGGGTAATATAGTTTTTCATTTATACATGTTTAGTCATTAATGTTTTTTTGTATAAAATATAGGTAAAAATGACACTGTAGCCCAACCAACTATTGTTTGTTGGTTTAAAAGGTCCATCAAGTTTTTTTTTTTTGGTATTCTAGGGGCATAAACTTCATTTTACCTGCTAAAAAAGGACCTTTACTTGTAATTGTCGGAATCTGGAATTGTTTACTAAAATAATAAAATGAGTAACTATTTAAGAGTTCAGATACCACCATAATTGTCGTCCGAGAAGCTGGTACTGCCGATATTTGGAAGCCTTGAGAATCTGATCAGATTACTTTCATCCCGTTCACACCAAAAACCATCGTACTCTGCCGGCACCAACGATGCTTCCTTTACCACCGATTACGTAGCTATCGTTGATGTCGCCGTCACCAAGTTTAAGAAATCCATCTCTCTCCTAGATCAGACTTCTACCGGTCACGCCCGATTCCGACATGGACCTGTTTCAAACCCACCTGTTCTATTAGAGAGAAAGTCGATATTGACTCCAATGACGGTTAATAGTAGCCAGCAATACAATAAGACAGTTGTAGGTTTTTGCGTCACCGATTCAGCAGCGGCTGCCTCAAATCCCTCAGGTTTCTAACCCCCGTTCGTTGGTGAAATCGGGATCCTTTGATAATAAGGATGTTCCTACCAATACAATCAATTTCGTCGCTGCAGCAGCCTCTCCGGTGAATTCGTTTATGTCATCCTTGAACGGTGATATCCAGGGGTTGCAACCTTCAATGTCTTCTGGATTCCACATCACGAACCTTTCGCAGGTTTCATCTGTGGGACAGCGGAATCTATTGACTTGTTCTTTCAAAAGGAAATTTAACTCCTTGGATGATTCTCACACAAAGTGTACTAATTCTTTAGGTCGGTGCCATTACTCTAAAAAGAGGTATTAAACTCTGATCCCCTTTTAAACATACAACTTCAAACTGTTATTATCTCTATTTAGGCATTACTGTATGCTAATTCATTAATCAGATCTAACTTTTAAACTTGATTATTTGCAGCAAATCAAGGATGAAAAGGGTCGTAAGAATTTAATATCAAAAAATCATACTTGTTTCCTCCTAACTGGGCAACGTGGCCAAAAAAGGTGACTAGGCAAAGGGGTAACTGGATTACCCCATCAATTTGGACTTAGGGGCTATTCAAACACACAAAAGATAAGTATATTCCCTAGAAAGCAATAAAAATACTTCATGGACCTTTTAAACCAGAGTTGTATACATTGTTGGACTATAGTGTCATTTTGCCTAAAATATACCATTGAACTTTTATTTTTGTAAACACCAAGTTCTTTTGACTTGTTAATTCCTGGTTACCCTGTCATAAGATGTTTTAATAAGGTAGCATTGTTCTCGATCACACATTTAGTCATTAATACGATTTTTCTTTACAATCCAGTTATTTTAGGTATACATCGTTATACCTTCTTTATACGTGCATTTATACACGTTTATATATATATATATATATATATATATATATATATATATATATATATATATATATATATATATATATATATATATATATATATATATATATATATATATTGTAACACCCGACTTATTAACAAAAACACCCCAAAAAAAATTTCATTTTTCAAACCAAATATTTTACAAACAAACCATAAGTAGGGGTATTAGTTAATACAATACGAGTACAAGCGTATCACGAAGTACAATACATAAAATATTATACATTCTTCAAGCCGGGTCGTCACTTCAAATACTAAGTCCTCAGTCTCGGACTTTATCTTTCCCTTTGGCGGGATCACGCTCACCTGCAGGGACATATCAAATGAACTGTGAGCTATAAAGCCCAATGAGTAATCAACTAGACTATAACATGTATAAGAATAAAATTCTCTATACAAAATCAAATATGCATTCTCATGCAACACAAAATCATATATGGCTCACGGGTTTATCCCGCTTTTGCCTAGACTCACGGCTCCGTTCTTGTCATCTCGATGACTCACGGCTTACCCGGTATCGTCTTAAATAAGTTTGACTCACAGCTCCGTTCTTGTCTATTATAGACTCACGGCTTATCTGGTATTGTCATATCATTCATTTTCATTGACTCACAGCTCCGTTCTTGTCTATAACAGACTCACGGCTTATCTGGTATTGTCATATATCAAATCATATAATCTGTCGTTTTCGTCCCCAAAACAATTTCCATCTGCAGCTGCTCATTTAATATCTATCACATCGGATAACAGTGAGATTACTCACCTGAAAGCTTGCTACAACTTGCTTTTGTCGTTTCTTGCTTGAAATGTATTTCGCAAGATTTTGTCCCGTACCTATAATTCCATTCATTTCACAATGATTATAGGTTAATTTACCATTTTAGTTGGTTTTAATGCACAAGAGTCTAATATAAGACCAATTCCAAGCATTAACCATTGGTATAAAAATTTAATACACTTCCCGAAATACGCGTATTCTACTACAGTACTTTCGGGAGGTCGTATTTGTATTCCGATAATTTTCCATGAAGTTTCATAACATATTAGACCTATGTTTAAAATTTCAGGTCAATCGGATAAGCCTAGCATCAAAATCACATTTGGAAATTGCACCAAATTTTAACAGAGGATTTCTGCACTGCTGCCGCACCCTCGCGTCGCGACCTAGGCCTTAGTCGTCGCGTCGCGAGCGCTGGGAAATGCAGACAGTGAGCTCCGATTTTGTGCTTAAAAATCCCATTTTCCTTTATTAAGCCCTTATTACTTGACTTAATCACTAGGAAATGTTCCAAAACCAAAACCTTTGACTAATAACAAGTTTTAAACCATTGGGGAATTAAATTCACATCCATTTTCACAATTTCCCGTTTTCACAATTTTAGTCCAAAAACCGAAATTGTTGAATTTTACTTGCTTCTACTGACTTCTTTCGGTCAATATAGCATCTACAACTCATTATAAATCTTTAGAATCGAATTGATCACAAGAACTCATCATCTAGGGTTCTTGATCAAAATCTCAATTCTTGAATAATAGCAACCTACTTCCATTTTCTTGAATTAAGTCTTTTAGCATGACTTACTGGAAGTATTACATCAATTTAAACACACAATTATAACTGCAAATGCAGTTTTGAGTTCTACAAAACTCATTAAAAACAAACCAAGCTAGAATTTGAAAAACTTACCTTCAAGGTTTCCAAACTTCTAAATTCCAAGGCTATAATCAAACTTCTAGCTTAAAATCTTCAAGAATTCTTCAAACTTCTGGAAATTTAGTCACAAAAACCCTCTCCCGTAACCTCTCAAAATCTGCACACAAATGGGAGAAGCTTCCAACCATTTATACTTCCAGAAATTGCATTTTGGTCCTTGAAGTTGCATTTCTTAAACTTTTGCCACAACTAACAAAGTTTATGACAAAAATCAGATTTTATAACATTTTAAGTCCAAAACTCAAAATATTATTACAAAACAAGTCCTTTTCTGTCCAAAAGACCAAATTACCCTTCCAAGATAAAATGACCAATTTGCCCTTTTTATTATAATTACATAATAAAATATGTTTTGGCGTTACAAATTCTCCCCTCCTTTAAGAGATTTCGTCCCCGAAATCATACAAAAAGTTGAGGGTATTTCTCCCTCATTTCACTTTCGGTCTCCCACGTCATGTCGGAACCTTTGTGATGACGCCAAAGCACTTTCACCATGCTGATTTTCTTGTTTCGCAGCTGTTTTACCTTGCGGTCTAACACCCTCTCGGGTTGTTCCGGATATCTCAACTTTTCATCCACCTCAATTTCAGCAAGAGGTACATGTTGGGACTTATCAAACAAAGTTTTCCTTAAATGGGACACATGAAATACATCATGTATACCATGAAGTTCATCAGGTAACTCCAATCTATACGCCACGGCTCCAACTCTTTGGGATATACGGAAAGGTCCAATTAAACGAGGACTCAACTTCCCTTTCTTCCCAAAACGAATTAAGCCTTTCCAAGGGGATACTTTGAGCATTACCATATCTCCTACTTGGAATTTTATCGGTTTCACCCGTTTGTCTGCGTACTGTTTCTGTCGATTCTGAGCTACCTTCAAGTTTTCTCGTATCAGTTTGATCTTCTCTTCCGTCTGTGCTACAATTTCGGGTCCAGCCAACGGCTTTTCCCCAACTTCAGTCCAGCAAGTCGGTGTACGACACGGTGCTCCATACAATGCCTCATACGGGGCCATCTGAATGCTGGAATGATAGCTGTTATTGTACGCGAATTCTACTACGGGTAGGTGATCTTCCCAGCTTCCACCAAAGTCAATTACACAGGTTCTCAGCATATCTTCCAAAGTTTGGATAGTTCTTTCACTTTGGCCATCGGTCTGCGGGTGGTATGCAGTACTCATGAGTACTTTTGAACCCAATCGCTTTTGAAGACTTTGCCAAAAATGGGACGTAAATCTGCTATCTCGATCCGACACAATTGATGCTGGTAATCCATGTCGACATAACACCTCATCTATGTAGATTTTCGCCAGTTGATCTACCCTGTACTTCTCGCTAATCAGTATGAATTGTGCTGATTTTGTCAGTCGATCAACAATCACCCACACTGAATCATGACCTCGCGGTGTCCGCGGCAACTTTGTTACAAAATCCATAGTGATATGGTCCCACTTCTTCTCTGGAATCGGCAATGGTTGGATTTCTCCATACAGTTTTTGATGGTTTGACTTCACTTGTAGACATGTCAAACATCTTTCTACATATCTTCCAACATCTCTTTTCATTCCGGGCCACCAATACAACGGTTTTAACGTCCGGTACATCTTGGTACTACACGGATGAACTGAATATCGGCTACAGTGTGCATCTTCTAGAAGCAAGTTCCGCGCTTCTCCTTGTTTTGGGACCCACACGCGACCTCTAAAGGTTTTTAATTTCTGTGCATTTTCTTCCAGATGTTTCAAATATCCAACCATTCGCTCGCTTTTTACATGTTCAGGCTTGCACGCCTCTTCCTGTGCTAAGCGGATCAATTCTGGTAACTGGCTTGCTACACCCATACACGCGGATGTAACTTTCAATGGTGCTTCTTTCCGGCTTAGAGCATCTGCCACTACATTCGCCTTACCAGGGTGGTACTGGATTTCACAGTCAAAGTCTTTAAGTAGATCCATCGACCTTTGCTGTCTCATGTTAAGCTCCTTTTGATCGAATAGGTACTTCAAACTTTTGTGGTCCGTATAGATGACAAATTTCACACCGTATAGGTAGTGTCTCCACAGCTTCAATGCTAGTATCACCGCAGCTAATTCCAAATCATGAACTGGATACTTCTTTTCAGCATCTTTTAATTGACGGGACGCATAGGCTATCACCGACCTTTCTGCATCAACACACATCCAAGGCCGATTCTAGAAGCATCGCTGTAGATCACATATTCTTCTCCGCTTTGCGGTAGGGCTAACACCGGTGCTTCACATAAGGCTTGTTTCAACTTCTGGAAAGCTTCTTGTTGTTTTTCAGCCCACGTGAACTTTTCGCCTTTCTTGGTCAACTTGGTCAACGGAGCAGCTATCGAGGAGAAATTTTCGACAAATCTTCTGTAATAGCCTGCCAAACCAAGGAAACTTCGTACTTCAGTTGGACTTCGAGGCGGTTCCCACTTCATCACTGCTTCAATTTTCGCTGGGTCAACTTTCACCCCTTCGGCATTGATTACATGGCCAAGAAATTGAACTTCTCTTAACCAGAATTCACACTTGGAGAATTTAGCATACAGCTTTTCTCGGCGAAGCAACTCCAACACTTGACGCAGATGCACCTCATGCTCGGCTTGGCTTCGCGAATACACCAAGATATCATCTATAAACACTATCACCGAGGTATCAAGGAACGGTCGACACACCCGGTTCATGAGATCCATGAATACGGCTGGAGCATTGGTTAACCCGAAAGGCATCACCAAAAACTCATAGTGACCATATCGTGTGCGAAAAGCTGTCTTTGGAACGTCAGATTCCCGTATCCTCAGCTGATGGTAACCCGACCTCAAGTCAATTTTTGAAAAATAGGATGCTCCTTGTAGCTGCTCGAACAAGTCATCAATTCGTGGGAGCGGATACTTATTCTTCACCGTGATCTTGTTCAATTCCCGATAGTCAATACACATGCGCATTGACCCATCTTTCTTCTTAACAAACAGGATAGGGGCTCCCCAAGGTGATGTACTCGGTCTGATGAAACCCCTGTCTAACAATTCTTCCAGTTGCTTTCGCAGTTCCACCATCTCTGAAGGTGCTAAACGATATGGAGCTCGAGCAACAGGAGCAGCTCCTGGAATCAGTTCAATCGTGAACTCAACCTGTCGATCTGGTGGCAACCCTGGAAGTTCATCTGGAAACACATCTGGGAATTCGTTTACCACGTTTACATTCGCTACTCCCACTTTAATTGGCTTAGCCACCGCTACATAGGCCAAATAAAACATCCCTCCTTTACTAATACAGCTTCGGGCTTGAGCAAAGGAGATAACCGACATTCTTAACCGAGGTCGTTCACCCTGAATCTTTATCCATTCCCCATCCGGTGTTAATACCGTGATGTTTTTATTTCTACAATCCATGTTGGCATAATTTGTTGCCAACCAATCCATCCCCACGATCACACCAAATTCATTGGTAGTCATCGGCTTCAAATCTATAGGGAAAATGGTCATGTAGATTTTAAGCTGACAACCTTCCAAGTGTTCAGAAACCCAAACATATCTGCCGTCTGCTATGGCTACTTCCAAGCTTTCATCCATTGGGGTTAACGGTACATTCAGGCAGGACAACAAAGACTCCGAGGCAAAACAGTGTGTAGCCCCTGGATCAAATATAACATATACAGGTATGGAGTTGAGAGTGAAGATACCTGTAACCACATCTGTCTTCTCACGGGCTTCCTCAACAGTCATTTGGAAAGCTCGCGAGGCTACCGGTCTTCCTCGGTTCTTCACTTCCTCTTTCTTTCCACCCTGCTCAATTTTGGATCTATCACTGAAGGCTCCAGATTTCAACTCGGGACAGTTCGGACGAATGTGATCCGTAGCTCCACATTGGTAACATCTACGCTCCGCCCGACATTCCCGTGTAGTGTGACCCGTTTTTCCACAGTTTCGGCAGCTAACTGATGCAGTATCAATCCGACAGCTCCCTGTGTGTCTTTTTCTACACTTTTCACACCACTTTCCTTCGTCTTTCTGACCTTTACTCTTAGACCCAGTTTGTTGCGACTTTTTCTGAGACGTCCAACCTTGGTCTTCCGCCTTTCTTTTTGTTTCAACAGCTTTCTTTTCATCTTCTTGCCGCTTCAATTCTGTTTCCCTTTCTATGGCTCGATCCACCACTTGCCTGAAAGTAGACAGTTTCAATGGTTGTACAATTTCTCTGATTCGGGTCGTCATCCCCCAAACATACTTATCAATCTTCCTCTTTTCGGTATCGACATGGTGTTCTGCAAATCTTGCTTTCTCCAGAAAGCTCAAAGTGTACTCTTGGACGGACTGGGAACCTTGTTCCATGTGCAGAAATTCGTCCTCCAACTTCTTTATAGCTACCTCTGAACAATACTCCTCGTTGAACTTGGTCTTGAACTATTCCCAAGGTACAGATTGGGTTGAATCAAGATCCAAAGATTTGTAGTAAATTTGCCACCAATGTAGTGCATTGCTTGTGAGTTGATTTGTGGCAAATTCTACCTTGTCTTCATCCGCACATTTTCTAACCCGAAACACCTTCTCGATATGCATTATCCACTCCATAACTTGGACTGGATTATCTGTCCCTGAAAACTCTTTTGGCTTACAACCAAGGAAAGCTTTGTAAGTACATCTGACTTTCTTGATAGAAGCTTCCCCGCCTTGAGTTTCTTTTATTGCACGAGCACGACTTTCTCCCTGGCTTTCATCTTCCGGCTGCCTGTCATGAATACTTTTTGCAGCCTCTTCACTAGGATTAGGATTGGCACTCGGGTTAGGATTGCCACTCGGGTTGGGGTTATTCGTTAACGTAGGCATCATTTGCCTAACCACTTCTTCCACTATTGCCCGAATATCTGGTGGATTTTCTCCCACCGGTTCCCTTGCTGGTGCTCTTGCTCTTCGTCCCACAGAGCCGCGTGAACGGGCTGGTCCACTTCTTGAGGTTCCACATGAATTTGCACCAGTGGGATTACTCCTTGTATTTCTCATACTTCAAAATTTCAGCAAACCGTTAGATTATATATATAATAACAAACTTATATATATATATCTAACAGTCCATTTGTCTGTTTTTCTCTCAAGGTTTAAGTCCAGGAATCTAATCTAAGACACCTAGTTCACTTAAACCACGGCTCTGATACCAACTTGTAACACCCGACTTATTAACAAAAACACCCCAAAAAAAATTTCATTTTTCAAACCAAATATTTTACAAACAAACCATAAGTAGGGGTATTAGTTAATACAATACGAGTACAAGCATATCACGAAGTACAATACATAAAATATTATACATTCTTCAAGTCGGGTCGTCACTTCAAATACTAAGTCCTCAGTCTCGGACTTTATCTTTCCCTTTGGCGGGATCACGCTCACCTGCAGGGACATATCAAATAAACTGTGAGCTATAAAGCCCAATGAGTAATCAAATAGACTATAACATGTATAAGAATAAAATTCTCTATACAAAATCAAATATGCATTCTCATGCAACACAAAATCATATATGGCTCACGGGTTTATCCCGCTTTTGCCTAGACTCACAGCTCCGTTCTTGTCATCTCGATGACTCACGGCTTACCCGGTATCGTCTTAAATAAGTTTGACTCACAGCTCCGTTCTTGTCTATTATAGACTCACGGCTTATCTGGTATTGTCATATCATTCATTTTCATTGACTCACAGCTCCGTTCTTGTCTATAACAGACTCACGGCTTATCTGGTATTGTCATATATCAAATCATATAATCTGTCGTTTTCGTCCCCAAAACAATTTCCATCTGCAGCTGCTCATTTAATATCTATCACATCGGATAACAGTGAGATTACTCACCTGAAAGCTTGCTACAACTTGCTTTTGTCATTTCTTGCCTTGAAATGTATTCCGCAAGATTTTGTCCCGTACCTATAATTCCATTCATTTCACAATGATTATAGGTTAATTTACCATTTCAGTTGGTTTTAATGCACAAGAGTCTAATATAAGACCAATTCCAAGCATTAACCATTGGTATAAAAATTTAATACACTTCCCGAAATACGCGTATTCTACTACAGTACTTTCGGGAGGTCGTATTTGTATTCCGATAATTTTCCATGAAGTTTCATAACATATTAGACCTATGTTTAAAATTTCAGGTCAATCGGATAAGCCTAGCATCAAAATCACATTTGGAAATTGCACCAAATTTTAACAGAGGATTTCTGCACTGCTGCCGCACCCTCGCGTCGCGACCTAGGCCTTAGTCGTCGCGTCGCGAGCGCTGGGAAATGCAGACAGTGAGCTCCGATTTTGTGCTTAAAAATCCCATTTTCCTTTATTAAGCCCTTATTACTTGACTTAATCACTAGGAAATGTTCCAAAACCAAAACCTTTGACTAATAACAAGTTTTAAACCATTGGGGAATTAAATTCACATCCATTTTCACAATTTCCCGTTTTCACAATTTTAGTCCAAAAACCGAAATTGTTGAATTTTACTTGCTTCTACTGACTTCTTTCGGTCAATATAGCATCTACAACTCATTATAAATCTTTAGAATCGAATTGATCACAAGAACTCATCATCTAGGGTTCTTGATCAAAATCTCAATTCTTGAATAATAGCAACCTACTTCTATTTTCTTGAATTAAGTCTTTTAGCATGACTTACTGGAAGTATTACATCAATTTAAACACACAATTATAACTGCAAATGCAGTTTTGAGTTCTACAAAACTCATTAAAAACAAACCAAGCTAGAATTTGAAAAACTTACCTTCAAGGTTTCCAAATTTCTAAATTCTAAGGCTATAATCAAACTTCTAACTTAAAATCTTCAAGAATTCTTCAAACTTCTGGAAATTTAGTCACAAAAACCCTCTCCCGTAACCTCTCAAAATCTGCACACAAATGGGAGAAGCTTCCAACCATTTATACTTCCAGAAATTGCATTTTGGTCCTTGAAGTTGCATTTCTTAAACTTTTGCCACAACTAACAAAGTTTATGACAAAAATCAGATTTTATAACATTTTAAGTCCAAAACTCAAAATATTATTACAAAACAAGTCATTTTCTGTCCAAAAGACCAAATTACCCTTCCAAGGTAAAATGACCAATTTGCCCTTTTTATTATAATTACATAATAAAACATGTTTTGGCGTTACATATATATATATATATATATATATATATATATATATATATATATATATATATATATATATATATATATATATATATATATATATATATATATATATATATAGAGGTAAGATAAAATGAGAATGATTAAAAGGTTGAGAAAATGAGAAAGAATCTGTACCTTTTAAAATATCAGATCAATGGTTGATATGATTGTGCCATTTATGTAAATATATAAAAGTGAAGGTGTTTAAAAGAAAATAACAAACAGCTGATAAGGTTATATTGGGTATTTTACATATCTATTGTATTAAATATCCCTTAATTTACGTTTTTCA
>CM042012.1:36477188-36482188 GCA_023525715.1 Cichorium intybus | reverse complement strand
ATATCCCACACGAATCAAACATCCAAAACCAAATACAAGCATAAAAACACCGAAAAGCTAAGATTACTTGTAACCAAATGCTTCTCATTAATCAAATCCAACTTCCAAACATCCAAACAGTAACAAAATGTCATAAAACAGAAACCTAAAGCTTGGTATCAATGGTTGTCACTCCCAAGGATACAAACTAAGCTTACAAATATCTAACTAAATGAAATAAAAATCCAAAACATAAAAATACCACTTGAGATGTTGCTGGAACGAATTCTTGGAGTCAAAGAGCTCCAAGGTCGATTTTACACCCGGTCTTTGCTAGGGTTTTCGGCTGAAATTGCATCTATTTATATTTGCAAATTTCCCGCAGCCGCGCCGCGCAGATGAAGAATCCGCGGCGTGCGTACTAATCTTTTCCCGTTTCTTCGGCATTTGAATGTGTTCCACCGCCTTAAGCCCGCGTCCCGCGTATCATAGATCCGCGGCACGCGTACGAGTTTCCTTGATTTTTCATTCTTTTCCAAACTTCTTCCTTTTGCACGCTTTTAGTCCCTGTTTCCATTCTTTTTTTCCAAACAAGTCCTGGCACGAAAAGTGAGAATACCCAGACATATCTGATATAATTTCATCAAGAACAGGGCTCAACAACGCCTAAAATACTTGATATCACTAGGCGTTGTCAGTCCGCAAAGAGTTGCAATGGGTTTCTCGATTTTGTCATTATTAACGGAGCGTGTATGGTTAACCGGCACGTTAATTAGAGATGACAATTGACTTCGAGAGTACCAAGCGAATTTGCATGGTTATTCACACCCGGTTTGTGATCCTCGGCATCCCAGTCACAACAGTGGGGCACATCCGAGACTAAACATGCCATTGAATAGTTCAATGCGTCTCAACAGATCTAGGAATTTCATAAGATGAAATTGATAAGTGTATTATCTACCTTAATGACCATTATGTTGTGATTACGGCATCCTTCTTCACATCATAGTTGGGGCATTTTGGGTCCTAGCCTTAATAAATAATATATTGGGTAATTATTTAAAAGGATTAATTAAACTAATAAAATTCTGGTTATTGTAGATGTCTGAATCAAGTGTCTATTCTCCAACCTCTCCTCCTTCACCCATTTCTGAGAGCATCAGAAAGCACCTGCTAAATATGGAAAGGCTGACTGGCCTCAACTGTAAGGAATGGCTTCGCAATTGGAGACTGGCTCTCGGCATTGCTGGCAAGCTACATCTCACCGAGTATCCGATCCCGGTTCCACCGGAACAAGTCATCATAAAGAGTTCTTATGATGAGCGTAACTTCTTAGTTGATGAATCCAGAAAGATTCGTGACCTCATGCTATTGACCATTGACCCCGAGTTCCGCAAGGATTTTGAATCCTTTGGGCCATATGAGTTAATGCAATCGGTTGAGGAAAAGTTCCAAAAACCGGTTGAAAAGGAACGAGCTAGGATCTTCAAAAGACTTGCAAAATGTAAGTTAAAAGAAGGAAGTAGCATCGATTCGCATGTTCTTCAGATTGAAGCATACATAGGCAAATTGTGCAAACTTGGTTATTCCATGAGTCAAGAGTTGAGTGTTAACACTCTACTCGCTTCACTAACTAGTAAGTACGATCTGTTCATTCAGACGTATAGAAAGGAAGACTAGAAAAAGACCTTATTGGAAATGCGTTCACTGTTGACTTTATACGAGTCACTCTTGGATAGGCATAGCTCCAATGGTTCAGCTACTCCTGGATTAAGTCCAGTAGGAAGATGCAGCAAGAAACGATCCAGATCGTCTAGATATGTCTTAAGCTGGGAATCCACAGAATCAGATACAGTCGCAGAAAGATTGGAAGACGCTCCAAAGTCAAAATCTTTTGAAAGCTCAGGTATATCTAAAAACCTCAAAACTCCTGTTCCATAATTCCTTGATGTATAATGTGATAGTCGCATTTTGGTTTGTATGTAGGGAATCAGTAGGGTACGGGACTCTGGCGCATAGGAGCACATTTGGATTGGATTTCCAGCTCATGCAGTTTTGAAGTTTAGTTAGATATTGAAGTATTGTTATTAGCTTTTTAGATGCGTATGACATTGTCTATCATATAGTACATTGTTCAACGATTTTGTTTCTTTTTTAATAAAATTGTCGTTTAATTTCTTTTAACATCTGTTGTTTGAAATTATCCTTGAAATGTTGTATGATTCTGTTGAATGCATTATTGATGATAACCTGAATATTGAATGCATCCAAAGTGTTTGGATCTTAGGAATTATGTCCCTTATGATTGTTAAGATATATATTAAAAGAATCAATTCAACCAAAGGTCCAGTTGGACAGGACCTTGGAATCACTTGACTTAGAGTCACTTGATGAGTTGAGTTCTTAATGTGTAAAGAAATGAATCAACCAAAGATCCAGTTGGACAGGACTTTGGAATCATTTGACTTAGAGTCAGATGATGATTAAGTTTTTTTTATAAAGCACACGTGGCAAGAAATGAATCACCCAAAGATCCAAAGGATAGGATTTTGGAATCAGCTGACTTAGTGTCAACTGAAGATTGCAAGTCTTGAACAGAATTAACAAAGTCATAAGTTTACATAGGGATGTAAAAGACATTGAGATTAGGAGCAACGGACACATCAGTTGCTGTGTATTGCTCGAATCTTCAAATAGAACACAATTGTTTGTACTTCACAATATTTGTCATTCGGTATGAAGAATATGACTTCGCTTATCAGAATAAGCGATTGGATTGAAACCTTAAAAAGTTCAAGGACTTCAAAGAAAGTACAAGATCCACCGAACCTGAGTGACAACATAAACTGGGAAAATGTTTCACAGTTCATTCTCTTCCAAGAACATTAATAGTCATAATGTGTCTTAGAGAAGATGATGGAGCATTGGTCGAAACAGTTCGATCCTCGATGTATGAGATACATTGCCAATTAGATTCCCGTAAATTAAACACTAAACCAGTTAGACCATATAAACCATATTCCAACCACATCTTCGACTAAGTAGGTTTTGCAGACACTGTCTGAAATGTAAAGCTGGGATTGTCCCACTTATACATTAAAAGTCCAGGGTCTTGTAGTATTCTTCTGAACCTCATGACTAGCCTGAACCTAATCAGAAATGTCGTTTCACAGGCTATCCCACTGTACCTGGAAAAGAAAGAGCTCTTTTAGAAAGAACTCATGTTCTAAGGAAACAGTGGGAGTTGGGACAGTCCTGAATAAGTTCAGGATTAGCCAAGTGAAATAACATTTAGTCATCACTAGGCTTAGAGCAGAAATCAGATTTTTGTTTTAATACTGACATAATCTTCTCTTGACCAGTAGTATTGATCACTGTCATAAGTAGTTATGATCGGGGTGACATACCGAGTAGTGGTAAAAACACTATAGTTGGTACGGATTTACAATCCGACTACTTGGAAGCATTGGTGAGCCCGGTTGCTGCCAATTAAGAGAACCTTAGGACGAGATACAGTCTATGTGGCATTTTGATTGATTTTACACCTGGTCTAAAAACTAGTAGGAGTAATCGAATCATCAAAAGAAAGCAGCATGGACAGAAACGTACCTTCAAAACATCTGGTTGAGTGAGACGATACCCAGAGTCAAGTAATTGATTATGGGAGAAGCACTCTCAATAGAAGATGAAATCCGAAAGGACATTGCATATTGTAAGTCGTTAGTGGAGCGCGTGTGGATCACCGGCACACTAATGGGGACTCACAAAGAGTATGCCAGTATAAAGGTACGTGGGCCCGGGATTACCCCATGGGCATCTCGCAAGAAAAAGATATTCAGATTCTCAAAATATGCCAAAGGATTGGATTTTTGAGAAAGGGCTGAAAGATATCCATTAAGATGTCAGAAAGGTTTGGATTCTCAAATGTGCCATAAGCTCTGGATTTTGTGAATAGTCCATAACCGTGCCAAAGCCAGTGGGAGTGTCGCTGTTATCTCTATCTCCATATGTGTGTTACATACTGTTTCTAGGAAACGTCTCTTTTCATTACAAAGTGTAATGACTTGGTGTTAAGAGACGAATAGCTATGAAAGACTTAATAAAGATACTGCATACTCAGGTGGTTACAAACGTCCATGAGATAGATCGAAACTCTGCCAAGATGATCTTGATCAGACTCAAGATGCATAGCTCAGGAAAGGAGTTTCCTGCCATTGCAAAGTGTGATGATTTGGCATAAGAGATATAAAAGGTGCAACATACTCACATAATCCATTGACATATATCAGATAGATGATGTCATCAGTATAGACCTGGCCATAGTAAGCATGATCTTGATAAGATTCAAGATGCATGGAAAAGAGTCTCCGAAAGGAAATAGTTATTGAAAGTCGTGACACAAGGATTGCAACTAATCCTATGATTCCAAAAGAGTCTGGAATAGGACTAGATCGAATCCAACAAAGTTCTTGGATCGATCAGAAGTGTCATGAACATGTCTTGATGACTTAATGCTTAGAGCATAGTGAGTCAGATTCAGGATATGACCTGGCTGGGAATACTTAATGGATTTTGTACATACGTGAGAAATCATTGGAAAATGATTGGGGTGAATGTTGATAACAATTTGAAAAGAGTTTTCAAACAAGGACTTAATGGTTAAAGAATTTCGTTGGTATTCTGATGGAGCGCGTGTGGCTCACCGGCACATCGTAACACCTCGAAATAGTCTTAGGGTGCAGTCATGTGGACTAAAGATCCCGAGAACCATGGAAAGTCACAGTACATAGAATATAGTTGTTAGTGAGAATGACGGTATGACCAAAATTGAAATATCATCGGAAGGATATCCAATCGGATGAAGTGTATTAATGTATAACATTTGAATACATAGAAAGAGTGAAAGGTCAAGTAGACATAGATACATAACACGAATTAAATAGTTTAAAAGGAATCTAGAAACCGATAATAGTTTTATGTAAAATCCGACTTGGTGATTACCTCGTGGAGACTTGGTAATT
>CM042012.1:36222188-36472188 GCA_023525715.1 Cichorium intybus | reverse complement strand
ATAATCAGCTTCGATTGTTAAGTTTTAGTTTTCAGTTAGAATTTTGGACAATTTTATCAAGTTAGAGGATTTTGCAAAAAATAAGTGCGTATGTGACAAAGTCGTCGCTGCTATTTTATGCATTTATAGATGACAATTAACAAGACATGTACGTATAAATGGTTATGTTCTAAAACTGAAACGAAGACATATTTTAATCTTGATGCTTAAATTAAAAAAAAATGATAATCATTGAAGTAAAAGCATTTTGAAGCTCGAAAACCTAATTCTGCATGTCAATTTTGAACTTTGTAGTTGGAATTGGATTTGTTACATCAAATCGAACTCTAATTGTGGAATGAATTACTCATATTGTGGAATGATAATCATATGGTCCTGTCATCTTGCGCGTCAACTTGCTAGATCTTTGAAAGTTGTTTGTGATGATTTGTTATACACTTATTTCAAGTAATCGTGGTTTTTGGAAATAAATTGGTGCAAGTGTTATATATATGGACCGTATTTACTTCAATTGGATTTGGGCTTAGTCTCCTATTCTCTTTGTCAAGGGATCGCGTGGTCCAAACAAGAGGAAGTCATATTAGCTGTCTGATAAACAATTTTTGTTCACTAGAAATGGCAAGACTTTTAATGGATTATCCGTTTATTGTCAATATATTGCTAATTATTCCTGAATTCTCATATTTTCTTTTTATTTTATAGTCATACATAACCCTTTAAACGAAGTAGGTGGCAAGGTATATTTTATTCAGCTTATTTACCGATCAAATAATGGATATTGCTCATGAAATGGGTAATATCAACACGTATAACATCTTTACTCCTTACGTGTGATTGTCTTCAAACAATAATAAAAGAAATATCCAAATCAGTCTTCGTAGACTGTGATTATCACGATTATTAAAACCTTCTAGACTTCTAGTATATGGAGTGGCGGATATCCTGTTACATAGGGGCGGATTAAGTTAGTAAATCGACGGGGCGATGACACTGCTGAAAGTGATCACCAACCACTTTTTTATTATTAAATTGTAAAAAATGCTTCTAAGATATGTGAGGACACCATTGTATACACAAGGTGACACCACAAAATGAACTAAGCAAATCAACAACGATATGTTGATTTTTAAATGGGTGGCCCACATTCAGACTTTTCGATTATCGACTTATCATTGTATTAATAAATTTTGCATATATATATATATATATATATATATATATATATATATATATGTATATATATATATATATATATATATATATATATATATATATATATATATCCTATCCTAATAAATAAGTAACTCAAAGTGCCACATGTCATCTTCTAAGCCCTTTTGTACACATGTCATTTTTATAGAATTTTTGATTTTCTTAAAATAAAAATTTGTTTGTCAGTTACTCTAAACTCTTTAATTATTTTGTAACTCCTCAATTAAGTGTGGATAATTAATAACTATAATGACATATTATGAATAATCAATTAAGTGTGGGAGAAAAATTGATTGATTTGAGAAAGAGTAAATAAGGCTTTCAAGTTTTTTAGTTATTTTAAAATAGGATTAACCAATCTAAGTTAATGTCAATGAAAGAAATAGCATTGAACTTTGTAAAAAAAATTCATTAATAACGTCATATATTTAAAATAAAATGGTTTTCTTAATATATAATTTTTTAAATTCGCCAACCAACTAAGATAAAAATGATCTGCAGATACATTGAATTTTGTATGAAACATGACATGTTTTTGAAAAAATATATTAGTCATATAAACCAAACTATTAGCCGGCATGAAATTATTTGCTGAAAGGAAACCATTAACGATTCATTGCTATGAACCTTAAATAAAACCCCTAAATTGTAAATCTGAAAACCTAAACCTAAATTCTAAAAGAAACTACTTATCAAAAGAAACCTTTTGCATATAAGTTGCATGCTCTTTGTAATATTACATTTTTTTAAACAAGTTGTAATTTACACATCGAACGTGGTATCACTACAAACAAAATGATATTTAATGACACAGAAAAGATGCCACTAAATACCAAGAAAGTGCCACCAAACGCGCTGCGACTAAAAGTATATATAGTGGCACTATTTTATTGTGTCGCTGCAACATTGAATATTTTGCCGAATTATAACATTGTACTCTTATTTTTTTCTCTACCTCATGTAAAGTTTACTACTTTCAATTATTTTCTTATGGAAGTATTTTTTTTATGAACATTAACATTTACATATTCATAATTTATATTCTTTATTTTTAATCATCCCGTGTAATACACGGGTCTTACAACTAGTATATATATATATATATATATATATATATATATATATATATATATATATATATATATATATATATATATATATATATATATATATATATATATATATATATATATATATATTGGGGCTTATTTTTATTTTTTGCACAGGGCATTCAAAATCAAGAAAACGCCCTTGATTATGTGTGTAAAATTGAAGTAGATTCATATCATGTGCGTAGATTAGATAGCAAGCTATTATTATGTTTATAGAAGTGTAAGAACCTTGTATTAATTTGAAAGCATGATGCTATCATGTTCATAGAAGTGTAGGAACATTCATATTAAGTGTACATATTTGAAATATAGTGATTATGTATTTATGTTTATAGAACTGTAAATAATTAAATTATGTGTATATATAATTTTAAATTACGTTTTTATCTCAGATAAAAGATAAAATGTTAGTAAAAATATTTTTAGTTAAAATGATCCAGTTACATAAATAGAAACTTATTATCTGTGAAACATTTCGGCTATTAATAAAAGATCCGGTTGAAATTAAATTTTGATAAATTGTTTTAATTAGTTTTAAGAAAAGAATTATTTGTTTGGATAAATTAAAAACATTGGTTCCTTTGAAGATGCCAGAACTTTAGTGCTATCTTCGGATAGGAGGCAGGTTCTTTCAAACACTGATATGTGCAAAGCCAAATTTGTAGAGCTTTTTAGTTGGTGTTTATAAAGCGCGTTGTAGTAGTGTTAGAAAGTTTCCTTAGTTCGGCCTAGAGCTCTAAATCTTAGGAAACTGGTTGTTAATATTCAAGTAAATGCATATGTGTACCAATCATGAACCAATATTCAAAAAGTAATTATTTCGTTTGTACAAGCCGAAATTTGGCCACTCTCCTCTCGCTGGATCTCTCCTTGTTGTTGTCAGCCTTTTTGCTCTCTTTCTCTCTAGATTTAGTTGTTTTCCTTATCCCTGTTCTTGCTCAAGTACGCGCGTGTGCACGCGTACACACACACACACACATACTCTCTCTCTCTCTCTCTCTCTCTCATATAGTTCTCTTTAAAAATTTGGTTTCATCTTCTCTAAGCAGCTAAGTATACGTTTTGACAAAACTAACTAGTAGCTTGAAGCGGTAACTTTTATTTTTGTTAAATTATTCGTCAAAAGCAGGCCCGCCCAATAGATTTGGGGGAGGGGGGAGGGGGGGGGGCAGTGTAACACCAAGATACTCTTTTTATAAATATAATAAAAAGGGTAAAATGGTCATTTTACCTTGGAAGGGTAAATTGGTCTTTTGGACAGAAAAGTAATTAGTTTGAAATAATATTTTGAGTTTTGGACTTAAAATGTTATAAAAACGGATTTTTGGTCGTTTTACCACAAAAGGATAATTTGGTCATTTGACCATGTGAAGGACCAAATATGAAAAATATTGTTGTTTGTGGCAAATGTATAAAGAATGGAAGTTTTATTGTAATAAAACTTGATTTTGTGGTCAAAGTTCAAGAAAATAAACTTTAGGACTAAAAATGTAAATTTTAGAGGTATAAATATAAGAGAGTTGACTCTCTCTTTGACTAGCCATTTGTGCAGCAACGGAAGAAGAGATTTGAGAGCAATTTCTGGAAATTCTTGAAGCTTGAAGCATGGAATTGGAATCATGGCTTGGAATTGGTGATTCCTAAGCTAATTAAGGTTAGTAAACTTGATTTCTAGCCAAGTTCTTGAGGTTTTCTTGATGGGTTTGATAGAGACTGAAATATGTAAATTTCAGTTGTAATTATGTGTTTAAATTGATGTATTACTTCCATTAAATCATGCTAGAAAGGACTTAACTCAAGATAATGGAAGTAGGTTGTTATTGTTGATGAATTTGAAGTTTTGGGGTTTTGGAACTAAGAACCCTAATTCTTCATTTTGATTGATTTAGTTGTTTTGAATGGTTGAAAACCTTGTTAAAGTATAAGGTTTTAGCCTAGGAACAAACCCCAAACGATTAAGGACTGGAATAAGGACTTAATGGACCAAATCTGCAAGCTACAGTGCATAAATCGCGACTGGCCAGGGGACCTGCACTGCCGTTAGGCGCAGTGCGCCCAGAAGCCAGGCGGGGTGCGCCCAGGCGCAGTGCGCCCTCCCCTAGGCGCAGTGCGCCTCCGAGTAGAGGCCAGGCAGGGAATCAAAAACGCTAACTTTTGCTTGGCTTGTCCGATTTAGCTCAAACTTGAACCATAGGCTCGTTATGGTCTGAAAAGTTTGCGAAAATTTTTATATCGAGTTTTCGACCCCTCGGGGGCACTGTAGGGCGATCCGAATGCCTCGGTGAATAGTAAAATTCATAAAAAGTTAGTAAACGGAAAGTTTATTAACTAGGCATTGTTTGTAATGATATTGTATTGAACTCTATTGCATTAGAGATGATTAGAATGGTTATTAACCTATAATCATTTGAAAATAAATGGAATTATAGGTACGGGACAAAATCCTACGGATTTCATTCTAAGGCAAGAAATCACAAACGCTAGTTGTAGCAAGCCTTCAGGTGAGTAATCTCACTGATATCATATGTGATATATGATGATTGAATTGTTACAGGTTGAAACGGCTTCGAGGGACGAAAATGACAAGTGTAAAAATATATGTAAAAGACAAGACCAGATAAGCCGTGAGTCATTGCGATGACAAGAACGGAGCTGTGAGTCAATACATATATATATATATATATATATATATATATATATATATATATATATATATATATATATATATATATACACTATGATATGACAATACCAGATAAGCCGTGAGTCTGATAAGGACAAGAACGGAGCTGTGAGTCAACAATAATGACATGACAATACCAGATAAGCCCGTGAGTCTATTATAGACAAGAACGGAGCTGTGAGTCAGTCAATATCAATGATATGACAATACCAGATAAGCCGTGAGTCTATAACAGACAAGAACGGAGCTGTGAGTCAAACCTATATAGACAAGACCGGATAAGCCGTGAGTCATTGTGATGACAAGAACGGAGCCGTGAGTCTAGGCAACAGCGGGCTAACCCGTGAGCCAAGGCAACAGCGGGCTAACCCGTGAGCCATAATTGATTGTGAAAGAAACTGTTAATAGATGGTGCGGCCACTTGTGGCTATGATATTGGATGCTATATCCAACCGGTGCGGCCTATACGGCTATGATATTATTACAGGCACATGGTGCGGCCTTTTGGCTATGATATCGGGTTATTGAACCCAGCTGGTGCGGCCTGCGGGCTATGATATATATATTGTAAATGACATGTTACGGCTGATATAGCCATGACATATGATGCAGTCCATTGTGACTAAGAAACATGAGACAGAATTGGTTAGACATGAGTATATGTGCAAATAACTGACGTGACTTGATAATTACAGGTTATTGTGATTCAGCCGGTAAGGCTACAGATTAGGATGTGAAATCCTAGAAGATATTTGGTCAGCCAATAAGGCTAGGAGTTTGGATTTGATATCCAGACAAATACATGATTGTATTTTTATATGTGTTATTTGCAGAAATGATTACTCACTGAGCTTTGTAGCTCATACCGTTTGTTAAATGTCCCTGCAGGTTGGCATGATCCTGATAAGGGAATAGATAGAGTCCGTGACTCGAGAAGTAGGACTCTTAGATGCTGTCAGTAGCAGCCCGGCTTCAAAGGAGACTATGGTATTATATACTCTCCTTGATACACTTGTACCCGTTTTTATTAAAATATACCCCTTTGTTATGGTTTTACGTAATGAAACCTTTGTTTAAAATGAAAAATTTTCAGGGGTGTTTTTGTTTTAAAAGCCGGGTGTTACAGGCAGCTTGGGCGATGGCCCAGGGCCTCCAAACTCCTAGGACCCATTTTTTCTATGTACAACCCAATACTGTATGCTTAGCCGTAACTCATAACTAGCGTCTACAAAAATCAGCAGAAATCAGAGGAATGTGGGAACGACTTGCATCAACGATTCTTCAGGAATGATAGACTCCAAATTCCTAATCGCATCCACGCCCCAACCCGTACACTCGCTGCACCCCAAAGGTAACAATATTGAAGAAAGGTAAGTCTGATTAGTTAGGAATTTCTAATTTGCTATCGAATTTTAGAATAAATCGTGCTTTAAAGATTCAAAGTTCGCCTCATCTCAAATCTCATCTTTCATTCTCTCTGTCTCTAATTTCGATTTCAAATTTGAATGGTTTCATAGGAATTGATGAACTGTGAGTCTATGATTCTAATTTGTGAAAAATTGTAACTGTCTTGGATTGGGGAACTGCCGAACTGGTGAGTAACTTCAGGATTTTGGATTTCTGAAATTCGGATTCAGTGATTCGTGAAGGACTGAAGATGAAGCCATGATTTCTGATTCAGTTGTGGACCGTGAATTGTTGTTATAAGAGATTTTTTATTTCCAAAATTGTAAGGAACTTCTCTGATTCTTTAATTATTTTTTTCTGAAATGGTTTAATCCTGTTGTTTATTTTTATGAATTGATATCTGATTTCTGAAATATGATTTTGTAATGTTTTTCCCAAGTGATTTCTGATTTTTGAAATGGTCAAAAATTATTGAATTTCTTTTGATTTCTGAAATTGTTCTAAGATTGTCTGATTTTGTAATGTTTTTCAGATTTTGTTTGTTGACTTTTGAACATTGTTGATTTGTTGATGGAACTTGGAAGATAGAAACTTCATCTCTTCAAAAGGAAAAAAGATTAGAACTTACAAAACGCATTACAATCATGTGTTTTCGTTTCTTTACTTTTTTTTCTCATTATCATATTTTTATTTAAGTTTAGAATAATAATATGTTGCCTAGAAAACATTTATTTGGTAGTGAAAAAAGAAAAAAAAAGAACGTTGAACAACTAATACTATCACAAAAAGGTTCCATGGATAAATTTATGAAAAAAGTAGGTAATTCTAATGCGAATGGTATTAATGAAAATATCCCCAATGATAATGAAAATATCCCTAATGAGAATGAAAATACCCCTAATGAAAATGAAAATATACCTAATGAGAAGGATAATGTTATCAATGAGAATGAGAACATACCTAATGAGAATGAAAATATCACTAATGATAATGATAATGTTATTAATGAGAATAAACATCAATTTGTTCCTCCTTTCGATATATATGATCCAAGTAATAGGGATATGTTTGACAATAAATTAAGAGAACTTTTAGTAGAAAAAGGGCTGATTAGAAAATTAAATCTAGTGTTTCCTAAAGATAGTTTATCTAGACATTTTTCTTATGGTGCTTATACTAGAAAACTAAATAATTGAGAGACATGTGATCGGAAATGGTTAGTTTACTCTAAAAAGGTGAATAAGGTATTTTGCTTTTGTTGTAAATTGTTTAAACCTAACAACAACAACAACAATAATAATATTTCATTGGCAAATGACAGATTTAATAATTTGAAGCACCTTTTCGAAAGACTTGACGAACATGAAAATAGTGCTCAACATATTTTTTGTATGAGATCTTGGAATGAGCTAAGAAAAAGATTGGATAATGAACATGAATTATAATCAGCTGAAGAATCTTTTAGAATAGAGTATTTTGTAGTTGTTGTTGATATGACAATTGCTTCATTAGATAGTAGATTTCAAGAATTAACGACTTTTGAAAATATTTTTGGTTTTTTGTATGATTGAAAAAAATTGAAGTCCTTGAATGACAATGAACTTCAGAAAAATTGTACTAATTTTGCAAAACAGTTTTCTTATAATAATTTGTGTGATGCGGATTTAAATGATTTGTTTTCGGAACTCAAAGTGTTGCAAATGACTTTGCCAAATGTGGTTATGTCTGCGGTTGAAATTTTAGAGTTTGTTAAAGAAAAAGATTGATATGCAAATGTTTTAATTGCTTATCGAATCTTATTAACTCTATCTGTTACTGTAGCATTAGCGGAAAGAAGTTTTTCAAAATTGAAGCTATCAAAAAACTATTTGAGATCATCAATGTCACAATAAATATTGAATAGTTTGGCCATGTTATGCAACGATAATGATTTATTGGACAACATTGACATTGATACTATTATTAATGACTTCGCCTCTAAAAAAGCTCGTAAATGTAAATCTTTTTACTTTTTTGCTTTGTAATATATAGTTGTTTGGCTTTTGGGGGCCTGTCCTAGAGGTTTTTCATTTCTATAGATGGAGAGTTCCCAGCCTGCTATTGCATTAAAATTTTAATTAATAAAATTTTTCGGAGGCACCGTCCTCCTTTACCAAAATTTTTTTTATTGGAAAGGGCCTTGTTTTTTATTTTGCCTCAGGTCCCAAATCCGCTTGGTCCGGCCCTGGTTAAAAGTAGTTGTAAGTTTTTTAAATATGTATATATAGTTGCATACAATCAAAAAGTTAAAAGCTCTTAAAACTAAAATCTCTCAAAAAATTACTTGAAATAGCTTTTGAATTATGAGTTTTAGCTTTTAAACTATCAGTTTTTTTATTTTGAAAAATCAAAAGTTCCTACTCCGAACAAAAAAAATTCTTTATTTTGAGTTCTTTTAGAAGTTAAAACCAAGCTACCGAAACATTCCCTACATAAAAACATAAAACTAGATAGATCATGAATATAAAAACTTACAAAACTAAAGTAGATAAATATCACTTTTTAGTTCGTATGTGATCTTAGAGTCTTTTGTATTTTGATATGTTTAACTCTTTCATTTCTTTTATTTATTTAGGCCGCTAATAATATAAGATAATTTACAACTAATTTTTTAATTGGGATATATTCAGAAAATTTATTATGTTTTGGCATGATATGCGATTAAGCTTTAATTGTTTTTTATTCAATTAAATCCATCATTTTGTTAATTAGTTATATATTAAAAGAAAATATTCATTAAAGTCTTTACATTTTGACCCTTTTAACAATTTAGAGCTGAATTTTCAATTTTTATTTAATCAACTCTTTATATTTTGATCGTATACATCATCAGTTGTAAAAATATAAAAAAGACATAACCAACTATTATCCAAAATTGTAAACATTTAACAAAATGTTTACCTTAATCGAATAGAAAATAATTAGGGCTTAACCGAATATAAGGTTAAAATATAGGGACTTTCCTGGATATATCCATTTCTTAATAAATCTATTTGTCAGAAAGTCATTATATTTTGGCTCTATTTAAGAAAACATATTTCCAGATTATTTTATTTATTTTGTGATTTAACCCTCTCAACCTACAAAAATTAATTTGTGGAAATGCACCTTTGACCTAAAATAGCAGTTCAGCGATTTCTGCGCAAGTAAAACGATTTTCAGGGTTTTTTCACAAATAAAATGACTTTTTTTCGTTTTTTTACTTAACACGAATTTCACATACGTGGATTCGTTTGTATGGCTTTAGAAATGTGTAGAATTGTTCATGTTTTCATGCTTGGTTTTGATGTGATAGATGCACTTGCATTTCTACGATTGGATGAGCTTTATGTGGACTCGTTTTCACTTTATTTGTATGGCTTCTATCTGGTTATTTAAAGTGAGAAACTTTAAAGGATCGGACTCTCTAATTACCGGTTAACTGCATAATGTGTTTTTGTAATATATTGGTGTTGTGTTAAGTAGATAAAAAAAATTTACGTAAATAAAGTGCATCTAACTTTTACGTAAATAAACTGTAAATAAACCTTCCAAGGTGATATAAAGTGCCATAACATAGCTGGGGTTGCTTTTAGTAAGTTAAGTTGGGCGTTGTGCATCTAACATTTCTGATTGAGTCTGAAATGTTATCCGAAAACATAGCACCAATAGGTGCCAAATATGAGTCAACATACATCAACCTTTCGTACCCGCAATAAGAAACGCGTTTACGGGTACATATGGAGTGAATTACGGGAGAATAGCCGACAACATTCCACGCCCAGAAAGCGTAGTCACTCTCATGAAAGCCTCCAAATTCATGAACACACGAATCTTTGATGCCGATCACGAAGTCCTCATGACTTTCAAAGGGTTCGGTATTGAAATTATAATTGGGCTCGGGAACGAGTTCTTAAGAGACATAAGTGAAGGTCTCAAGCCCACACTCGGCTGCGGTTTTCCAAATCTTGTACCCTCCATCAACCGGCGAGTTTCAGGAGTCTGTTTTAACCTACATGAAATCGTTTCTAGAATTCTTCTTGCAAATTAAATCGCCTTTTTATATAAACACTTACCCTTTCCTTGCATATATTAGTGACCCTGAAGGCCTGAACACATTGATCTTAATTATGCCCTTTTTAAGAAGAATCCCGGTGTTTATGATAAGAAAACTAAACTTCATTATGGCAACATGTTCGAGGCTCAAATTGATGCGTCCTATGCTGCATTGGCAATGCCGAGATGTGAAATGTGAAATGCGAACTTTTGATCATCTTAGTCGGTTTCTTGAGTGGATCGTATTACTTAATTGGTTTATTGTTCTAACATTGCTTTTTGAAATTTGTGTAGTGTAAAAATAAAAAATAAAGAAATATATGTAACGGTGAAGTAACACGATATCAAAAGCTCCCGATCCATCCCAAATAAAAAAAAATTCCTTCTCTTTTGTATTGATAGATTGGAATACATACCTATGACTGCCTTTCATCCCATTGGTTGTAAGTACTAGCTAATCTCATCTTGTGTATATATATGTTCATGAGTGCATCGTATTACTTAATTGGTTTAAATGTAGTTCAGGTTAGATCACTAGAATTTGAGACATATTGTTCACGATGCAATAATACTTTTAATCGGAACAAAGCTTCAAAGTGATAACTTTTTTTTGGGAATTTAGAATGTTGAATTTATGTTAATTACAAAAACAAAAAAAAGTTATTTTATTTACAAAAAACCTCTGAAAATCGTTTACCTTACGAATAAACTCATGACTTGTTATTTCGGATCAAATGAACATTTTCATCAACTTTTGTCGGTTTAAAAAGTTAAAATAAAATTAAAAAAAATAAGAATTTTTTTTTTCTAAATAGATCTAAAATATAGAGACTTTTTAATAAATTTCTCTAAATTAAATTATATTCTTTGAAATGGCCTAAAAAGCGGTAATAAATTATCGTTTTTGCGTTTTTAATTATACTTTATCCTGTTCAATTGTTACGTGAGGTTTTCTGATTTTTGTTATGATAAAGTAATTTAAATAGGGTGCTACTAAAGATACACCCTAAACATATTTGTAATAAAAGTCAAAGCATTTGTCAACCAATAGTATCTAATGTTTCGAAAAACTATGCAATTTCAACTAATAAAAAACAGTTGACTTTGAGTAGTGGTGTATAGGAAGTAAAAAAATGGTGTTTATTTGATGATTCCTTTAAATATTATGGGTTATCTTATAGATTAAAATAATATATCTTTTCAATGGATAAGAATAGTTTGAGGTTGCCCATATAACACTCTTCAAAGTCGTCTCAAACGAGACCCACCCGGACTGTTCTCTTTCCATCCACTCACAGTGCACCGTCTCGTTTAAGCCAAAAGGGTCCCTAGTGGACGATGTGGGACTTTTATCTTCCCAAAACGTGTGGAATGTGATGAAATAAGATTGATGAATTTCATTTCATCATAGTACGTACTCACAAAATTTAAAATGAATAATATTAATCATAACTTACATATGACTTTGCAAGTATTTTGTTTATAAGTTACTTCTATATTTAGGCATGTTTGACAGACTAACTGAAAAACTAACTGTTAGTTGAAAAACTAGCGGGTAGCTAGAAAACTAGCGACTAACTGAAAACTAGCTGAGCTGAAAAACTAGCTGATAATAAATGACGTTTGATAAAAACTAACTGATAAAGTTAGCTGAAAATCGTAAAAGTCATAAAAGGACATGCACAAAATTAATCCAATATTATAAAAAAACATGATACATTAAATTAAATTAAATTAAAGTAAATACTAAATAAATGTTTTCTGATTTTAATTTTAATTTCTTGCATCTCATATTGATAGCGTGCCATCTGGCAACCGCCAGCACACCCTCTGGCGCACCCCTTGGGGATGCTAAACTCACCAACCGCTGGAAGTTCCTCGCCAGGAAATCTCTATCCCAGCCAATAGAGGCACCTCGCTGGAGAAGTCTCTCCGGGAGAACTACATTCCAGCTCACTAACGACACGCTCGCTGGAGCGACCAGCGTGAACTGTACTTGGCGTTACACTCCCCAACCTACACGTGGCGTCCGTATCTGACACAGATCGTGCGCGCCCCATCCAGCCGGTCTGAACCAATAGGGGCACGGCGAAGGACAAAGGTCGTACGGCCAACGGACGGCCTGGTCCCCTCCTGCCACAGCAAGGATATTGTCGGCCACCGCCAGATAGGCAAGATACATAAAAACCCTTGTAGAGCATCCGGTAAGGGGATCAGAAATCCATCTCTCTCTTAGTACACATACTATACATTCATTAAACCCCGTCGGAGATCTAACTTAGGCATCGGAGCGTTTTCCCGGGACCTCCTCCCGGAGAACGGCTAACGTTGCCATTCCTTTGTGATTGTGGTCGCAGGTCTAGCCCAGGGCGATCGGAATCACCCGTGAAGTGAGAACTAGACATATCGAGGACTGATATCGCATCACATATCATATTCGCAATATTATTATGAAGTTCTCGCATCTCGTGACGTAACTCTCGAAAATGGAAATCAAATTTGTACATAAATTTTTATCAGTACGTGTAGTACGTAGTATATTGAAGAGTAAATTTGGAATATTTGAAAAAGTTACTTTAAACGTTAGTTATAGTAGCATTTTAAAATGCTAGCTTATATGCTAGTTTATAAGCTAGTTTTTGGTCCGTCAAACATGTAAAGTGAAAAAAAAAACTCAAAAAAGCTAGCTTACAAGCCAGATGTAGCATGTCAAACATAGCATTAACATAAAAACATAAATCAAGGAACAATTATATCAGAAACGAAATGCAAATGGATTACTAAAGTTAAAAAAATAAATTATAGAGGCACAATAAATGAATATATTATGCCAATATACAATCGTTGGTGACTGCTTCAAGAGTTCCACTACGTTGAATCAGATTTTCAAGGTAGAAAGGAGATTAATTGACGAACAACCATAATATCGTAATGTATTTCCAAACTAGAAAGAAAATAATTAGAGAGATAGTTATTAGTTAATTTGTAATGAATGTAACATGCTTTTCTTAAAATACTATATATAATTTAACCTTTAACTATATATATTTGTTTTAATAGTTATACCATGAAACTACAATAGAACATATATCAATACGCATACAATATCCCTATAACATATGCGTCGTACGGGTACGAAATGCCATAGCGTCCATAGATATGCTCTCTAAGGTTAATTGCCGATTACCAGTCGATACTTAAAAAATACAAAAATAACTTTGCAATCCTCGAGCCATCCTATTTTGGTACATGATTAGCACTACAAAATTGAATGTGACCTCAAGATAAGTTGTCGGCATCGTCGTTTCCAATGATCTTGATTGTAAGAATGAAAGGAGATAATAAGTTCAAAGAGATAAAACGTTTCCTTCATCTTGTCAACACAGAGCAATATCATGTTGTCATATATGTGATTACTGATTATCCATGTTTATAAGTCCAAATCACCAAGTCGCCAATAAGAACTCGGAATTGTTAAGAGGGTTATATACATGTATAGTGAATTAATAAATCAATTCGAAATCCTTTGCTGTATAATAAAATTGACGGAGTTGAAGTTATACTTACATGGTCAACATCTGTCAACCCTACATATGCATGCTCGATCCTTCCGATAACAGGCAACTTCACCAGTAGCTTGTGATGCTAAAGAAAATATGTAAGGATAATGGTCAACAGATTATCGTTTGCACTTTACAGAAGGGTCTAATAGTATAAGATCCCAAATCAAATATGTGTCGGTGTTAGTAAAGGGAAAAATGCAATTATTAAAAAGGATTTTCTTAACTATACTTTTTAGACTTAAAACAAATGAAAATTTTTACTTTGAACCGATGCGAGTTGGAGGATTTTTGCAAAAAAAACTTCACAAAATTTTCAAGATAGCTCTTGATCCTAAGGTGGTTATATATAAAGCATACGCTCGCTAAATTCCGAGACTAATAGAGATCTATAACGGACGGATGCATCTGCCAATGATTCTAACGCTTATCAAGGGGTTATAATGGAGGATACATGCATTCACGATGACTACAAAAAAAAAAAAAAAAAAAAAAAAAAAAAAAAAAAAATGCATTCACGATGACTACAAAGTGAATTTTGGATGTATCTTTTAGTCATGAAATATTGTGTATGGTAAGTGACTCAATCTTCTCAAGCTTCTGGGCATGCTCATTATTAACCATATGTTAAACATCCTTACCAAGAATCTCATTATCGACATTCAACCCATCATGCATGCCAACCTAATAAAGTTTAACATCGTTGATTAATTAACAAACTATTCAATAAATGCTTGACACAAATTGAATAATTACTTAACAAAAAATCTCCTGACCATGCTTATCTCATTTCCCTACGCTGTGTTCTTGAGTTAAATAATAAAGGGGAGGGAAGGGAGGGTAATGGAAGGGAGAGGAATGAAAGGAAATGGAATGAAAATTCAAAAAATCCATTGTGTTCTTGAGTTGGAAGGAGATGGAAGGGAATGGAAGGGAAGTCATGTTCTTAAGTATAAAGGAAGGGAAGGAAATTAACATTTTTACATCTTTACCCTTCATTTTAGAAATAAAATAGTTGATGGAGGGGTAAAGAAGTAATTTCCATCATTTCCCTTCCTTTCCCTTCCTTCCCCTCCCAAAAATGGGATGGTAACTCTTCTTTGTATTTTCTTCCCCTTCCCTTCCATCCCCTTCCATTCCATTCTTTAAAAAAACTCAAGAACATAATTCATCCATTTTTCCCTTCCTTTCCCTTCCATTTCACTCCTATAAAAAACTCGAGAACATAGCGCTAAGGAAAATTATCACCGAACAACCTCTGCCTCTTGGGATTAAGGACCTCGACATGTGATACATAACACAATTTAATCACGGTTAAAGGAAATGACAAGAAGTAAAACACAACCAAACAAGAACACAAGGATTTAAGTGGTTTACTAGATCGTTAGAGCAAGCTACGTCTACTGTGGAACTAGAGAATTTTTATTGCTAGAGATGAATGCTAAACAATGTTGTAAAATCTACAATATTTACTACACTTTCTTCTCTATATGAACATGAAACTCTTCACGTTATCATTGTTACAACTGAGATCGGCTTTTATACCAGGAAATGAGATATTGTGAGATGATGACAAATCTTCTAGCTTCTTGCTTTCTGTAATAAGCCAGCTGATGGGACAAATCATGCACATGTTAAGTAGACCAACTCTCTAACAACAACAGTCATAGGAACTTGTACCAATGGGACACTTCGGCTCTGAAGTAGCTTATTCCTTTTATAAACATATTGACTCTACACATCCAGTCCATGTGGGGATTCTACTACAAAGTTCGAACCGGTGCGAGGCTGCTTCCTCGATCTTGTTGACTTCGGTTCAGACCAAATTGCTGACCTCCTGAAGTAGACTGAGAATACGTGCAATGTTTCTAAAGTAGATTGAGAATATGCCGCCCAACTAGAGCGAAGAACATTCCTCCTATGAGGATGCTAAACCATTCGGAGCGCAACCCTTCTAACTGCACTCGTTGTCTCACCTCGGTTACTTGTTGCTCTGGGCTGCTGATCTCCTTTGGCCGTAGTGTCTTCCTCGATTCGGATTAGAATCCACATACTCAACAATCTCCTACCTGGAGACTGATCAGAACTTGATTTTTCCGCCTTCCAAGTCATAACCAATAAGACTCTCTCTAGTTCCCTGTATTCGCCTACTTCTGCGAAAGACTAGTTGAAGATATTTGCAAGATTCTTCACACCAAGGATTTTCTTCGAGATAAAGGTGCCTTCGGATACTTTCTCATGAATGAAATGGCACCTCATCTTGATGTGTTTCGTCCTGTTGTGAAACATCAGATTCATCGCAAGGTGTATGGCACTCTGGTTATCACAATACATCACACAATTCTTCTGATCCGAGCCCAACTCTGATAGGTAGTTCTTCAACTAAACAAGTTCCTTACTAGCTTCTGCCAGAGCCATATACCCAACCTCCATGGTTGAAAGAGCAACACTCTTCTATAGTTTTGACATCCAACTAACTACAGTACCTCTACTTGTGAACACATAACCGGTAGTGCTCTTGCCTTCCGCACAACCCCCCAAGTTAGCATCGACATAACCTTCTAGGACCGCCTTCTGCCTTTTGAAACTAAAGGTTGCGTTTGAGGTTCCCTTTAAGTTGTGAAGCAGCCACTTGACTCCTTCCCAATGCTTCTTTACCATATTAGACATAAATCTGCTGACTACTCCCACAATGTGTGTAATGTCTGGTCCGGTGCAAACCATAGCATACATCAAGTGACCTATTGCGGATGCATATGGGATCTTGGTCATTGTTGCTTTGTATTCTTCGGTCATTGGGAATTGCTTCTTTGACAGTCTCATATGACTCCCAAGGGGTGTATTCATGGGCTTCTCATCAGACATACTAAACTTCTCCAAAAAAATTCGGATGTACTTCTCTTGAGAATTTTTAAGGACTCCTAAAGCTTTATCTCGCATGATGCTCATTCCTAATATCTGCTTAGCTGCGCTTAATCTCTTTATCTCGAACTCTCTGGCTAGTAGCTTCTTCAACCTGTTGATTTTCTGTACCACCATATTATTATCAACATAAAGCAAGAGGATCATATATGAGGACTGTAACTTCTTCTGGTAATAGCAGTGATCACTCTCACTTCGGTTGTAACCGTTCCTCCTCATGAAGCTATCAAACTTCAAGTACTACTGTTTCGGAGCTTACTTCAGTCCATACATGTTTTTCTTCAACTTGCACATGAGGTTTTCTTTACCAGCAACTTGAAAACATTCTGGTTGTGCCATGTGGATATTTTCATCAAGGTCTCCGTGTAATAGTGAGGTCTTCACGTCAAGTTGTTCAAGATGAAGATCTTCGGATGCCACAGTATCGAGGATTGTTCTGATTGTGGTCATCTTCACAATCAGAGAGAAGATTTCATTGTATTCAATTCATTCCTTCTGTTGGAAACCCTTCACCACCAATCTAGCCTTGTATCTCTTGCTTCCATCAGCTTCGTCCTTAACCCTGAATATCCACCTGTTGGTCAATGCCTTCTTCTTTGTTCGTAATTTGAAAAGAGAACAAGTTTCCTCTTGTCAAGTGAAAGCAAGTCATCCTCCATAGCCTTCTTCCACTATTTCGATTCTTTCATCATCAAGGCCTCTGGATGAGTTTCTTGCTCTCTTATTTCGATTAGCAGCAAGTACGCTAATGTTGGGTACCAAACTGGAGTTCTTTTCTCCCGGGGTGACCGACGAATGATGCTTCCGGCTGCAACCTCTGATCCTTTATCTTCATTATCCTAGGAATCATTATCCGAGTCTAGACTGTCCCTTGATTCGTTCTCACTCGGACTGGAGTTTCTAGATATCTCTGCGCTCCCACTACCTTCGGCCACTCCATCATCATCTGTTAAACCAAAGTGCACGGCATGGTCTTCGTCTGGGATATCTACTTCTATTTGAACTTTCTTCGACTCAGATTTTGTGCTTCGGTCCGAAGAATCTACGATCTCGTCCTTATATAAGGCACATTCATTGAATGTCACATTCTGGCTCTTGACAAGTGACAACCTTACGATTTTGGTTGTCCCAGAAGTGGTACCCCATGTCATCCAACCCGTACCCTATATATAAAAATATTTTTTTCGTCTTTGCCTCTAGCTTATCCTTCTCACAGTCTTTAACTTTGACATATGAGACACAACCAAAGACTCTCAAATGATCGAGGGATATCTCCTAACCTCGCCATTCCTCTTCTGGAATCTTGAACCCTATGGGGACTGATCATCCTCTTTTGATTATGTTACAATCAACTTTTGCGATATTATTAAAAACCTATGTAAGAATGATGAATGAAATATTTTTATTAAGTTATTTGTTAAGTACTTAATGGAAAGTGATAAAATGGATCATATATGTGTTAATGTTTAAATATGTAGATTATGTAATGTTGTTAAGTGCTTAATAATACTTACATGTGTTATGGACGAATAAGTAAAAATAAGGAGGAAAAACTTGAATGATTGCTAAAGAAGAGAAAGAATGATATTTGTCTTATTTTGTGACTTAATAACTCAAAATGGAGCAACAATTGAGAAAATACTCCCTTTATTAAAAATGAAGTATTTTGAAATATAAGAATACAGGAAAAAGAATGGAGGCATTTGGAGGTTGGAGGGAGAATATATGATTGGTTAAAGTTGGGCTAAAACTACCAAAATCAAGTAGTGACCAAGTTTGTAATTGAATATCGAGAAATGCATTTAGAACTGAAAGAATTTTAGTAAAGGAAAGTTGTATATCTTTTTCTTAGCCTTCTATGCCTATATGAATTGTTAAAGTTAGACGAGTGATGAAAAAGTTATGACATTTGCAATATGGGGAAAAGTGTTGTGGAATGAGGAAAATCATGAAAAATGTCTATGTATGTAAACAGGAACCTATGCAGGTCGCATGAGGAAATGGCATGGGTTACGCAGCCCGAGAAAATAGGCAAGAAAATTTGGACCTCCTGTTGTCGTGCGCAGGTCGCATAGAATTTCAAAGAGAGCCATGCGGCCCACGTAGCCTGTTGTGAGGCTGGACGTCTACAACACGTGTAGGCGCGTGAACGAGCCAAATGACTCCATTTTTCACATGTAGCCTCCATATTTGCTATCCAAGTGTATTCCACTACCTTATTTAGATTTAGATACGATAATTATGAATTTTACAGCTATTTTCATCCTATTTCTCTAGAAAACTCTCTCAAAATTGTGTATGTGTGTTCTTGGTGAACCACTAGGTGTGGTTTCAGTTTGGTTACCAAAATAAAGTGAATCAAAGGGCTTTTTGTGGCAAATTACTCCTAACAAGGTAAGAAACACTTCTATCCAATTTATTTTAGCTAATTGTTCATGAATTAACTTTTAGCGTGAACCCTAAATTTTGGGAATTAAGAGATCTTGTGAAATTGGTATTGCTAATGTGTTTCTACTACTTGGATAGTGATAGTTCATGAAAATTTCACTCAAAACATCATGGAATCAGTATGATAATTTATTTCATATGGGTGAAGACTGGAATGTATTAGTTTAGAGAATATATATATATATATATATATATATATATATATATATATATATATATATATATATATATATATATATATATATATATATATATATATATATATATATATATATATATATATATATATATATATATTGTTGGATTAGGTGTCTAAGCCATGACTAATAATTAGTCTTTACCTAATTAATAGAAGCACAGTCCATTTGGGTTGCCCTCATGGTTGGAGGTTTGGTAGAAAATTCGGTAGAGAGAAAGGTTGATTTATTATGGGATTAATAAATCAACAGGAATTAAATATATGGTTTATTAATATATTAAAGTCATAATATATTAATTAGAAACTATATTAATTAATTAGAAATTAATCTGGAATTAATTGGATTTAATTTGGGGATTAATTTAATTAATTAAAGGTACAGGGACTAAAACTGTAATTATTCAATAATTGAAGAAGTGGCAGTGTGACAGTAACCAGTGGAGTTCGAAATTATATATGGATATATATATATTTCGAAATTAATATAATAGGATAAATAGGAGTTTGAATTATAAGATAAAAGGTTTATCTTATTTGAATTCAAAAAGGTTTATCTTTAAGGCTTATCATCTGGTCATCTGGTAACTATAAATAGGGGTCCCTGGAACCCTATTTTTCTGCGCCATTTTTGACTGAGAATCTCTCTGGAATTTTCAATCCCCTCTCCTCCTTGCTTGGGTGTGACTTTCATTTGAGGCAGGATAATTTTGCTGCTCAGCTTCCAGGAAATAAAGGTTGGTTTTTCTGTTTTGATCTTTAGTTTCTTTTATTGGCCTCTAGGTTTTTGTTATATATTCAATTAGAAGAAAACATAGATCCTTATAGGTTGCATGTGAACTTAGGTCATCTAGTTCATGGTTTGCAGAAAACCTTTCAGTGGTATCAGAGCCTGTTTTGTTTTCTTGTTGAATTGCTATAACTGTTTTAGGGTTTAAAGCCTATAAACCCTAATTATAATCAGGATCGATTTCTAGGATTAGGGTTTTGGAAACCCTAATCCCCCCCCCCCTTGCTTTTTTTGAAAATTTCAATTAGGGTTTTAGGAGGTTTTCTATTTTTGGTAACTTTATTTGTTAATTAAATGGATAACCTTAAACCCCATTATTTGAATTCGAAATCTAGGGGGTTTAGGATAGGTTTTAATTAATTTGATTAATTTGGATAAACCTATCTACATTTGAATTAATTTAATTAATTGTTAATTAAAAGATAATTCAAAAGGGATTTAATTAATTTTAAAATTGCGAAATTAATGGAATAAATCCAGAAAAATATTTTAAAATGTTTAAAATATTTAGATTTAATTAATTTAATTAATTGGTAATTAAAATTGATTAAATCGAATTTAAGGTTTAATTTAATTCAAAATTTAATTGTTAAATTTGGTAAAATTAAAAGATAAACCTTGAATATTTTAAAGGGTTTTAAAATACATCTTATATATGTTATTAAAAGTTAATACTATATATATGAGATAAATTTGGTTAGTCAAATCAATAGTAGGCCTCATTCACGAAGCTGGTCTATAAAGTGGGTATAAGGAGACTGCCTATAAAATGGTAGTCTAATGGGTGAACACTCTCACCCACCGCTCGCCTGATCAGTGGAGGGTCGTTAGCCGAACGGTTTGACAGAACCGCTTAATCATTAAAAGTATAATGATCAAAGTACTAGAACCTTTACACAAAATCCCAATCTAGTTACTTTAGAAAAAATGTGAATTTGATGCTACCCCATGAAATTGCACATTGCACTTTATGAAACGTTGGTGGAGCGTGTGTGGTTTACCGGCACACCAATGGGGGGGTTCATAAAGAGTGGCAATGGATGTCTCGGGTGTTATCATTGTTGATGGAGCGTGTGTGGTTTACCGACACATCAATTTGAGATGATAATGGACCCCGAGAGTACCAAGCTAATTTGCATGGTTATTCACACCCGGTTTGTGATCCTCGGCATCCCAGTCACAAACGGTGGGACATATCCGAGATTAAACATGCTATTGAACAGTTCAATATATCTCAAAAGAAACTAGGAATTCCATTTATAATAAGATTATTTTTCCGCGGTGGAATTGGCTGAATCGTCATTCGCCTACCTTTATAAAATTTGCTTATAGATTACGACATCCCTCTTCTATGTTGCAAATTGTTATAGTTGGATCCTAGCCTTATTTTATATTGGGTTATTATAAGGACCGACAAGTATCTAATTAAACTTACCTTCTTTTATAGATGTCTTCTGCTGATCAATCCGCTCCCCACTCAAACTCCAGTGTTCCCTCTATCCTCTCACTGTGTTCCAAGGTTCAATTGAACGGGACAAACTACAATGACTGGATTAGAAACATCAAGATGGCTCTGAGGTACGAGAACAAAGAGTATGTTCTCGAGACTGAGCTTGTCGATGTTGACCCTGAAACTGCTACTCCCGAGGAAATTGCCTCGTACCAAAAACATTCTGATGATGCGACCAAAGTGGCCTGCATCATGATCGCCACAATGAACCCCGAATTGCAAAGGATATACGAAGACTACTGGCCCTTTGAGATGCACAAGGAGCTTGCGGAAAAGTTCCGTAAGCAAGAGCGCATCGAGAGGTGCGAGGTGGTCAAGGACTTCACGAACAGCAAACCTAAAGATGGAGAGTCCATCTGCGCTCATGTGCAAAGAATGCAAGGTTATGTGGAGCGTCTTAGAAAGCTTGCGATGCCTATACCTGAGGAGTTGGCCGTTGACATAGTGCTTAACTCCTTACCGAGTTCTTATGACCAGTTCAGGCTGGCTTATCATTTGAACAACAATCAGGCTAACCTGACTGAGTTACATCGCATGCTTCGAGTTGCTGAGGACGGGATGAAGGGTAAAAGTGTACCCTCGGTTAATCAGCCCGTCCTGGCCATTGGAAGTGGCAAAGGAAAGAAGAGGAAGGGCCCTCCTAAGCAAAATTGGAGGGAAAAGGTTCAGGTCGGGTCGTCCAGCAATGGCTCGAGAACCAAGTCTTCTCACATTCCTTGTGTAGCCAACCCCAATGAAGCCGACTGTTTCTACTGCAAAGAGAAGGGCCATTGGAAGAGAAGCTGCCCCAAATACTTGCAGGATGTCAAGGATGGGAAAGTAAAGCCATCGACAGCAGGTATATACACTATCTCTAAAAACTCACCATCTTCTAATTCTTGGGTCCTTGATACAGGATGTGGTTTTCACATTTGTTCTGATCTGCAGGGCCTAAAGGAAAGCAGGGAGGTGGAGCACGGTAGACTGAACTTGATCATGGGCAATAGGAGATCGTCCCCTGTTACCAAGATCGGCGTTTACAGTTTAGTGCTTAGTAGTGATGTTAGTATAGAGTTATTTAATTGTTGCTTTTCGCCAGAAATGGCAAGAAACATTATTTCATTTCACGCATTGTTCAGACAAGGATTTCAATTTTCTTTTGATAATAAAATTGGCTCGATTTCTGTTTTCAAAAATGGTATTTTGATTTTTACTGCTTATCCTTGTGATGGTGTGTATGAAACTGTTGAATGTGTTGACAATTTAGGACATAGTGTAAATTATATTGATTCTACTAGTGGTGTAGAAAAGGCATGTCTGTGGCATAGTCGGCTCAGGCACATCAGCAAGAAACGCATCGCCCAACTCCAAAAGGATGGAGTGTTGGAATCATTCAACCTCAGGTCGGATGATGTATGCGAATCTTGTCTGTTGGGCAAGATGACTAAATCACCTTTCAAAGGGTCTTTTGAAAGAGGTGAGGGTCTACTGGACATCATTCACACGGATGTGTGTGGTCCATTCAGATCAACCACAAAGGATGGCATGCAGTTCTACGTGACCTTTACCGACGATTTTAGTAGATACGATTATATCTACTTGATCAAGCACAAATCGGACACCTTTGAAAAGTTCAAAGAGTTTAAGAACGAGGTAGAGAATCAATTAGGCAGGAAGATAAAGATGCTCAGGTCCGACAGAGGCGGAGAGTATCTAAGTATCGAGTTCCTAGACTATCTAAAGGAATGCGGAATAGTTTCGCAGTTGACAACTCCCAGAACACCACAGTTGAACGGTGTTGCGGAGAGGCGCAACCGAACCCTGTTGGACATGGTTCGTTCCATGATGAGTCGAGCTTCACTTCCCATTCACTTCTGGGGGTATGCCTTAGAGACTGCCGCCCATATCCTCAATCTTGTCCCTACTAAAAAGGTTGCTAAAACACCTCATGAAATGTGGACGGGGAAAGTTCCCTCGTTGGCACATATCAAAGTCTGGGGTTGTGAGGCTTTCGTTAGACGAGAGACTCAAGACAAACTCGCAGAAAGAAGCGAAAGGTGTTTCTTCCTTGGTTATCCCAAACAGTCTTTTGGATATCTATTCTACAGACCAAGCGAGGACGTGGTCTTTGTAGCTAGACGAGCGGTCTTTTGAGAGAGAGAGCTCATATTCAAAGAGGACAGTGGGAGTACCATTGATCTGGAAGAAATTCAAGAGTCATCAGATGACGCAACCTTAGGAGAAACTAGCAACCAACATGAGGAAGAAGTTCCTGTTGGTCCGACAGATGTATCCTTACCTCTTAGGCGTTCCGGTAGGGTTAGCATTCCACCCGAGTTTTATGGGTTCCATATAACTTCGGATGGGGACACGTTTGTCAGTGATAGGACACTGATAAATTTGGATGAACCAGCTAACTACCAGGAAGCAGTGGCGGGCCCTGAGTCTGCCAAGTGGAAAGAGGCCATGGATAGCGAGATCAAGTCCATCTATGACAATCAAGTTTGGAACTTGGTTGACAACGTACCGGGTCGAAAGACAGTCGGGTGCAAATGGATCTTCAAGAAGAAGACCGACATGGACGGAAAGGTACACACTTTCAAGGCAAGACTGGTTGCGAAGGGCTTTACTCAAATCCCAGGGGTTGACTATGACGAGACCTTCTCACCAGTAGCCAAGATAAAGTCTATTAGGATTATGCTGGCCATAGCTGCATTTCATGACTATGAAATTTGGCAGATGGACGTCAAAACCGCTTTCCTTAATGGGAAGTTGACTGAGGATGTTTACATGAATCAGCCAGAGGGTTTTGTCGATGCAAAGTATCCTAATAAAGTGTGTAAGCTTGAGAGATCAATCTACGGATTGAAGCAAGCTTCTCGCAGCTGGAATCTTTGTTTCTATGAGAAAGTCAAAGGGTTTGGCTTCTCTAGGAGCGAGGATGAGTCCTGCGTATATGTCAAGGCTAGTGGGAGTATAGTCACCTTTCTGGTGCTGTATATCGATGACATACTGCTCATGGGAAACGATATTCCAACCTTGCAAGATGTCAAGGCTTGGCTTGGGAAATGTTTCGCCATGAAGGACCTAGGAGAGGCTGCCTATATTCTCGGGATAAGAATATTGAGAGATAGGAAAAAGAGACTAATTGGACTTAGTCAGGGTACATACTTGGAAAAGGTACTGAAAAGGTTTAGTATGGAAAATTCCAAGAAGGGAGAGCTACCTATCCAAAGTAATGCAAAATTGAGTAAGACTCAAAGTCCGAGTACAGACGAAGAAATAGCTAAAATGAGTCGGGTACCTTACGCTTCGGCTGTAGGATCGATCATGTACGCTATGACGTGTACTCGCCCTCACGTGGCCTTTGCATTAAGCATGGTCAGTCGGTACCAGGGTAACCCTGGAAGGACGCATTGGATAGCTGTGAAAAATATACTCAAGTATCTGCGAAGGACCAAGAACATGGTGTTAGTCCTCGGTGGCAGTGATACTTTGAGAGTTGAAGGATATACAGATGCCAGTTTTCAGACGGATAGAGACAGTGGTCGGTCTCAGTCGGGCTGGGTATTCCTTTTGAACGGTGGAGCAGTTACTTGGAAAAGTTCCAAGAAAGAAACAGTGGCTGATTCTACGTGCGAATCAGAGTACATAGCAGCAAGTGAAGCGTCAAAGGAAGCGGCTTGGCTGAAGAACTTTATCGGTGACCTTGGAGTAGTCCTGAGTGTTCTGCGATAACGAAGGTGCGGTCACCTTGACAAAGGAACCGCGAGATCATGGAAAGTCCAGACATATCGACAGAAAGTACCACTACATCAGACATAGGGTAGAAGAAGGTCACCTCATTGTAAAGAGGGTATCATCGGAAGATAATCCTGCAGATCCCTTGACAAAGGCTCTGAGTAGGATTAAGCATAATCAGCATGCTAGGAGCATTGGATTAAGAGATGATATAAGTTTTTGTAATTAGATAGGTTTTGAAACTTGTAACAATGTTATTGTATTTGACATTTGTGATTTAATAATGGAGATTTGTTAATGAGTAATGGTTTACTAATTTTGTCAATATATATATCATTGTGTTTCATTTTGCATGTTTTACTTCTTGAATAATTGGATTATTCGAATATCCACAGTCGCTCATGCTTTTAGGGAGTAAGTATGAAGCAAGGCTGTCATGAATTAGTTGTAGATTGTCTAAGGAGTTAGACATTGCAATAAGATTGCTGCAACATTCATGAGTACTTGGAAATGGAGATTTGAGTATTGGATAAACCCGCGCTCAATGGATTGCTTCATGGATTACATCACGAGCAATATTGAGACGATAATATCTTTTGATCTTTAAGCTAAGACATATGAGTTATGATTTACTCGATGGTTGTTCATTGATAATACGAAAACGCATCGGTAACTCGGTGTTATAAAATGTATTGTTGTGAGTAATTTGTCTGGTAAAAGACATAAGTATATGAGTCAAAGTTTATTCGTCCCTTGACCCTAACGGGGAACAGATATTTGTAGGCCTCTCGATGAATTTGAAGTTGACTAAAATGGTTGGCCAACCGGGACTAAATTGGTAGTCTAAGAGTCATATGCAAATCGAAAATCGAGGAACAGTGAATCAGACCAGATTGATTTTATCCATGTCTTGAGTCTGAAAAATATCTAGTTAGACGGAGGATCATCTGATCACTTATCTTTGGACAGAACTGACTAGGTCAGAGTTTCGCAGTAGTTTCTAGGAAGCTTAAGGTGCTGATTAATTAGAGGCTAAATTGGTAATTATAGTCATAGACTTATCCAAGTGGGAGACTGTTGGATTAGGTGTCTAAGCCATGACTAATAATTAGTATTTACCTAATTAATAGAAGCACAGTTCATTTGGGTTGCCCTCATGGTTGGAGGTTTGGTAGAAAATTCGGTAGAGAGAAAGGTTGATTTATTATGGGATTAATAAATCAACAGGAATTAAATATATGGTTTATTAATATATTAAAGTCATAATATATTAATTAGAAACTATATTAATTAATTAGAAATTAATCTGGAATTAATTGGATTTAATTTGGGGATTAATTTAATTAATTAAAGGTGCAGGGACTAAAACTGTAATTATTCAATAGTTGAATAAGTGGCAGTGTGACAGTAACCAGTGGAGTTCGAAATTATATATGGATATATATATATTTCGAAATTAATATAATAGGATAAATAGGAGTTTGAATTATAAGATAAAAGGTTTATCTTATTTGAAATCAAAAAGGTTTATCTTTAAGGCTTATCATCTGGTCATCTGGTAACTATAAATAGGGGTCCCTGGAACCCTATTTTTGTGCGCCATTTTTGACTGAGAATCTCTCTGGAATTTTCGATCCCCTCTCCTCCTTGCTTGGGTGTGACTTTCATTTGAGGCAGGATAATTTTGCTGCTCAGCTTCCAGGAAATAAAGGTTGGTTTTTCTGTTTTGATCTTTAGTTTCTTTTATTGGCCTCTAGGTTTTTGTTATATATTCAATTAGAAGAAAACATAGATCCTTATAGGTTGCATGTGAACTTAGGTCATCTAGTTCATGGTTTGCAGAAAAACTTTCATATATATATATATATATATATATATATATATATATATATATATATATATATATATATATATATATATATATATATATATATATATATATATATATATATATATATATATATATATATATATATATATATATATATATATATATATATATATATATATATATATATATATATATATATATATATATATATATATATATATATATATATATATATATATATATATATATATATATAGAGTAAATTACACGAATGGTCCCTGTGGTTTGGGATAACTTGCGTGTTTGGTCCTTAACTTTTTTTTAACTCGGACAGTCCTTATTGTTTGGTTTTGTTGCGTCCGAGATCCCTGACAGACATAAAATGACAATTTTACCCTTACTAAATTATTTTTTATTTTTATTATTTGTTTATTGTTTCTAAATTAAAAATAAAGAAAAAACAAAAATAATTTCCCATATCTGCAAAACCCCATTCAACGTATCTCTCTATCTCCAAATCGAAAAACCTCCCTCGTTCTCATCGCCGATACCCCATTTCACTCAGTTATCTTCTCAGTTCTCTTGCCGGAAGCCAAGTCGTCGCCGATTGCAGGCCAACCCTAGTCCTCGCCAATTTCTGGTCGGGGAAACGTAATCATCGCTGATTTTAAGTTAATCGGTCATTGCAATTGAGGCCGGTGGGGGAAACGGGAACTCACTCTCTACTCGAGCACACCGATGTCTCTACCATCTTCCGGCAATAACGATAAAACAGATGACTGAGATGAAAGATTGTTGCTGATCGTTCGAAGCTAATTGGAGATCGGTGGAAACGTTGACGTTCCTTGAACGGCCTCCGGCAACAATCAATACGAGAGAGAGAGAGCACCGGAAAAGCTGATAATCTACTACTGTTTCTCTTTCTATTCCGTTCGCTCCCTGTTTGCCATTATTCAGCTCCGATGACCCGGTCGTTTCAGAGAGATACAACTGTTTCAAGAAATGCCGACAAAACCAAAATGAGCAAAACATGTGCAGGAGCTAGAAATCTGTTATTCTGCTACGTTTTCTCAATAACGAAATTGGAATAGACAACGATGGTTCCACTGAAACTGTGTCACGATTCACAATATAAAAAAAATCAAACCTGTAAATCGGTGAGTAGATCTATAAATCGATGGTCAATTGAGAGGATATTCGACAGCAATAAGGTTCTTCCATGGCAGAACCAGCTTACACTTCGTGCATTAATCTTGAAGCTTAATCTTAGTATCGGAATCATCCATTCCCTCAACGTCTCTGCAGTTCTGTTAGGGTTTTTCTTCGTGCGATTCAACCCTTATATCTCAAATTCGTCCGACCCAAACAAGGATAATTGTAGGGTTGTCGAAATCAAGTGGAAAGGATCCAATATTAGGAGAAAGGCAAAGACAAATTTCACAAGTGAAGGGAACGATCTGCGAATGAGAGATAGAGAAAGACGTGAGTGTGGGGAATGTGTTTTTTTTTCCTTTTTTTGTTGCAATTTAAAGAGAATTATAATACAAAGAAAATTAAAAAAGAAATTGCTAAGGGTAAGATAGTCTTTTTATATATGGTAGGGACTAAGCGCGCAACAAAATTAAACAGTAGGGATGGTCCGAGTTAAAAAAATAAATTAGGGACCAAACACGTAAGTTACCCCAAACCACAGGGACCATCCGTGTAATTTACTCATATATATATATATATATATATATATATATATATATATATATATATATATATATATATATATATATATATATATATATATATATATATATATATATATATATATATATATATATATATATATATATATATATATATGAGTAAATTACACGGATGATCCCTGTGGTTTGGGGGTAACATGTTACGCGCTTGGTCCCTGACCGATCTAAAATGACTATATTGCCATTTATATTTCTTTTTTAATTAATTTATTATTTATTTATTGTTTTAAATTAATTTATTAATTATATTTAAATCTAAACTCTTTCTTTCTCACTGTATCGCAGGTTTCGTCCACTGCACCACCAACCATAGTTGTCTAAAACAAAGAAAAAAAATCATATCCCGATTACTACATACCGCATCTAGAAACGATTTTAAAATCCCAATTCCAAAATCAGATCTAACCTGAGGAATCAAAATCAAATTAAAAGAGAATCGGGAAACACCCGATTGAATACCATCTCAAAGAAGAAGGGTGTGGTGGTTCGCCGGCAGTGAGGCTGGCAGCTAAGGTTTCGAGGGGTCACTATGTCCGACCGTCCTTCGCTGATTCCAAAATCAACTTTAGGTTAATCTAAGGTATGATTGTTACGCACGTGTTGACCATAGATTAGGAGCTAGGTCTTAGAAAACTGCATCGGGTAAAATGAAGGAGGAGGAGGAGCAGAGAGGAAGGGGAGCGGTGGGAGTGGTGGTCGTTCGGAGGAGATTGAAACAAAAGTGGTTTGTCGGCAGCTTAATAAGAGCGAAGATACAGAGATAAAAGAGAAAAGAGAAAAGAGAAAGAAGCCACCAACTCCCATTTTGGTGTATGATACGAAGAGAGAGAGAGATAAAAGAGGTGGGGTAATTGGAATTTTTTTAATTTAAAAATGATAAATAAATAAGATAAAAATAAAAATAAATTAGCAAGGGTAATATAGTCATTTTAGGTCAGCCAGGGACCAAGCGTGTAACAAAACAAAATGATAGAGACCATCCGAGTTAAAAAAAGAGTTAGGGACCAAATGCGCAAGTAACCCCGAACCACAGAGACTATTCTTGTAATTTACTTATGTATATATATATATATATATATATATATATATATATATATATATATATATATATATATATATATATATATATATATATATATATATATATATATATATATATAATAGTGATATTTGAGTATTGTTAAACAATGAATTGTAATGAAAATGGTATATTGACTAAAGAATATCTTAGGGAATCATAGTATAGAATGCGATTATGATTATGATTGTTTTGTTGGTAGGATTTGTTATTAACTATGCTATTGGGATAAAGAAGTAATTTAGAAAGGATTAAATTAGTTATAATCACACTTGAGGTCTAGTATCACATAGTTGTGATAATACGACTTAATGGGTTAAGTACCTTAAAGAATCATTGATATAGGAATGTAATGAATGCTAGGCATAGTATCATTTATTATGCAAATAGGTGGTGATCAAGTGGTGGAGGATCAAGGGAAGGATAAGGGAACCTTGGAAGCATAGTCAAACCTTCCACTTTCTCAAGGTGAGTAACACGTGGGTTTTTATTATTTAGCAAACAAGTTTTGATGAAGAAATTATTTTGAGTCAAATGATTTATATTGTATGTTTTGATAAAGAATGTTTATGTTATATGAAAGTACTTTACTTTATGAAAGTGCTTATGATGTTTCATGTATAAATGTTGAGTTATGAAGTAAAGACCAAATTGCAATCGTATGAGTTATCAAAGTAAATAAATAATAAAAATGAACCTAACGATGATATCCAGATTAGGACCTTACCCGCGAGAATAGGTCAATAGACACTACTGTGATGGTACCTCCTTTTGTGAAGTACTTGTCTTTATGCACACCCTTATGGATGCATGTGTTCCATTTCATGGATGGGATGAAAACCTATGCAAGCACACCCTTCTGAGTGGATATCTTCCATTTGGGAAGGGGATGACTTTACGAGGGCGCCTGTAAGAAATGTAACTAAGATTAATGAATATGAATTGGTCTTTAGCTATGTGAATCATGTATATTTGACTAATTAAGGTTCAAGCAATGATTTCATAAATTATTTTGCATCATTACAATTGTTATTATAGAAAAGTAATTATCAAATTGATTTTCACTTGTTTGGGTCTAAAAACCCATCTTACTCACGAGGCTTTATGTCTCACGTATGCTATATTTAAAATGTTATGTACTCTGGTGACAAGGGTGAATGTTAAAAGACTTTTGGTGGATTAGAAGACTTACTTTTGGGAAATGCTTATGTATAGAACAATTTAAATTATCATGATGAATCAAACTTGTGATACCCAAATTTTGTCTTTTGAAACTCATGATGTTGGTTTTGGTAAACTTTATCATGTATGATGTAAATATTTTGTAAATCTTTTGTAAATAGAATGGTGTGTTACAGATTAGGTAGCTGTTGTGTTAACGACAATCTTCCTAGAAAATTTTTGGCAACCCTGCATACAACCTCATGCTCTTCACCCTTTCATTCAATGTTATTTTTGTCCGTTCAGCCACTACATTCCGCTGAGGTGTTTTTGGGACCGTCTTCGACATCTGAATCCCGTGCTCAATGTAGTAATCAACAAACTATCGACTGCTGTACCCGCCTCTATTATCTGACTTAAGGCATATTACCTTGAGATTGGTCTCGACCTCTACATCAGTCTTCCACTTCTTGAAGGTGTTAAAGACCTTATATTTATTCTACGAGAAATAAACCCACAGCTTCCTCGAGGAGTCGTCAATGAAAGTGACGAAATACCTGGAACCCCTGCTGAGGAAACCAAAGTTGGGCCAAACACATCTAAATGAACAAGCTCCAACTTCTGCTGTTTCGGAGCTTACCCCACCGTAGCAAATGCAGCATTTGCCTCGTACACAGAGGTATCAACCGTGTACAAGGTTCCTCGCTTCTGGCCCCTGACAATTACCATGTTCCCCTTCATCACCTTCCACTGGTGATTTCCAAACTTGATGTGGTGCCCCTCATCATCCAACTACCTTATAAATATCAGCATCCGATTGAGGTCAGGAATGAACTTGACATTCTTCAAAGTCCACTTCGTACCTTCGCACCTGAGTCCATTATCCAGAACTCGGCGCAACTCTCTACGTAATAGATAAGTACGTCACCACAGTCTTCTACCAACAGATAATATCCTTTCTTCCATTGTAACTTCTTTTCCTCCTTGATTTACTTCTTCCCTCCACAACCACCACCTCGGTTGGCCCTTCTTCCTCATTCTTCTGTGCTCAGCAAAATGCTAAATACCTCTCCTGCATTCCTTCTACAAATATCCTCTACGAGGATTAAATTGTGAATGCATTCAAATGTGAGATTCTGCATTCCGGATGCACTACTGACCGCATTCACCGTACTAAACCAGCTCTCTGGAAGCGAAGATAACAACATCAATGCCTGGACTTCATCTTCAAAGCCAATATCAACCGATATCAGTCTCAATAAGATTTAATTAAACTCGTTAACGTGGTTTGTCACAGACCCACATTCTTTCATTTTCATGTTGACCAACTCTCTAATCAAGGACACCTTGTTCACAGCTGAGGGCTTCTCGTACATGTTAGAAAACACCTTGATCAAACTGAATGTTGTCTTCTCATTGACAATATTATAAGCAACGTTGTTTTCCAATGAGAACCTAACAACTCCAAGCGCCCATCGATCTAACAAATCCCACTCCTCTTGCTTCATGCCTTCAGATTTCTCTCTAATCAGGGGTAGGTGCAGCTTCTTTTGGTACATGTTTATCTTCTACATATATTCTCCAAAAGCCAAAATTATGACCTTCAAACCTATCGATCTTAATCTTCCCTTCTTCAACCATAGCCTGATATTAGTTTGTTGTGATTAAGGACCTCGACAGGTGATACACAACATGATTTAATCACGATTAAAGGAAACGACAAGAAGCAACACAGAACCAAACAAGAACACATGGATTTAAGTGGTTCACTCAATTGTTAGATCAAGATACGTCCATTGTGGAACTAGAGATATATTCTTTCTGGAGATGAATGCTAAAAAATGCTATACAATAACAATATTTACTTCACTCTCTTCTCTATATGAACATAACACTCTTGATATTCTCATTGTTACAATTAAGATCGACTTTTATACCGGGCAAGGAGATCTTATGAAATGATGACAAATCTTCTAACTTCTTACTTTCTATAATAGGCCAGTTGTACCAAGGGGTCATTTCGGCTCTGAAGTAGCTTATTCCTTTTATCAACATATCAACTCTACACATCTAGCCCATATGGAGATTCTACTGCAAAGTCCGGACCGGAGCGAGGCTGCTTCCTCGACCCTGCTTACTTCGGTTCAGACCGAACTGTTGACCTCCTAATGTAGACTGAGAAAATGGGAAATGCTCCTGACTTGTGATACCTACTTTACATCTGTCGTTCTTGCTTCAGTCACCCAACCGGAGCAAAGAACATTCCTTAGACAATGATGCTGATCCGTCTGGAACGGAACCCTTCCAACCGTATTTGTTGTCTCGTCTCGGTTACTGGTTGCTCCGAACCACTGATCTCCTTCGGCCAAAGTGTCTTCCTCGGTTCAGATTAGACTCCACTTACTCAACACCTCCTTATTAACATTTTCTTCCTCCATGTCAATATATGGATTCAAATCCGTCTTGACACTACAACATGCAAGAAAAACAAAAAGGATACAAAATCTAATAGCTAACAATTAGATCCATAATTACATTATTCAATATAAACATTCAACCATATAAGTGTTCATAGTAAAAAGTTACAGATTGTGGTGCACTATTGGCATAGGTCTGAATCCATAAAACCTAGGGAATAAAATAGATCCCCTCTTTAGTTGCACACACATAGACATGATAAAAATTTTATGATAGCTTTCTAGATTTTAAGATCAACCATTTAATCTAAAATGTTAAGATTCTTACAAAGTAAGTTAGAAATCATAATAACTTTGAGTTTAACACCTATCTCACTAGTTCCCAATTTTGGACGCCAAAGAATAGGATAACACACGATATGGTAGCAATCTTAAATGTTCAGAGCTTCCAAGGTACCTTATAAAAAGTTTTCTAACACTTATATCAAAATTTTGGTATAACCTTTTGCATGATCTAAACAATTCCTAAGTATAACATGTGCAAAAAACTTATATATATATATATATATATATATATATATATATATATATATATATATATATATATATATATATATATATATATATATATATATATATATATATATATATATATATATATGAGTGTGTGTGTGTGTGTGTGTTCAGGTACATGTGTGTATGTATCCTATCCAAATTTCAGACTCAGGATTTATTACAACATAAACTACCACAAGGTTTTACTAAACTTAATACATCATATTCCTAAAATATTATGACACAAATATATCATGTAGCAATCTTAAATGTTCAGAGTTTCCAAGGTACCTTATAAAAATTTTTCTAACACTTATATCAAAATTTTGGTATGACCTTTTGCATGATCTAAACAATTCCTAAGTATAACATGTGCAAAAAACTTATATATATATATATATATATATATATATATATATATATATATATATATATATATATATATATATATATATATATATATATATATATATATATATATATATATATATGAGTGTGTGTGTTCAGGTACATGTGTGTATGTATCCTATCCAAATTTCAGACTCAGGATTTATTACAACATAAACTACCACAAGGTTTTACTAAACTTAATACATCATATTCCTAAAATATTATGACACAAATATATCATGTAGGGATATAACTATCTTTTAGTCATGAGTTCTATCCAAAATGATTTCCTGTGACTTATATGATCGTCAAATCTTCACATCCAATAGTAAGTCAATAGGAGCCTATCATACATTTTACCAAAATAGTATGTGAGAAAAAATTACCTGATGGAATATATAGGTATTCATACCTTCTACATATCAAAGGCGTTTTCTACAATGTTTACATCAAACTATCTTTCATATTTTAAACATCTTTCATGCTTTAAACATTCTTTCATGCATGTATAAAATGTAATATAATGCATGAGCAATCACTTAAACAACTCATTTGTTGAACTGGTTAGCAATAGTTTTCATTCACTATTGAACCGAATATATAAACTTCTTTTCACTATTATGGATCATTATTACTGCCAAACCTTGTCATAATAAGCACAACAATTCAACTCACTATAAGATCACAAAATTTCCCAATGCCTTCCCCTTAAGGGTCATAATTAAACAACTACTTTTTGAAGAGATGTATCACTCTAATAATTTATTTTGTCTCCCATGTAAAATTTCCCAATGCCTTCCCCTTGAGGGTCATAATTAAACAACGACTTTTTGAAGAGATGTATCACACTAATAGTTTATTTTGTGTCTAAAAGATGTCTACCTTTCAATGTATGCATTTAATATTCATGTCATGTATGCATGAGCAAGCACCCCTTCCTTTTCCATCATTTCACTCATCATATAATAAGGAACACCAAGAAACTTTTACCATTTACCTTCACAATATACATAAAATCATTTCATATGATTCTTTCCATAACATATAAATGTATCATATTATAAACAATACTCATTTTATGAAAATATCATAATTTGTTACATGTATCCTAGTTGGAAGAATTCCACATGTACTTACATAGGATACTAGGTAGCAATCTAGTCTCAATCCTCTTTCCTTGTATCTTGATATTGTATCACATCTATAGATTACCAACACTGGCATTGTCATCATTAAAGGATTTTATTACCATTTTACATAATATTTTACGTATTCATCACAAAAATCATTCTTTGTTACTAGAAAAAAATATTTGATTTTTGACAAGGTTTTGGTGAAATTACATGAACGGAAAAGGTTATTACTTTAGGAGAACCGTTTTAAGACCAAAGCCTTTAATGTTTCAAACGTTAAGGATGGTACAAAAGAAACTAAAACTTTCAACCAATTATATGTTTTGGTTTCCTAATAAATGAATAAGATAAAATATCTTTTCCCTCCTAAATTCGCTGCAATATTTAATAAATTAGCTGCAATCTTTAATTTAATAGTTCTTTCAGTTTTCTTAGGAGACAATCTTGTAATCATTGAATCCTCTATGTGATTCTATTATAGAACTAACAATTTTATCTTCAAAGACTATAATTTATAAGTGCGCTCTTTATTATTTCAGCAACTAATTCCAATGATAGAAATTCGGTCATGAAACTGGATCGTTAGACCATTGTTAGAGACTTACTTGAATGGCATTATAGTAGTGATCTTAATATGTTTAAGAACTACTTAAATCACAATGGTTGTTAAACATCATATTCAATTCATGCCTCATATTCATAATCTGGTAACCTACTTTCTTCATGATCACTAAGTCCACATTTGTCCATCTTCTCCACCACCAATAGTAACACTGATATTCCCCTCGACTCTATATTTTTGTTGTTTTTTCTTTTTTATTTTTATAATGATACAACACGCATACACATAATGCAGCATGTTATTTTTTCTTTATTTGTCCCTTAGCACACATCACACACTCATACAAATTTTTTGTGTTTTATTTTTCCCTTTCTTGATAGTTTATATAAGACACATATATAAGCTTTAGTTAGAACACACATATGAGCGTTAGTTGTGGACTTTTTTCAAGCTCCTAAAAATCTATCATACTTCAAATAAAAAACACAATTTTTTCTATTTATTACTGAATATCAAAAAATGGTATTTATTTTGTTTGTTTTTATAAAATTCGGGCCTTTATTTCATCTTAACCCAACTAAGAAATGGGATAACCATTTCTTTTAAGCCTAAAGTCTATCCGTTTATCTTTAGAAATTTTAATAAAGTCATAATTGCTATGTAGTTACCAGTAACAAATAAAGCATGTATACATTTCGTATATGTTTTACATTTTCATACATATTTGTATATAAACGTCTATCATTATGTGATACTCTAATACTTTCAGAAATAACCTTAAAATATATGTCTATTGGGGTGAATCTGATTATCCTTATTTTTTGGATGTTACAACTCTCTGTTCCTTAAAAAAAATTTATGCTCAAAATCTCTAAGACTAGAATGGGATCATCTTGAAAGATCCATAATTAAATTCATAATTTACAAATCTTATACTTTTGTAATTTTCCTTAATTTTCTATCAGGTGGGTTTCTTTTTGTTTTATCCTATAATTGTCAAATGATTATGTTAGAAACCATGAAGTTTACTCAACTTCACTTGTGATTATGAGTTTGAATTTTCAAAAGTCAGCAACTACTTTGGTCAATTTTTCAAATTTAATAACCATATTTTACTTCCTATACAACTTTCCTCATATTATTATTGACTTTAATAGTTTGAACCTTATGAAGCTTAGTTCCACTACGACCATTGCTCAAGTTAAGGGTGTTTGAATTTACTGGTTTTACTCCTTATCTAATATAGTACTCTACTTTAAGTTACCAAACATTATGCTTTACTCCCATAAGTCTTGGATTTCTTTTAGCATCCTATTTTTCTTGCCTTGTTCAGTTGGCATGTTCTTCCTAAAACTAGTTTTTGTACTTGATATAAATATCATTGCATCTCTTGTTGGTGATTTATGAAATTATCAATATATATTTCAGTGTAATGGATTAATTTTGTTGACCAAATGTGATCTTGACAAACATTAAACAAGTAAGGAAGGTGTGAAGTACACACCTGTTTGAATTTGATCAAGATACAAAGTAAACTGTTATTTTCCTAAAATTAGCCTGACACGGGCCGTGTCAGGATAACGCGGGCCATGTAAAATGTCAGCATTTTGGACAGAAGCAATTTTGAAATATTACATGGGCCGTGTCAGGATTACACGGGCCGTGTAAAATGTTAGCATTTTGAACAGAAGCAATTTTGCAATATTACACGGGCCGTGTCAGGATTACACAGGCCGTGTAATGCGCCCAATGACAGTTTTTTGACAGGTTTTATAGCCGTTTTTGGTCATTTTCAGGGTACGAAAAATCATATCTTTTCTCTCATTCTCTGTTCTAGAACACCCTTTGAAGATTATCCAATCAAAGATTTGATAGTACCATCAAAATTATTTGATTTGAAAGTGTCTTTGACAACGCCTAGTAATATCACATATTTTAGTCGTTGTTGAGCCCTATTCTTAGTGAAATTATATCATATACATCGTGGTATTCTCACTTTTCGTGCCAGCACTTGTTTCGAAAGAAATAATGAAATCAGGGACCAAAAGCGTGCAATTTGGAAGAATTGTGAAGATCAAGGAAAAATCAGGAAAATACGTACGCGCGCCGCGGAGATCATAAAGGCGCGACGCGGTGAAAAGGCGGTGGAAAAGATTCAAATACCGAAAAAACGGGGATAAGCTAGTACGCGCGACGCGGGAATCATTAATGCGCGGCGCGGTCTCGAAATTTTTACAACTATAAATAGAGGCTTTTAGGTCGAAAAAATTAGCGAAGACCTGGTGTAAAATCGACTCTCAAGGCTCTTTGACTCTGAGATTTAGCTTCTGGAACCATCTTTTGGTAATTTTATGTTTTTAGTTTTAATTTTCAATTAGTTAAATAATTAGTGATAGTTGGCTAGTGTCCTTGGAAGTGACAACCAGTGGCAGTAAGTCTTTGTTTCTGATTTTGGATAGTTGTTTATTGTTTTAAAACCTTTGGATCTGATTTGGTTTTTGATTTATAAAAGTAATCATTCGGTTCAAGTATATTGCACTTTTTCGGTATTGTTAGTGTTGGATGCTTGTGTGGATGTTTTGGGATTCTAATTGCTTCTGATCTGTCTGGAATTTACTTCTGGAATCAGTAAGTAATCTTAGTTTAGAACTTGGTTTAGTTTAGTTAGTTCATGTTTGATTTGGTTTATGTTATTTGCTTTGTTTTTCGGTGTTTATGCTCGTGAATGAACTTTTGAGTAATTGGATTGTGTTTGATGTTGGATTGCCTTTGATTGCTTCTGGATTGGAGATGTACTTCTGATTTCAGTAGGTAACAAGGTTTAGTTAGTAGCTTAGTTTAGTTAATGCTTGTTTGGATTATTGGATTTTATGCTCTTTAGGGATTAGTTGTCAAAAGTTAGGAATTAGGTCCTCTGACTGTAGCGTGACACTGCAGTTGGTAATCTGTCACCTGTCTCGACCACGTAACTCCTGTGGATTGACCCTGACTTCCACTGTGCTAAGTGAGAGTGAGGTTATTTTTCTTATTTTTGACTGCATGACGACCGCTGTGATGTCAAATTTTGGCGCCGTTGCCGGGGAGTTGTGAGCTTGAGCATAGGTGATTTGTAGGACTTTTTAGTTTTAATTTTTGGTTAGTTAGTAATTCTGGTTTTTGATTTTTCGGGCGTGTTGCATTAGTGCATGCGTACCCGTAGGGGTGAGCAATTATCCCCTTTGCATTTTGACTCAGAGATTGAGCGAACTGTGCGCAAAATCCGTGCACGTAGGCGTTTAAATACAATGAGTTTCAGTAATGTCAGTAGTAGTATAGTGAGTGTTGCCCAGGAACCCTCGGATGAGGCAATGGGGATGTCATTTATTCCCCCGGTTTCAGAATTCCACATTGGGAGCACGAGTGCTACTGGTGGTGCAGTTTCAGCCCTTGCACCTATACCTTAATGCACTCCGCCGTCGATTCCACCATTTCAACCTTTATCCCAACCTCAATCCACAAACCCATTTACATCTGCCATGTCTTGGGGAGCGCCGATCCGTGATGGCACCCCAATATCTAGACAGCAGACACCCATTTCACAACCAGCACCAGTACTTTTTAAACCACAAACCACATTCCAACATATACCACCGCAGCAACAATATCAACAGCAACCACCTTAGCAGCAGTACAAGTATCAAGAGACTGAGGAGAGGTATGATGAAGAAGACGAAGGATGGGTTCCACCAGCACCATAGCAACCATGGAACCGAGGTCGGGGACCTCCAAGAAGAGCACAGCAGTATCAACCACCACAAGGTCAGTAAAGATATAATGATCATCACTTTTACGGTAATCCTGCTCAACTCTTGTATTTTGCACAACCGAGGGGGCAATCGGTTGCATCGCACTTCCAGCCACGGGAGTATGAAGACTCGTAGCCCATTTACATTCCTGAGGATATAGAATCTCAAGTAGAAATTAGGCCTCAGTTGTTAGGGATATTACCGGAATTTAGGGGGTACAAACAGGATGACCCATATAATCACTTGTATGAATTTATAGCAGTAGCCAACGCTAATACCCCTAGGAATACTAATAAGAACATTTTTAGAGTAAGATTGTTCCCATTCACTCTTAAAGACAAAGCCAAATATTGGTTTACATCTTTACCATCGAATAGCATCACTACATGGGACCAACTCAAAGCTAAGTTCTTACAAAAATTTTATCCGGCAAGCAAGACGACGGAAATCAGGAGGGCTATTCAGGATTTCCACCAGAAGCCTGGAGAAGCTTTTCATGAAGCATGGGACCGTCTAAAGGAGTTGATGAGGTCATGCCCTCATCACGATATTCCCAAGTGGCAACTGGTCAAGGTATTCTTTGAAGGAGCAAGTGAGACGAATCAAGCTATGATTAACGCATCATCTAGTGGCACGATTATGATGCAAGACCCGGAGGAAGCTTGGTGGTTTTTGGAACAGTTAAGTAATGGCTCCAAGGAGAATTTTTCTACAAGGAAGACGGTAGGAACAGCCGCAACAATAGGAGCCGATGCCGACTGGAAAAAGGATGTAAAGAAGGAGATAAGCGAGCTCCATAAGAAATTTGATAGGCTTGTGTCTACTCTGCAGAATGGACCTCAGAGTCAGCCACAAGGAGGTCAAGGAGGACCAAAGACTCAAGAAGTAAATCAAGTCTATGGCCAGGGTCAAGGACAATATGGCAATAGACGACCCCATAGGCCATATAATCAAGGTCAGCAGAATTTCAATAACCAGAGGCAAAACAACTACCAAGGGCAATCATCCAACCCGCCCAGGCAGCATCAACCGGTAAACAATAATGGTAATGCCAATGGAAATGGTAGTAGCGACAATAGGGGGCCCAATAACTTCATCAACAATGCTCCAGGAACTCAGGAGGATCTAGTCGCGAAAATGTATGAAATGTTCAATACAACGTAGCAGCAATCACAGGCTAATGCGAAAGCCATCGTCAATATGGAGAGGCAAATCGCCCAAATGGCTGAAGACCAACGAAAAAGAGGTAATGGGAAGCTGCTAAGTACCACAGATGTCAATCCGACCCATAGTCAGCGGGCCGGAAAGGAACATGTCAACACTGTCGAGGCTGAATGGAGGAAGGTCACTCTGGAAGATCTGCTAGAATCAGGAAATGAAGCCGAGAGTGAAAAAGAAGAAGAAGTTAAGGAAAAAGTGGAAATTGAAAAAGAGAATAGGGAAGACACGGAATTAAAGGAAATTCCCGTTAAGAAGGAAACTCAACCAAAGGAGGACAAGGATGTCCAGGAGGAAAAGCAACCAATAATAGCTGGAATCAAACAAAGAAAGAAGGACAAGAAGGGAAAGAAAACGCAGGAAGCGTCCAAATCAACGGGACCATCGATGAATCAACCTTTGTGGGATGAACTTAAGAACGCTCCTGAGGATACAAGAATTCTTTGGGAAATGTGCGAGAAAAATGGAAAAAGTAAGACTCCTACACCTGACACTGTGAGGCTGACAATTAAAGCTAGTGAGGCACTGTTGGGAACACTGCCCAAGAAAGAGAAGGATCCTGGGTCACCACTGATCACTACTACTGTAGGAGATGTGGTCATTAGGAACACCTTGCTGGATTTGGGAGGAAGTGTGAATGTGCTACCGGGATACTTATATGATAAATACAAGAATGAGGAATTAGAGCCGGCAAAGACTGTGTTACAACTGGCCGATCAGTCAACTAGAGTATCCCGAGGTAAGCTTACTAATGTCATAGTGAAAGTTGGGGACTTCTTTTACCTAGTGGACTTTTTGGTCATGGAGTATGAGAGTCAGGAGGATGCACCCGCATTAATATTAGGACGCCCGTTCTTGGCTACAGCCGGCACTGTTATTGATTGCAAAACAGGAGATTTGGATATCTTCTTTGGATCGAGAAAAAGAAGGTTAAATATGTTCGGAAGTCCCATATCTCTACCTCAAGGGTATGACGATAAGAATTTGGATAGCAACTTGCTGATTGAGCCTGGGGTCAAGGACAAACGAACAATATGGACCCGAACAGGAGAAGGAGGAAAAAAAGGAAGTATTAAAAGAAACAAAGGAGCATCCGTTGTCCACCATTGATAAAGAGCAGCTGTTGGACATGATGGAGATGTTGGAGGCAAGGCACCAGCAGTATGAGAAAGATGCAAGGGAAAGAGAAGCAAAGGTCTTTCAACTTCTGGAAGCTCAGCAACAATGGATTAGCGGGGTTAGTGACAGGATGACTCAGCTCACTTCATTGATGTCAATGATGGCACACAATTTCGCACTAGATCAAAGAAGACGCCGTCAGGAATTCAAGAAGAATAGGATAGGAATGGTACGTCTGGCTGAAGACGTTAAACTTGGCGCTTGTTGGGAGGAAACCCATATTTTCATAGGTTAGGTACTGTGTTCTTAGGAGTAGTTAGGAAATTATATCATCGTCAATTGCAGGTGTTATTGGTCCAAGGCAAGTGTGGGGTTGATTTGAAGAAAAATGTAATTTTGATGACCACGTCGCGGTCAAGCAAATAGCACGCCGCGGGATCGTAAACCAACCCGATGCGCAGGGGCTGATTTGGGAACACGCGCGTCGCGGTCTGCTCATATCCGCGTCGCGGGAGTCGATCAGTCGGTTTCCTCCGATAAAAGGTAAGCCGCAACACTATTCACACACACACACACACACGCCGTAGAGCTCTGATCGTCGAAATTTTTTTGTGCTTTTTCTTGCTCATTTCATTCCTACTACCAAGGTATGTCGTTCTAACTAGCTTTTACGTGTTAAAACTAGTGATTAGGCAGTTGATTTTGGTGATTTCTCCAAAAAACTCAAAAACTTAGAAATCGCCAATGCTGACTCGTAGGGTGTTTATTTTGCCAAATCATGACCCTAGATGAGTTAGTCGGCACTTAGGCTACCTTGTAGTGTATTGGGATTGAGTTTAAACAGGTAGAATTGCGAGTTTGGAATTGAAATTGAAAACAGCCGCTCGCCGCGTCGCGCCGCGGTGCGGTGGGGGAGAAAAGGGACTAAAATTGCAAAAAAGTTTTTTTTTCTTTTGTGCAGATGTCGTTCAGATTAGACCATCCATTCCTTCAGTTCCCCGCTGAGCTGGACAGTTCAGCGGAGTATATTTCACGGAGGGATGCCCTCATTGGTCGCCGGGTTCTCGAGGCGACGATCATCGATCGGGACATTCTGCTAGACGCTGGGCTCTGGGTTGAGATCGAGCCATTTTTGCACCGTACATGGGTTGATGGAGAGGCCAGGTTCACATGCCGAGGCTGGGACAGGCTCATAGCCACCCAGGATGATACAATATATACCAAGCTTCTGTTGGAGTTTCTATCCATTGTTCGGTACGCACCGGGTTCTCAGGAGGCCCGATCCAGGCTTATCCGGTTTAGATTGGGAGGGGTGTACAGGGAGTGCAACCTCCGGGATTTTGGGAGGCGCACCGGCATCTACACGGAGGCGGACCTCCAGCACCGCTATTTCACGCAGTTCATGGGTGCGTGCATTCAGGGGCAGCCTGAGAGGGCTGCCAATGCAGAGATTTGGACACCTTTGTCCAACGTATTCTACAAGGCGGGGTTGACCAGGGAGAGCGAGCTCCGCGACCCACTTCACCGGCTCATGCACCGGATCGTCTCCACCTTCATCATGCACAGGGAGGGGGGCGAGAAGGTGTTCGGTGAGGACATGACGTATCTATGGGTGCTCCTTGACCCCTCCAGGTTCCTTCACCTCCCGTTTGCCCTCGCTGTCTCTCTTTCCACCCGTGCGACGGGGGCGTCATCCAGCAGTCCATTGGCCCGCGGGCATTACATCACCCGGTTGGCCCGTTCATACCAGATCCTTACTGCTGCCACCGTGGCATCCTTGACTGCTCTACCTCCGGTTCGCACTACGGCACGAGCTTTGGAGAATATGGGCCTTATTGAGCAGCAACGCCCGGGCCAGTACGTACGGGTGGCGACCGAGGCCGCCCAGGACCCCCAGCCAGCATATGCCCAGCCGGGGAGGAGACGACGGAGACCGGCAGCACCAGCGGCAGCACCAGCAGATCCAGCACCACCACAGCCACAGCAGGAGGATCTATCGGCCATCCATCGGTTGGAGGCCCGGGTTGCGAGGATGGAGGACCAGCTAGAGTAGATCGGGGAGGTACTTTTACAGATTGTATCAGCACAGGGACAGCGCCCCCGACTATTCCCAGCCCGAGCTCACGATCATGAGGCTGGTTCTTCCAGGCCACCAGGTGGCGATTGATGTATTTTTCTTTTCTTTTTTCTTTTGGATATCTGTACTGTACCTATGACACTACTATCTTTTAGTTGTTTATATTTTATTTGTTTGTCTGTTTGCATTTGATGTTTTGTTGAGTCTTGCATGTGTTACCAAAAATTGGAGGAGTTGTTTCAAGCAAGTGTGGGGTCACCGTGCCCCCTCCACTTGTCTTGATTACCGGCGTGTTCACTGTTGCGCTACAACTCCGGAACGCGAAATCAAGGACCTTTTTGTTCGTATTTGTACTTGTGATACCGAGCAACAACCAAGCGATCCACCGTCCATAGGGGTAACTCTTTCTCCCTTGTTCTAAATAATTTTTGTACAATGGGGACGTTGTACGATTTTAAGTGTGGGGTGTGGACGGTCGAAAGAGTACTTTTTTGAAATTTTTGCGAGAAATGACCGCTTCTCAAAATTTTAGCAACTTTTTCAAAATTTTTATTAGATTATAATTTTGAAATGAATAGTTTGTGATTGTTTATTGCATTAGTATTTTTCAAGAAATACTATGTAGTTGTGATCATGGTACTAGTTTAGTCAAATAAGTTGAGTTTTATGAGTTTAGAAGATTGGACTGTTTTAGGATTGGAATTTAGGAAGGAACTGTCAATCTGTAGCCTTTGTTGTTCGAGACGGTAGGTCTAAAACGGGTGGGCCTTATGCACCTTGCCACCTAAGATCGTCTGGTCAGGGATGGTATTTCTGAAAGCTCGCTACACGGACAACATCGAAAGTCATGGACAATTCTTTAATGGCCTTTAGAATCTGAATGAGTACGTACACTTCATTGTGGACAGAAAATTTGTAATCAAGGGTTCTCTAGAAAGCCATGAATTCCAAAGAACATTCCGCTTATGTTTTCACAAACTATTTCACTCTAACTCATAAGGTAATAAGCTTAGAAACTGAACACAGTCAAAAATTGTTTGAGTCTTAGTTAAAATCTATTAAAAACTCTCTTGCTTGGGGACAAGCAAGGCACAAGTGTGGGGTGTTTGACAACGTCTAGTAATATCACATATTTTAGACGTTGTTGAGCCCTATTCATAGTGAAATTATATCATATACATCGTGGTATTCTCACTTTTCGTGCTAGTACTTGTTTGGAAAGAAATAATGAAAACAGGGACCAAAAGCGTTCAATTTGGAAGAATTGTGAAGATCAAGGAAAAATCAGGAAAATACGTACGCACGCCGCGGAGATCATAAAGGCGCGACGCGGTGATGAGGCGGTGGAAAACATTCAAATACAGAAAAAACGGGGATAAGACAGTACGCGCGACGCGGGAATCATTAATGCGCGGCGCGGTCTCGAAATTTTTGCAACTATAAATAGAGGCTTTTAGGTCGAAAAATTTAGCGAAGACCTGGTGTAAAATCGACCCTCAAGGCTCTTTGACTCCGAGATTTAGCTTCTGGAACCATCTTTTGGTAATTTTATGTTTTTAGTTTTAATTTTCAATTAGTTAAATAATTAGTGATAGTTGGCTAGTGTCCTTGGAAGTGACAACCAGTGGCATTAAGTCTTTGTTTCTGATTATGGATAGTTGTTTACTGTTTTAAAACCTTTGGATCTGATTTGGTTTTTGATTTATAAAAGTAATCATTCGGTTCAAGTATATTGCACTTTTTCGGTATTGTTAGTGTTGGATGCTTGTGTGGATGTTTTGGGATTGTAATTGCTTCTGATCTGTCTGGAATTTACTTCTGGAATCAGTAAGTAATCTTATTTTAGAACTTGGTTTAGTTTAGTTAGTTCATGTTTGATTTGGTTTATGTTATTTGCTTTGTTTTTCGGTGTTTATGCTCGTGAATGAACTTTTGAGTAATTTGATTGTGTTTGATGTTGGATTGCCTTTGATTGCTTCTGGATTGTAGATGTACTTCTGATTTCAGTAGGTAACAAAGTTTAGTTAGTAGCTTAGTTTAGTTAATGCTTGTTTGGATTATTGGATTTTATGCTCTTTAGGGATTAGTTGTCAAAAGTTAGGAATTAGGTCCTCTGACTGTAGCGTGACACTGCAGTTGGTAATCTGTCACTTGTCTCGACCACGTAACTCTTGTGGATCGACCCTGACTTCCACTGTGCTAAGTGAGAGTGAGGTTATTTTTCTTATTTTTGACCGCATGACGACCGCTGTGATGTCAGTCTTACACGATTTTCAAAGGATCCAAGCCATTGTTCATCCCCATATCTAACAAAAATCAATGTATTTTCTGCAACAATTGCGAATGAAACTTCTGTGAAAGATATGACGAGTAAATTTGACAGGTTAACCAAGTTTGAAGGCCAAGATTTCCGGAGATGGCAAAAGAAGATGCACTTTCTTCTCACAACCCTCAAAGTGGTGTATGTTCTAAGTACTCCCATGCCTGAAGTTGTTGAAGATGAACCCCTGGAGGCAACAAGAAGGAGATCAAAGTGGGAGAACGATGATTACATATGTCGTGGTCACATTCTCAATGGTATGTCTGATTCTCTGTTTGATGTTTATCAAAATGTTGAATCCGCAAAAGAACTATGGGAGTTGTTGGAATCCAAGTACATGGCTGAAGATGCTTCTAGTATGAAGTTTCTTGTAAGCAATTTCATGGGATACAAAATGATTGATTCCAGGCTTGTGATGGAACAATACCATGAATGTTAAGGATTTTGGGGTAATTTGCTTAACACAATTTGAAGTTGGATGAAGCCATTTTTGTGGCTGTCATCATTGACAAATTGCCCCCATCCTGGAAAGATTTTAAACACACTTTAAAACATAAGAAGGAAGAGTTGACTCTGGTTCAACTTGGAAGTCATTTACGGATTGAGGAGTCTTTAATGACTCAAGAACTCGATAATAATCCTAAAGACAAGAACCAAATTTGTTCTTCTTCTATGAACATGGTGGAAGGAGAGGGATCTAAGAATTCCAATAAGTCCAAAGGTAAAAGGAAGTTTAAAGGGAAGGATGACAAGTCTTCAAACAAAAAGGCTAAGTTGGTTTGTTGTGGTTACCGGGTCATCTCAAGAAAGATTGTCGCCTTCGTAAGGTGAACAATGATAAGGATGTGGGTCCAAGTGGATCTAAGGATCTGGAAAAGCAACAAGGTCAGAAATCTGATTTTATTGAAAATCTTAAATATGTGCAGAATTATGTTTCTGTGATTTCTGAAGCATTCTACGTGCAGGATGATGATGTTGCATGGTGGGTTGATTCGGGTGCAACAAGTCATGTTTGCAAGGATCTTCGTTGGTTTAAAGACTATCAACCAATTGAAGATGAACCTGTTGTAAAGATGGGAAATGTTGCTACTGAACCAATCAAGGGCTTAGGATCTATTTTAGTTAACTTTACTTCTGGCAAATGTTTATCTTTAGACAATGTATTGTATGTACCGGGGATTCGAAAGAACCTCTTATCTGAAATTGTATTTAGTAAGTGTGGTTACAAACAAGTATTAGAAAGTGACAAGTATATCTTGTCAAGACATAGTACTTTTGTGGGATTCAGATATGTATGTAATGGTATGATTAGGCTTAATCTTAATTATCCTTCTTATGATAATTCGATTTGTATGACTTCAACTAGTACTAGCAATAGTTTGAATAAATCACAATTATGGCATGCTAGACTAGGACATATTCATTACAAGAGATTAAAAGACATGTATAAAATGAGTATGATTCGTGGTTTTGATATGAATACTGAAAAATGTAAAACTTGTATGTTGACTAAAATCACTAGACAACCTTTCAAAGATGTTGTTAGGGAAAGCAAGGTGTTGGAACTCATACATAGTGACTTGTGCGATTTCCATGCAACACCTTCCCTAGGAAACAAAAAGTACGTTGTTACTTTTATTGATGATGCATTTAGATATTGTTATGTCTATTTGTTGCATTCTAAAGATGAAGCTCTTGATAAATTTAAAATTTATAAACAACAAGTAGAGCTACATAAGAATGAGTTAATAAAGGTTTTGCGTACGGATAGGGATGGTGAATATTATGATTCGGTTTATTTTGAATCAACCGGAATAATACACCAAACCACTGCTCCTTATACACCACAACAAAATGATGTGGCTGAAAGGAAGAATAGGACCTTAAAGGAAATGGTTAATTCCATGTTGTCTTATTCCGGTCTTAGTGAAGGATTTTGGGGTGCAGCTATGTTAACAGCCTGTTATATTTTGAATCGAACTCCAAACAAAAAGAGTAAGGATAATCCTGATGAAATTTGGCGTAAAAAGGTGCAAATTTGAGTTATCTCAAGGTTTGGGGTTGTAGAGCTGTTGTAAGACTCACTGAACCAAAAAGGAAAAACTTGGGAGAAAAAGATATCGATTGTATCTTCATTGGGTATGCTGAGCATTCCAAGGCATATAGATTCTACGTTATAGAATCTAATGACTCGGTGTCTGTGAACACTGTTATAGAGTCAAGAGATGTTATATTTGATGAAGAGAGATTTACTTCTATACCTAGACCAAGGGACATGATTCAGCAATCCTCTAGCAAGAACACAACTCAAGGAGAAGATGTCTCTGCTGGTACAAGTTTTGTACCTGAACCTAGGAGGAGTACTAGGACAAGAAAAGCTAAGTCTTTTGGGTCTGATTTTCAACTTTATTTAGTTGAAGGAACAAGAGATAAGACCATCTCTAAATATCAATATTGTTATATTATTGATGAGGATCCAAAGACTTTTAGTGAAGCTATGGCTTCAAGGGGTGTTCATTTCTGGAAAGAAGCTATTCAGGATGAAATTGATTCTATCATGCATAACAATACTTGGGTATTAGCTGATTTACCTCCTGGATGCAAGGCATTAGGATGTAAATCGATCCTCAAAAGAAAAATGAAAGTGGATGGCACAATAGATAAGTATAAAGCCTGATTGGTTATCCAAGGATTTAGGCAAAAAGAAGGCATTGACTTCTTTGATACTTATGCTCCTGTGGCTAGAATATCTACTATTAGATTATTGTTGGCTCTTGCAGCTATACATAATCTTATAATTCACCAGATAGATGTGAAAACTTCATTTTTGAATGGTGAATTGGATGAGGAGATTTACTTGAAACAACATGAAGGATTTGTGATGCCTGGAAATGAAAACAAGGTTTGCAAGTTAAAGAAATCATTGTATGGTCTAAAACAAGCACCAAAACAATAGCATCAAAAATTTGATGATGTGATCTTGTCTAATGGTTTTGCATTAAACCAAGCTGACAAGTGTGTATATAGCAAATTTGATATTTCTGGGAAAGGAGTCATAATTTGTTTATATATAGATGATATGCTAATTTTTGGTACTAGAATACTCAATAGCTATTGGTTGTCTTATGTACGCCATGATTAGCACTAGGCCTGATATTGCTTATGCTGTAGGAAAGCTCAGTAGGTATACTAGCAATCCTAGTTCACATCATTGGCAAGCCATAAATAGAGTATTCAAGTATTTGAAAGGAACCATGGACTATGGTTTGACATACAGTGGATACTCTTCGATGTTAGAAGGTTATTCAGATGCTAGTTGGTCTAACAATTTGGAGGATCACTCCTCGACAAGTGGTTGGGTATTCCTTCTTGGAGGAGGTGCTATTTCTTGGGCATCCAAGAATCAGAATTGTATTACAAGTTCGACCATGGAATCTGAATTTATAGCATTGGCTGCTGTTGGCAAAGAAGCAGAGTGGCTAAGGAATTTGATTTATGAAATTCCATTATGGCCTATACTGATATCTACCATTTCTATCAGGTGTGATAGTGCTGCAACTTTGGCTAAGGTTTATAGTCAAGTGTATAATGGGAAGTCTAGACATTTAGATGTTAGACATAGTATGATTCGTGAACTCATAACGTATGGTGTGATATATGTGGAGTTTGTAAGAACTCAGTTAAATTTAGCCGAACATCTAACCAAAGGGTTAGTGAGAGATCTTGTGCATAAGGCGGCTGTAGGGATGTGTTTGAAGTCCACCAGAAAAATCTTTGATATTGAGATACCCAATTCCCATCTAATGGAACATTAGATGCTGAATTCAATGTGGAAAGCTTAATATTTGAAGATTGGAACACATTATTGTTTATATCATCCCAAGTATGTGTTCAATACTACAAGTAAAGGAGGTTGAAATTTATTTTCTTAATAGTTCTTTGAAAAATTGTATATGTAGGTGCAAGAATAAAAGAACTACCTATATAAGCATAAAGTTTAGCTGCTTCAAGAAGCTTAGGACTTAGCTTTGATATGCTTATTGAAGGATAGGACACAAGCTAGTAAAAATAGTGTCAAGTTAGAACTTATGAGAATGTAAACTGGTGTGTGTTATTATCTTAATGTGTTCAATATGAATAGAAAGGGTTCAATCCTTAGTGACACCGTGATATTCGAATATTTGGAATGTGTAATACACTAATGTGAAATTCAATCGTCACGATATTTCATTTATGCATCAGTTTGTTATAGTTATGTTTTGTTTAAGTTAATCAAGATTACACTTAAATGGGGGAGGTTTGTTGGTGATTTATGAAATTACCCATATGTATTTAAGTGTAATGGATTAATTTTGTTGACCAAATATGATCTTGACAAACATTAAACAAGTAAGGAAGGTGTGAAGTACACACTTGTTTGAATTTGATCAAGATACAAAGTAAACTGTTATTTTCCTAAAATTAGCCTGACATGGGTCGTGTCAGGATAACGCGGGCCGTGTAAAATGTTAGCATTTTGGACAGAAGCAATTTTGCTATATTACACGGGCCGTGTCAGGATTACACGGGCCGTGTAAAATGTTAGCATTTTGAACAGAAGCAATTTTGCAATATTACACGGGCCGTCTCTCTTTCTCTATTCTAGAACACCCTTTGAAGATTATCCAATTAAAGATTTGATAGTACCATCAAAATACTTTGATTTGAAAGTGTCTTACACGGTTTTCAAAGGATCCAAGCCATTGTTCATCCCCATATCTAACATCTCTTAGATGTTCCACTATTATCAATTTGATCATTATGTTTTCACAACTTTCATATATCTTTTGCGTTGGAGTTACTTACTCTTTTCTTAACTTTTATCATTAACTATATCGTATCATTTTCTTATTCCATAAGGTTTCAAATACTCTAGTCATAGTCAATAACTTCTGTGATAGATTCCATTTTTATTACAGCAAGTCTTATATTCTTGGCTTACTTTTACCATAAGTACACCATAAAGTTACATATATCTTTAATTTTTCATAATTCAATATAAACACAACTTATTTGTATCACTAATTCAAGGCATATCGAATTTCTTCACACAAGGGTCTTAATTCTTATACTTAAGAACTTAGATGAAATTATAAGTAAATTTTGATAAACCTTTGTATAAAAAACCTTGATTTACCAAAGTCTTATAAGTTTCTTAGTTTCACCTTTCGTACATTCAAAAGTTCAATTTTCAAGTCTCGTCATACCTAAATTGTTTGATTTTTGTTCATGAATTTAATGCTTTCATAATTTCATGGCGATTCAGATATTTTCCTTTTGTCATGAAATCAATAAGTGCTTTACATCATCATCTGTAAGAATTAACCATTTTTACTCATTTTTGACACTTTTTATAGAGTGTCTTCAAACATTTTGTAAAAGTTCTGTAGAATTAATTAAAAAGTAAGTTAAACCAACGATGATAAGCTTCCAATATGATATACTGAAAGGTAAGTTAAACAAACTGGTAGAATGAAGTACAAAATCATATTTGTATGTAAACATATTTGGAATGAGTATTTTTTACTTTTCACGGTGATATTTCGAAAAGGATGAGATATCTTAGTTGTAGGGTTTTATGCAAATCAATGAACTAAAAACCCTAAGTTCACAAGCAAGCTATAAGGATCTATGTTTTCTTCTAATTGAACATATAACTAATTCCTAAAAGCCACAAGAAAATAACTAAAAGAAAAAAAATCAGAAAAACTAACCTTTTAGGATTTCTTGGAAGCTGAGTAGCACAATTGTCCTGCCTCAAATGAAGTCACACCCAGTCTATGAGGTTGGCGAAATCCAGAGAGAGATGGAGAGGAGAGAATCACGAAATTTGGGGCTATGGGGCTCCCTATTTATAGGTTTCAAATGATAACCAGATAAACCTTAGAGATGAACCTTTTTGAATTCAAATCAAGATAAACCTTTATCTTATCAATTCAAACATATTTATCTCTTATATATATATATATATATATATATATATATATATATATATATATATATATATATATATATGAATTTCGAAATTATATATATCTATATATAGATTTCGAAAATCATTAACCTTCCTCAATTGTCACTACTCAACTATTGAATAATTACAATTCAGACCCTGCACCTTTAATTAATTAAATTAATCACCAAATTAATTCCAATTAATTCCAGATTAATTTCTAATTAATTAATATAGTTTCTAATTAATATATTATCACTTTTATATATTAATAAACTATTTATTTAATTTCTATTGATTTATTAATCATATAATAAACCAATCTTTCTCTCTCCTGGACTTTCTACCAAATCTCTAGCTATGAGGGCAACCCAAATGGACTATGCTACTATTAATTAGATAAATACTAATTATTAGTCATGGCTTAGACACCTAATCCAATAGTCTCCCACTTGGATAAGTCTATGACTATAATTACTAATTTAACATCTAATTAATCAGCAAACTGTAGCTTCCTAGAAACTGCTGCTGAACTCTGACCCAGTCAGTTCTGTCCATACATAAGTGATCATATGATCCTTCGTCCAACAAGATATTTTTCAGACACGAGACATGGGTTGAGATCAATCTCTGTCCGATACTCTGTTTCCCGATTTCCGATTTTGCTTATGACTTTGAGACTTCTAATTGAACATATCAATTTAGTCCAGGCTGGCCAGCACTTCAGTCAACTTCAAAATCATCGAGAGGCCTACAGATATCTGTTTCCCATCAGGGTCAAGGAACGAATAAGCTTCAACTCATATGCTTATATCTTTTACCAGTCAAATCATTCACAACAACACGTTTTATAACATCGAGTTACCGATGCATTTTCGTATTATCAATGAACAACTGCCTTGTAAATTATAATTCATATCTCTCCACTTCAAGATCATAAGATATTATCGACTTAACATTGCTTGTGATATAATCCATGAAGCAATCTATTGAGCGTGGGTTTATCCAATACTCAAATCTCTATTTCTAAGCACTCATGAATGTTGTAGCAATCCTATTGCTATGTCTAACTCCTTAGACAGTCTACAAACCAATTCATGACAGTCTTGATTCAATACTTACTTCCCAAAGTATGAGCGACTGTGGACCTTTCTGAATAATTAAATTATTTGGGAAGTAAAACATACGAAAGTGAAACATAAAGATCTGACTGGCAGCTACTCCTGCTTATTACCAAGTCTCCACAAGGTAATCACCAAGTCGGACCTTGTCATAAACTATTATCGGTTTCAAGATTTCTTTTAAACTTTCAATTTTAATTTTACAACTGTGATATATTTTTCTCGGTTTATGTTATTGCTCAGGTTTTGTGGAACTTGTACTTCCTTTGAAGTCCTTGAACTGTTCAAGGTTTCAATTCAATCGCTTATCTCGATAAGCGAAGTCATATTCGTCATACTGAATGATGAATATCGTGAAGTACAAACAATTGTGTTCTATATCAAGATTCGAGCAATACACAGCAACAGGTGTGTCCGTTGCTCTTAATCTCAATGTCTTTTACATATCTATGTAAACTTATGACTTTGTTAACTTTGTTCAAGACTTGCAATCTTCAGTTGACTCTAAGTCAACTGATTCCAAAATCCTATCCTCTAGATCTTTGGGTGATTCATTTCTTGCCACATGTGCTTTATAAAGAACTTAATCATCATCTGACTCTAAGTCAGATGATTCCAAAGTCCTGTCCAACTGGACCTTTGGTTGATTCATTTCTTGACACATTAAGAACTTAATTCATCAAGTGACTTTAAGTCAAATAATTCCAAAGTCCTGTCCAACTGGATCTTTGGTTGACTTGATTCTTACAACATTTGTATTAACAATCATAAATGACACAATTCTTGAATCCAAACACTTTGGATGCAGCAACATTCAAGTTATTACTAATCATACATTCAAGACATTCATATAACATTTCAAGGACAATTTCAGACAATAGGTGTTAAAACAAAATTGACAATTTTATTAAAAAACAAAAAATCCTTGAACAATGTAATATATGATGGACAATGTCAAAACGCATTTAAAGGCTAATAACAATATTTTAATATCTATCTAAACTTCAAAACTGCACGAGCTGGGGATCCAATCCAAATGTGATCCTATGCGCCAGAGTCCCGTGCCTTTTTGATTCCTTGCATACAAACCAAAATGTGACTATCACATTATGTATCAAGAAATCTTGGAACAGGAGTTTTGAGGTTTTTAGATATACCTGAGCTTTCAAAAATTTGGAGCGTCTTCCAATCTTTACTTGACTGTATCCGATTTAGTGGATTCCCAGTTTGAGACATGTCCAGACGATCTAGACCGTTTCTTGTTACGTCTCTTCACTGGACTTAATCCAGAAGTAGCTGAGCCATTGGAGCTATGCATGTCCAAGAGTGACTCGTATAAAGTCAACAGTGGACGCATTTCCATTAAAGCCTTTTTCTGGTCTTCATTTCTATACGTCTGAATGAACAGATCGTACTCACTAGTCAGCGAGGCGAGTAGAATGTCAATACTCATCTCCTGACTCATGGAATAACCAAGTTTGCACAATTCGCCTATGTACGCTTCAATCTGAAGAACATGCGAATTGATGCTACTTCCCTCTTTTAGCTTACACTCTGCAAGTCTTTTGAAGATCCTAGCTCGTTCCTCTTCAACTGGTTTTTGGAACCTTTCCTCAACTAGTTGCATTAACTCATATGGCCCCAAGGATTCAAAATCCTTGTGGAACTCGGGGTCAATGGTTAATAGCATGAGGTCACGAATCTTTTCAGATTCATCAACTAAGAGGTTATGCTTATCATAAGAACCTTTTATGATGACTGTTCTGGTGGGACCGTGATCGAATACTCGATGAGATGTAGCTTGACAGCAATGCCGAGAGCCAGTCTCCAATTGCGAAGCCATTCCTTACAGTTGAGGCCAGTCAGCCTTTCCATATTTAGCAGGTGCATTCTGATGCTTTCAGAAATGGGTGAAGGAGGAGCAGGAAGAGAATTGACACTTGACATCTATAAAAGAGACATAATTTATTAGTTTAATTGATCCTTTTAAATAATTACCCAATATGTTATTTAATAAGGCTAGGATCCAAAATACCCCAACTATGGTGTGAAGAGGGATGCCGTAACCACAACATAATGGTCATTAAGGTAGATAAACATTTATCAATTTCATCTTATGAAATTCCTAGATTTGTTGAGATTCATTGAACTTTTCAATGGCATGTTTAATCTCGGATGTGCTCCACTGTTTGTGACTGGGATGCCGAGGATCACAAACTGGATGTGAAAAACCATGCAAATTAACTTGATACTCTCGGGTTAATTATCATCTCTAATTGATGTGCCGGTAAACCACACACGCTCCATCAACAATGATAACACCCGGGAAACCCATTTCAACTCTTTATAAACCCCTATTGGTGTGCCGGTAAACCACACACGCTACATCAATTCATATTTTTCCTAAAGTAACTAGATTTGGGTTTTATTAAGCTGTTCCAGTACTTTGAATAATATGATTATACTTTTAATGAGATTAAGTTGGTCCTATCAAAACTATTCGGCTAACGACCCTCCACTGATCAGGCGAGCGGTGGGTGAGAGTGGACACCCATTAGACTGCCATTTTATAGGCAGTCTCCTTATACCCACTTTATAGATTAGCTTCGTGAATGAGGCCTACTATTGATTTGACTAACCATTAAATCTTATACATATAATATTAACTTTTAATTATAATATATATAAGATGAATTTTAAACCTTTTAGAATGTTTCTGGTTTATCTTTAAATTTATTGGAATTTAAACTATTAAATTTAAAATTAAATTAAACCTTTAAATTTTCTTTTAATTAAACAATTAATTAAATTGGGATATTTTAGACTTTTAAAATATTCCTAGATTTATCCTTTAATTTTCGAAATTTGGATATTTTAGACTTTAATTATCTTTTAATTAAACAATCAATTAAATTAATTAAATTTAGATAGGTATTACAAATTAATCAAATTAATTTAAACCTATCTTAAAACCCCCTAATTTTCGAAATTAACAAATAATAGGTTTAAGATTATCCATTTAAATAATTAAAGTTACCAAAAATAGAAAGTCTTCTAAAACCTATTGTTAAAATTGCCAAACAAGGAGGGGGAGGGGCTAGGGTTTTCAAAACCCTAACCTAAATCGATTTCAGCTCCATTAGGGTTTAGAAGCTATAAACCCTAATTTTTAGGAAAACAATTACAGCAGTTCAACAAGAAAACAACCAAAAAGCTCTGATACCACTGTAGGGTTTTATGCAAATCAATGAACTAAAAACCCTAAGTTCACATGCAACCTATAAGGATCTATGTTATCTTCTAATTGAACACATAACTAATTCCTAAAAGCCACAAGAAAATAACTAAAAGAATAAAATCAGAACAACTAACCTTTTAGGATTTCTTGGAAGCTGAGCAACACAATTGTCCTGCCTCAAATGAAGTCACACCCAGGCTATGAGGTTGGCGAAATCCAGAGAGAGATGGGGAGGAGAGAATCACGAAATTTGGGGCTATGGGGCTCCCTATTTATAGGTTTCAAATGATTACCAAATAAACCTTAGAGATAAACATTTTTGAATTCAAATCAAGATAAACCTTTATCTTATCAATTCAAACATATTTATCTCTTATATATATATATATATATATATATATATATATATATATATATATATATATATATATATATATATATATATATATATATATATATATATATATATATATATATATATATATATATATAAGAGATAAATATATCTATATATAGATTTCGAAAATCATTAACCTTTCTCAATTGTCACTACGCAACTATTGAATAATTACAATTCAGCCCCTGCACCTTTAATTAATTAAATTAATCACCAAATTAATTTCAATTAATTCCAGATTAATTTCTAATTAATTAATATAGTTTCTAATTAATATATTATCACTTTAATATATTAATAAACTATTTATTTAATTTCTATTGATTTATTAATCATATAATAAATCAATCTTTCTCTCTCCTAGACTTTCTGCCAAACCTCTAGCTATGAGGGCAACCCAAATGGACTATGCTACTATTAATTAGATAAATACTAATTATTAGTCATGGCTTAGACACCTAATCCAACATTAGTATCAAAGCATACGTACATGTTCTGGTAGGATGAAGTACGTGGTCAAATTTGTAACACTTTTGTATGTAAGCATTTTTAGAATCTAGAGATTCAAAATGTGAATGACTAGAACATTATACTGTGCAACATCAGAATCACTATAATATTATACAAGAAGTTAATATTCAAAATAGAATGACTAGAATATTGTACAATAAAAAATCATAATGACTAGAATATTGTACTGTGCGACATCAAAATGACTAATATATTGCACTAGAAGCTAATATACAAAACAAAATGACTAAAATATTGTTCTACAGAAAATTAGAATGATTAGAATGTTGCGAGATTCATAAAAAATGTATATTATTATGTTGTGAAGGTTACGCTCATAAGAACCTTTTGGATCTTATTGTGTGTTTCCTTCTTTATTCTTTGTGTGTTTCTTCTCTTCCATTTTCCTTAATTTACACCTACTCGCAACTTCAAGAAAAATCAGAAACCTATATTCACCTTCAACTGATCTCTAGAATTTGGTATTTTAAAAAAGTGTAAAAAGGGGTATCGATTCAAATAAAATAAATACGGAACAACATTCTCTCCAAGCTTCTCCATTGGTTGTGTTTCTGAAATTTGAAAAGGTAAAGGCATCTAGTTGTTGGCAATGTTGTGCGTGTATATAATGGTGCATGTGACATGGAGAATAAGAACCATACTTGCATTTTGTTGATTTTGATTGCAAGTATGGTCAACAATATGAAGAATCATGATGAAGGATATTGTGATGGTGGATGTGATGGCTTTGGCGATGGTGTCGATGTTGTTTGCGTAAACAAATGAATGAAGTGGGGTAAAGATTAATATGGATGCAAAATTAATTAGAAAAAATCATGGTATACTTCTATAATTATAGGAAACTGAATTTGAAAATGTAAATGCAATATTACTATACTATTTTTGGTTGATACTGGTTTATGATTGGTCCTTACGACCATATATATATATATATATATATATATATATATATATATATATATATATATATATATATATATATATATATATATATATATATATATATATATATATATATATATATATATATATATATATATATATATATATATATATATATATATATATATATATATATATATATATCTGTGTGTGTGTGTGTATGCGTGTACGTGCACGCGTGTATATGTGCGTAAGAGTATTATTTCTTGTATTGATGGGGGCAACTACATTAATTTGACAACATCAAAGTCCTATTCAGCATTCTTTAACTTTGTTTTGTCTTGATTTTTAACAACACATAGCCACTATTAAAATTTATGTAAGATCTATTACAAGCTTGTGAACTTTCCATTTCCTTAGATTAAGTCATTAACCTTATTCGAACCTTCCCAAACTAGTTAAATTTGTAAGGCTTTGTTACAAAATTCTTTACTTATTTTCACAACTACAATCTAGTATATTAAATATTTGAGTAAATTACAGTTTTGGTCCCTGTGGTTTGGCTGATTTTTCGTATTGGTCCCTGAACTCGAAGTATCCCACATTCTTGCCCCCGTGGTTTCCATTGCTTTCACTATTGGTCCCTCCTTCCATTAAATGTTATATTTTTTTGTTAAATGGGAGTGAATTGACCTTTTTTCTCTTATTTTTATTTTTTAATTAATCTTGTTATTAGAAAAAAATTATCTCTCTCTCTTTCTTCACCATAGTTGTATCCCTCACCGGATCAGCGAGAAAGATACTCTCTCAGCTGTTCCACCAGATTCGGTCGTGTAATTGATTCACGTTTCACTCAGCCATTTCCATGCCTCCAATATCATCTAATGTTGGATAATTATCATCCTTGTTGCTTGTTTCTTGTACTATCCGATGGCTTCTACTCTTTGTCTATGATTCAGACTTGTACAGACCCGATTGAAGGATACAGGAACAAGGATCAAGGTGGAAGAGACTTTTGTACAGGCATTTGGGGGTAGTATGGGTATCAAAAATTGGTTCTAGGATAGAAGGCTGCACAGATTCCACTTGACCAATAGGCACAAAATTGGAAGAACTAATATCAGGAACGGGTTTGGGGGAGAGGGTCCAAGAATTGAGATCAAGAACTAACACAGTTCCACCAACAAGAACCGAGGTCACGCTTACCAAAGAATTAGCAGAGGTGGCACTAGAGCACAGACGATGCTTCGAATTGAACAAATCAGGACCACAGGGAGAGATAGGCGGTTCTGTCATCGCACATTGAACAATCGATCAAGTAACTCGAGGAATAGTAATACAATTGTCAAGAGAAAGCCATTGAGCATATAAACGCAAAGGAGTTTCCATGAATCCTCTGAATCCCGAAGAAGTTCACCGATTAATTTGTTGGATTAGGTGTCCAAGCCATGTCTAATAATTTGTATTTACTTAATTGATAATAGCAAAGTCCATTTGGGTTGCCCTCATAGCTAGAGGTTGAATAGAAAAACCAGGAGAGAGAAAGATTGATTTATTATGTGATTAATAAATCAATAGGAATTAAATAAATAGTTTATTAATATATTATGGTGATAATATATTAATTAGAAACAATATTAATTAACTAGAAATTAATCTGGAATTAATTGGAATTAATTTGGTGATTAATTGAATTAATTAAAGGTGCAGGGGCTGAATTGTAATTATTCAATAGTTGAGTAGTGACAGTTATGGAAGCCTGGAAGGTGGCGATTTTGAGGATATATTTATCTTTGATTTTGAATTATATATTATAGATAAATAGAGTTTGAATTAAATGATAAAATGTTTATCTCATTTAAATTCAAAAAGGTTTATCTATAACCACCTGGAGGCTATAAATAAGGACCCTTGGTCCTCATTTATCTGTGCCACTTTCTACCCTCCTTCTCTCTGGATTTTCGAGTTCCCTAGCTTTGGGTGTGACTTCATTTGAGGCAAGACACTTGTGTTGCTTAGCTTGCAAGAAACAACTAAAGGTTAGTTTTTCTTTTGTAATTCTTTTAGTATTTTTTTTGTTTGGCCTTTAGGAACTTGTTACATGTTCAAATAGTGAAAACATAGATCTTATTAGGTTGTATGAGAATTTAAGGTTTAAGGTGTGCATAAAACCTTTCAGTGGTATCAAAGCTTTTGGTTGTTTTCTGTTTGAATTGTTGTAATTGTTATTCCTTAATTTTAGAGTTTATAGATATAAACCCTAAACGAGGTCAATTCGAAATTTAGGGTTAGGGTTTTCGAAACCCTACCCCCCACTCCTTTTTCTATTTTAGTATTAGGGTTTAAAAGGTTTTCTATTTTTGGTAATTGTGATTATTTAATAATTGGATAACCTTAAACCCTTATGTGTTTATCAAAATCTAGTGGGTTAAGGATAAGATTAAATTAATTTGATTAATTTGTGATGCCTATCTGATTTAATTAATTTAATTAATTGTTTAATTAAAAGATAAATATTAAATCAATTAAGGTTTAAATTTAATTTTAAAATTAACTTTTAATTTCAAAAAATTAAATAGTTAATCCATTAATATTTTAAAAGTTAAAATACATCTTATATATATTATTATTATTAAGAGTTAATACTATATGTATAAGATAATTGGTCAGTCAAATCAATAGTAGGCCTCATTCATGAAGCTGGTCTATAAGGAGGGTATAAGGAAACTGCCTATAAATAGCGGTTAAATGGGTGTCCACTCTCACCCACCGCTCTCTTGATCAGTGGAGGGTCGTTAGCCGAACGGGTTTGATAGGACCGCTTAATCTCATTAAAAGTTTAATGTTATTAATCAAAGTACTAGAACCGCTTTAATAAAATCCCAAGTCTAGTTGCTTTAGGAAAAATGTGAAAGAGATTCTAACCCATGAAATCACACATTACACTTTATGAGACATTAGTGGAGCATGTGTGGTTAACCGGCACACTAATAGGGGCTCATAAAGAGTCGTAATGAGTTTCTCATGATTTATGATTGTTGATGGAGCATGTGTGGTTAACCGGCACATCAATTTGAGATGATAAATGATATTGAGATTACCAAGCACATTTGCATGGTTATTCACATCTTGTTTGTGATCATCGGCATCCCAGTCACAAATAGAAGAGCATAGTCCGAGATTAAACATGCCATTGAACGGATCAATGAATCTCACATATCTAGGAATTTCATAAGACTGAAATTGATAAATGTATATCTACCTTAATGACCACTGTGTTGTGATTACGACATCCCTCTTCACAGCATAGTTGAAAGATTTTGAATCCTAGCCTTGTTAAATAATATATTGGGTAATTGTTTAAGAAGGATTAAAATTAAACTAATAAATTTAAATTTTATGTATGATCTATTACAACCTTTTGAACTTTCCGTTTCCTTAGATTAAGTCCTTAACCATATGTTGAAACTATTTTTGATGAAGTGCTCAACTATCCGAAGTATGTCTGCCTAAAGCCCCGAAGTCAAATAAACAATGAAAGACCCCGAAGTCTGAAGACTCCGAAGTGCTGCGCACGGAAGATCCGAAGACTTCACAGACTGTTATCTTGTCTTTTGTGTGCACGCGTATAGTACAATACGTGTTGCATGAATCTTCTATCCTATTGGCTAGTACACTGATAGGATATTCTCTGCAAAAGTTGTACTATTGGTATCACTGATTCAGTATAAATATCAGTGATATCATACCATGTAGAAGTAGGACTACAAGTTTAGATTACGAGAATTGTATGTCTACAAAATAGAAAACCCAATTGTAAAACCAAAGTTCTAATCTAGCATTCGGCACATGTTATTCATATCACATTGTTCAGTTAGCTTTGTTGCATTATCATTGTCTGATTGATTTTGTTATTGATTCAATATCTATATTATTTCATCTATTCTCTTATTTCAACACCCAAAAAGTGGTATCAGAGCGAGTCAGCTTTAAAACCTGTTGATAGAGTTCGAATTCATTTGCTTCAGCTCTAGATCTGAATCGATTCTCAAATCTAGTCTTCCGCAACTGTTGCAAATCTCTACTACCTGTTTTTACTGAAAAGATCCAATTGAAATACATCAAGATGACTGATTCCACTACAACTTATGCCAATATGCTTAACTACGCAAACCTCATCGGTTCTGCAACAAAGGCCCCTGTTCTAGTAACTTCTTACTATGATTATTGGGCTGGTCGAATGAAAGATTATCTTATTGGACTGGACAAAGATTTATGGAGGTCTGTGACTGAAGGTCCACACACAGACATTGCTGGTCGATTTGTTGTTCCTGACGGAGAAGAAGCCGTTGTCCTTAATGCTGCAGACATGAAGAAGCTTGAAAACGATGAGAGGGCCATGCGTGAACTGAGAAGTGGATTGGGTCCCGATGTCAGCCACCACATTGCTGAAGCGAAATCTACAAAGGAGATGTGGGACAATCTCGAACTCCGTTTCGGAGGAGATAAAATCCTCCATACTAGCAAAGTTCAAGAAATCCTTGCAGACTTCGGTAACTTTAAGCAAGAAGAAAACGAGTCCTTAGAAGCCTGTTATGAACGTTTAAGCAACATGATTTACACATTAGATAAGTATGGAGAGACAAGAAGCCAACAAGAAATAAACATCAAATTTCTCTATAGTCTTCGCAAGGAGTGGAGGCCAATCATGCTCATGGTCAAATCCTATGAGAATATTGAAAAATACAAGCTAGCAGCCCTATACAATTTATTGAAATCACATGAACCCAATGTGGTGGGTCGAAGAAGTGAAATGGCTAGTTCTGGACCACTAGCTCTCGTGTCAAAAGAAGAGGAAGAATCAAGTGATGAAGACATTGCTGCCTACATGGTAGATGATAATGGAGATACTGTTGCTCTCTATGCCGCCAACAATCGTAGGTTCAAGAAATCCTTCTTCAAAAACAACTCTGGAAAGCCATTTATGAAAAACTTTAACAAATCAAACTTCAACTCCAAGCCCAAACCTGAAATATTCACTCCAAAAGAGGAGAACTTAAAATTGTCAACCCCGAAGCCATCTGAAAAACCGGCTTCGGAGTCATCCAAAGAAAAGTCTGAAGAGAAGAAGATCTCAGGTGATTCTGGTTATGATTGCAATTATTGTCATGACAAGAATCATTTTGGAAAAGACTGTATGCTTCGGAAGCAAAACGAAAAGAAACCACAAGTGAAGGATGAAGCATATTACGCAAGAAAAATGGAGGAAGTTAGAGTAAAGACCAAAGACCTAGCCTTAATGGCTGCTGATGATCGACAAGGATCATATCAAGTTTGGTCTTCGGACTCAGATGATGACGAAGTAAGAAAGCCATCTCATAGTGCTTTCATGGCCTATGATGTCGATAAGAGCTTTCATAGGGTTGTGACTTCGAAGGGACTGGAAATAACTGCTACTGATACTCCGAAGACTTGGTTTGAAGACTCTTCTGATGATGATGAGGAAGTGTGCTTGATGGCAAATGACAACCGTTTGACAATTCCAGAACAGGTATCAAAACTTCTTTCATCTTTTAAAATTCCTATTTCTAATTCTGCTCCAATTATAAATGAAATAACTCGTGATTGCTCTGTTATGCATAAATTACTCATTGATGCTAAAAATATGGAAGTACTCACTGAGCAGGAGCTTCTAAGCTTGAGGGGGAGAGTAGAAAGCCTGAAGCTAGCATTAGAAAAATCCAATCTTAGAATCTCATTGTTAGAAGAAAACAGAGAAAAATTCCTAAACAATCATGATGTAATCTTAAAACAGCGAAACATGTTTTGTGAAACTACCAAACGATTATATGCGCATATTACTAGAATTTATCATTCAGCTGATGTTTGCAATATCCAACATAGACAACTATTACCCTTCATTGAGTTCAAATTAAAGGAAGTCGATAGTATATCTTATGAATGCGAATCCATAGTATCAGGTTCTGAAATTACAAATCCATCATATAAACATGGCCTGATATCTGTAGAAAAACATCTAACTGCTGATAAATTGTTGAAAATATTGCCTCAAGAAATTCCCATCCTGAAAAAGGCTGTACCTCAAATTGAAACAAAAGAAAAGGAACTTGACAATAACGTGTCTCAAAAGGATTCTGAAAGTGATTCGGACATGGAGGAGATTGATTGTTCGTCTTTGATATTGTTAAAGTCATCCTCTATATCCGAATCGACCTCCGAAGACATCTCACAAATGTCTTCGGTGGACAAAGGAAAAACAAAAATGGATTGTGAATCAAAAATTTTTGAAACCAAAGAAACTTCAAATTTTAAACTTCAAATCACAGATGAATCGGACTCTTACGATCAATATCTCAAGGATGATTCAAAAAGGCTAGTCAAAGTGGCATGTATCTATCCTAAGGTTTCTTACTTCAAAAACACAATTTTTGTAAAACCCGGTAGATTACCCTCAATTGATAATGAATTGCAAAAACTTCTTAAAAAGGATAACTCCACAGTTACAAATGAAGGGTTTTTCTCATCATCCAAAATGGCCGAGAATGAAATGAATGAGAAAATGGAAGTAAAAATAAATATAAGGAAACAAGAATTATACGGTCACAACGTGTATAATCGTCTTTGTTTTGAAAAAGAGAAAATACCCAAAAAGATGTCACACTTACTAAATCTCAAGAACGACGACCACATTTACATTAATCAAAACTACAAACAAATTCAAGTTGTGGAAAAACCCACAGTTCCGAAGATGGATGTATTGGAATTAATGGAATCTTGTGAATGTGTACCTTTTTCACACAATCCTAAAAATGAAGTTTCAAAATCAAAAGTTTTAACCAACAAAACTTTGACACAAAAACCCCAAATTTTGAAAAGACCACATGTTCTACAAAAACCAAAATCAGCAGTGGTGATTTCAAAACCAACTCAAAAACCCACTGTTGAAAATTCGAAAACCAAGCAAACCCTAAATCTTGTGAAAAGAAAAACTCCTTTTAGAGATTTGAAACAAAATGAAGCAATTACTTCCACTTCTGGTACAAAACCTGTTTGTTCAAAAATCTCAGAAGTTAAAAGTCGAAATGAAAAACCATCCTTTACACCAACGAAACCTAACTTTCCAAATCCAAAATTTCAAAAACTGACGAAGAAAACATTTTCAAAAGGAAACAATCTGATAGATACATTCCACAAATGGCTGGACAACAAATTGGATAAGTTCAAGGATAAGGATCTCTCATTAAATGACTTTAAAATGGCATACGAAGAGTATCTTTGTACCTCTACGTTGTGTAGCTCAATTTCAACGAAGTCAAAAACTGAAAAACCAAAACAAAACTGGAAAAGAAATGACTTGAAAGAAAACTGAACTGCAAAAACAAAAACTTCAAAATCTTCAAAATCCTCAAAATCAAAATATTCTATTCAGAAATGGGTTCCGAAGTCTGCCATTTTGTCAGTCACTTCGGACTCATCATTTTTAACTACAAACTCTTCGGAATCCCGCTCAAACACTTCAGAATCATGCTCATCACATGAGACTTCGGAAAATTTGATTAATTTAAATGCAAATGAAATTTCTGAAGAGGCCGTGGAAAAATGGATTCAAGAATCCTTTGCTTACCCTGAGGACCCAAGATTGATTGGGTACCAACTCCTTCTTGATTGATTGCAGGTTATGTCTGATGAGCGGTATGATTCAAAATGGTACATGGATAGTGGCTGCTCAAGACATATGACAGGAAGAAAGGAATATCTCAGGGATTACAGAAATTTGGATGATGCCGGAAATGTAGGCTTTGGTAATAATGAAACAAGTCCAATTTGGGGATATGGAAAAATAACAAATGGCCAATTCACTATCAGTCGAGTGGCATTTGGTGAAGGATTAAAACATAATCTTGTGAGTATATCTCAATTGGTGGTTGGAACGGGAAACGCTGTTACTTTCAACAACCAAGGGAGTGTTATCACCAAAGAAGCAACAAACGAAGTTTTACTGAAATCAGAAAGGAAGGGATCTATGTTTCCCTTAAATCTAAAGCCAGTGACCGGTGGGCAATCTCTATGTCTTCTCTCCAAAGCCAACTCCGATGTCAGCTGGTTATGGCACCGAAGACTCGCCCATCTGAACTTCAAAGATCTGAACAAATTGGTGGCTATGGATTTGGTTTGAGGAATGCCGGCTCTCAAATTCGACAATGATTCTCTTTGCTCTGCTTGTGAACATGGCAAACAGACAAAACAAAGGCATCCTACAGTGATCAACCCAAAAATCACTGAACCTCTTTCTTTTCTCTACATGGATTTGTGTGGACCATCTGCAGTAGAATCAATAGGAAAGAAGAAGTACATTCTTGTTATTGTTGATGACTATTCAAGGTTTACTTGGGTGTTGTTCCTACGAAACAAATCCGATTCAGCAGAAGAAATCATCAACTTTATAAAGAAAATGGAATTGATGCTCAACAAGAAAGTCCGAACTATGCACAGTGACAACGGTTCGGAGTTCAAAAATCAGACCTTGGATGGATTCTTGAAGACAAAGGGAATTAGTCATAACTTCTCTGCACCCTATACTCCTCAACAAAATGGGGTCGTGGAAAGAAGAAATCGCTCTTTGTGTGAAGCAGCCAGAACAATGCTAAACTTCGCAAACTTGCCTATGTACTTCTGGGCTGAAGCTATCTCTAATGCATGCTTTACTCAAAACAGATCCTATATTCACAAAATATTTCATATTACACCTTACGAAGTACTCAATCGAAGAAAGTCAAATGTCAAATTTCTTCACATCTTTGGTTGTAGGTGTTTTATCTTAAACATGAAGGATCACTTGACCAAGTTCGATGACAAATCAGAAGAAGGCATCTTCCTTGGTTACTCTCAAGACTCAAAAGCCTACAGAGTCATGAACAAGAGAACTCGCAAAATCGAAGAAACCTTTAATCTAAGGTTTGATGACTACTACATCAAGAAGTCTCTGCATCCATTTCCTATGTCTTCAATCTTTCCAAAGCCTGCTGTAGATGCTGTTCCAATCACAACATTCGACACAGACTTCTCACTTTTATTTGATCAACCTGTGAGAGCTGTGGACTCCGAAGCTAGGGCACCAGATAACCATGAGTCTAAACTCTCCAAGCTCACAGATGGACCTGATGACTCCTCTACAAGCAGCATACAAAGACCATCTTCTGTTGAGGGGGAGCCATCTAACCAAAGTATGGGAAATGCAAGTGTCGAAAAGGAGCCATTAAACCAATGTGCTGGCACTCCAAGTACTGATGGGGAATCAAACAACAGTCCAGGAGGAACCAACACTCTTATCTCTACACCCCAGTCAATCTCAAATATCATATCCATGTATCCAACGATCCAGGGGGAGCCAGAGTTTGCCACTCCGAGTTCAGTCACAACTATCGCTAAGGATAAAGCTACCACTTCCTCAACACCAACAAATGTCCAGGGGGAAAACATATCAAACTCTACCTCACAAAAACACACACCACAAACCAACACAGATTCAAATAATCACTTGCTAATGGGTGATTTTCCTTCCACTTCGGGATATCCCTCAAATATTAAGGACATCGATGCTGAAGGACCTCCTGATTTTGATCCAAACTATCCTCCTTTGGACAAATGGACGAGAAATCATCCTCCATCACTTGTCATCGGTGGTGTTCGAGATAAAATACTGACTCGTGCACAACTTCACCAAAGGCAATTAGATCTTAACAAAAATTCTGAGTTGTGCATGTTCAATGTCTTTATCTCTAAGGTAGAACCTAAGAACGTCAAAGATGCATTTGATCACTCAGACTGGATTGAAGCAATGCAGTTGGAATTAGAAGAATTTGAAAGAAACAAAGTCTGGAGACTAATTCCAAAACCTACAAATGCCTCAATTGTCGATCTCAAATGGGTGTACCGTAACAAGCTAGACACCGAAGGCAACGTAGTTCGGAACAAGGCTAGGCTGGTAGTCAAGGGTTATTGTCAACAGGAGGGAATCGATTATGAAGAAACTTTTGCTCCTGTTGCCAGACTCGAATCAGTTCGGATATTTTTAGCTTATGCTGCACACAAAAACTTTGATGTCTATCAAATGGATGTTAAATGTGCTTTTCCGAATGGTGATCTCGAGGAAACCGTTTTTGTTGAACAACCACCAGGCTTTGAAAGTAAAACTCATCCGAATTATTGCTATGTGCTAGAAAAAGCAGTCTATGGTTTAAAACAAGCTCCAAGAGCTTGGTATGAGACCTTGACTAAATTTTTAAAAGAATCAAACTTTAAACAGGGATCAGTGGACCCAACACTTTTTAGAAAGAAAGTTGGATCTCACTTGATGTTAGTCCAAATTTATGTGGATGACATAATCTTTGGATCTACTGATCCAAATTTGTCAAAAGACTTTGAAAAACTGATGAAAAGCAAATTTCAAATGAGTATGATGGGAAAAATAAACTTCTTTCTTGGTTTACAAATCAAACAATCTAAGGAGGGGATATTCATCAATCAACAAAAGTATACGAAAAGTTTGCTCGAACGCTTCGGAATGACTAACTGCTCCAAAGCAAAAGTTCCTTTGCCTGCAGGTACAAGGTTAAATCCATCATTGGACAAACCAAAGACAGACATACAGCAATACCGAAGTATGATTGGATCATTTCTCTACCTTACAGCTAGTCGTCCTGACATCATGTTTGCAGTTTGCAATTGTGCAAGATATCAGGCTGACCCAAGGGAACCTCAGTTGGCTGCTGTTAAGACAATATTCCGATATCTTCATGGAACTACTGCTTATGGTCTGTGGTATCCAGCAAACTCTGGTTTCTACATTCAAGCATACTCAGACTCCGATCTTGGTGGATGCTCTATTGATCGCAAGAGCACTTCGGGGGGTTGTCAATTCTTAGATGGAAAACTTATCAGCTGGCAATCCAAGAAACAAACTTGTGTCTCTATCTCCACCGTAGAGGCTGAATATGTAGCAGCTGCTGCGTGCACTTCGCAGATCATTTGGATTCAAAGTCAATTGAAAGACTATGCCATTAATATGAGAAAAATTCCTTTATTCTGTGACTCTCAAAGTGCAATTCGTATATGCCACAATCCAGTTCAACATTCCAAGACGAAGCACATAGCTCTTCGCTATCACTTCATCAAAAGTCATGTTGAGGAGGGGAATATTGAGGTGCACTTTGTTCACACTACAGAACAATTGGCAGATATCTTCACAAAGGCTCTAAATGAAGAAGCATTCAAAAGAATCGTTCGTGGACTTGGAATGATAGATGGATCAACTCTTCAATAAATTCCAGATTTGCTCACTCTTACTCTGTTCTGAAAATTTGAAAATAATAAACTTCGCAGACCCCCGAAGTCAATTTTGGCTTCGGAGCTCATCGGAGAACTTGCTACTTTGAAAATTTACAAAAATTAATAAACTCCGCAGACCCTCGAAGTCAATTTTGGCTTCGGAGCTCATCGGAGAACTTGCAAAAACTTTTTTTGCTTCACAGCAGTATTCCGAAGTAAAATATCACTTCGGAAGTCTGCGAAAAAAACTTCTCTACAAAATAAACTCTCCAAATTTGAAAATCATTTAAACATTGGTTGACTTATTGTTTCAAGGATAAAAATAAATAGATGTTTAAGTAAAAAGAAAGAAAATTCATACCAAACAAAAAGAAAATTCTGATGCACAATGACAAAGTTTAACTTTTCTCTCATGAATTAACCTAGTAAAGGACAAAACTTTGATTTTAGATTCTGAAACTCATACCCTATTGTACTAAAAGGTATTTGGGAATCGACTTGAAACATTGGTAAGAAGACAGACTTCGAAGTGAGGTCAAGGCTATTTTACAATTTGAAGCCTTGTTTGATTCAAATAACCTTAACATAATGTGTATTTCTAACCACCCTTCGAAACTTGACTCGACTCAACCTCAAACTAATTTTGTAGCCTCAAAACTACACAGGATAATTCAAGTGCTCCGAAGTTTTCCTCAAAAATAGAACCAACGTTATTTGATAAGTAAATTTACATCTCTTTTCATTAAATGGTACAAAATTGAACTATATGAAGATTTTCACTCACAATGATTGTTTAATACAAAAACAAAAAGCACTAAAGAAAGAAACCAAATGGTGATGTTCTATATCTTCGGATAAGGAAATTCATAATAGAAAACAAAAGCAAAAATCAAAATAGAAAACAAGAAAGAAAATTAGAAAACGATTGTCAAAAGAAACAAAGACAAACAAAAATCAAAAGATAACCAAGGGAATGCAAAAGAAAAAACAGCATTCAAAGGCTTATTCTTCTGCTTTAAATAACGGTACAAGGAGCTCCTATAACATAGTCGAGTACCTTGTAGAAGAATATGAGCATTTCAAGTAGTCTATCTTAAATGATAAAGTGGGAGTGGTGTACGAAGCTCAAAGGCTTGTCATCAGAGCTTAGTATCCAAACACTTCAACTGATGAAAAGGAATAAAATTTTCAAATGAATCTTCAAAACAATCCAATCCAACTTCAAAAACACTTCTGATGCTCAATTCATGAATGAAAACTTCTTTAAATTTCAAATGCAAAGGATGTTATCTTTATTATATTTGAAAATTGTGAAGCACATAAACACAACTCAAAACATGTTTCCAAATGCGAAATCAAGTTAGTAATGGGGTAATTAGACTTATACATTTATGACTGATATTGAATCAAACAACCTTCGAAATGAAAAATGGACTTCCAACAGGATTCGAATGATTCTGAACATTAACTTGTTAAATCATCTTTTCATAATATTTATGAAAGTTAAGGTTAAACGACATATAGCATCAGTCCAATGTAAAGTCAAAAACTCATAGAAAAACAAAAAGAAAAAACATATAGACTTCGGTACATTGATGAACACTTTTGAATCACATGTCAATCACCAAAGTGAAAGAACACTCTTCGGAGTTAAACATAACTTTATACTCCAAAGCATATCCTCAACGGTCAAAATCATTCTTAAAACCGAAGTCAACTTATTGTTAAAATTGAATTTCACATTTATGATTATCTCAGAGACAAAAATTCTTTTGAATTTAATAACCGTTGTTATCCGTTGTTACACAGCTGTAACTAAGATAATCATGGACAATCCTAACAATAAGATCGTGGCAGTTCAATTTCAAATAATGATGACTGACAACTGTACGGTTACGTCTTGCAGAGAAAGTGGAACGGCATGGTGCTGAGGTGTCACAACATTAATGGACCATATCCCATGCGCATTAAATGGCCTTGGGACCACGAATACTATATATACCTCACGACCTCTCTGTTCATCTCTTTACTCGATAATTACTCTCAGAATTCCTCAGCAAAATACTTCTCAAAAACCTCAAGTTCACTCGTCTTCCTCAAACCTTTCAACAATGGCTGAAGCATCATCTCAAACAACTGAAGCTTTCTCCATCCCTGTCCTCAAGAACCAATCTGCTAATTTGGTTCTTCGCAATGATCTGAAGCTTTACCCTCAACCAATTGATGCGTTGGTTGAATGTCTGAAGAGATCCATTCTTGGTTATGCCTTAACCTGCACTCCCTCCATCCCTGCGACTCTGGTTCACAGGGCACACTACACGTCCAATGCTCTATTTGACTCCAACAACCAAGTCAAGTCTGTATTCTATGAAGTTGTCGACTCCAAGGGCAAAACCAAGAAAGTACAATTAACTAGAGAAAAATTCGCTGAAGCCCTTCGCCTTCCTGTTTACAATTCCAAAGAGATGGTTGTACCCTCCGCTGATCAACTCGTTGGCATGTTCAATGAGATGGGATATAACCCTCCGCTCGAGAAGATCAGTCTGTTCAAGAAAAACCAACTTCCTGATCTTTGGAGATACTTCTTCAGTATCTTCCTTAGATGCCTCTCAGGAAGAACCTCAGGATTAGACTCGGCGAGTGTGTCCTTTCAAAGTCTTCTGTATGGGATCTTCTACGATGTAAAGGTAGACTATGCATCTATCCTCTGGGCTGATTTTTGCTCCCATATAAACCACAGCTTGAAGGGAACAGAAATCGCAAACCCTAGATTTTGGGCGATTGTTGTACATGCCCACTACCAACAAGCCAGATATGTTCCTGACCCTTCACTTGCTGAGATGAAGTTCACTCCCATCGCTATTCCTGCCCTTGATGAAGAACCTGCATCATTCTGTGCCCAAATCCCTCTTGCTATGCTTTCCAAAGTATCTATGGATTGCAATTAGGTAAACACTTACAGGAATACTCTCATTTTCCCATATCCTGTTCATGATATCTCTCAGGAAGACATTCAAACTACAGCAACCAAGTCCCAACCAAAAGCTAAGGGCAAGTAGAAACAAATCGGTGGACCAAGTGGTCCTAAGAAAACGGAGAAGAAAAGAAAGTCTTCGGAGCAAACCACTCCAAAGAGGAAGCAACCAAAAAGGTCACAAAAAGAGACTCTCAGGGATGAATCTTCGGAGTCTGATAAACACCCTGAAGCCATTCCTGAAGAAGAAGAACACCAATCCCCGCCAATCCATGAAACCAAACCAACCACTCCACCACATACTACTGAACCACAATCTCCATCAAAAACAACTAGGCCACCTACACCTCCTCATATAATTCCACCACCTCCTCCTCCAACAACAGCACAACAAACTACAACAGTAGATACCACTAAAGTACCACCACCTCCACCACCAAAATCATCCTCCACCACTATACCACCCATTTCTTCCACTTCAGACACATTTCTCAACATTCCTTCATCCGGTGCGGATACATCATTACCTGAGTATCCATTCCATGATGATTTTGATTTTGAAACCTCAACCTTCACCAAACCGCCCTCCAAGGAAGAAACCATGGCTGTCTTTCACATGGCACCAATTGTCATCGAAGACGCTGATGAAGAAAGTCTGGATGACACAGACTTTATCTTGGGAAAACAGTACAAGGTACTCAACCGAAAGTTGGATGCTCTGTTGCAGTAAAACACTGGCTTCGATCCCTCTAAGAAACCCGAAGCTAGTGTTGAAGAGCAAATTGTTGAAGCCCAAACGGCCTTAATTGGAAAAATGGAAGATTTGGTCCATGCTTCGGAGAAAAGGATTCTCGATCAACAGATCGAAATCAAAAGGATCCTAGAGACAAAGCTCAATACTGCAGTTGAGCAAGTGGAAGAAAGACATCGGCTCTTAAAGGAGCAAACTGACAAGAAATTTGAGGCATTTTTCAGAAGAATGGAGTTATCAAACTCCGAATTGAAAAAGGAACTGTTCGACCTTAGGGATAAAACAGATTCCTTCAACAGACAATATCAGACAGGGTTTGCCAAACACCTGTCTGATGCACACAAACGTGTGGAAGAGCTCACAGCTGAACTATCTTCCTCCACAGTTACTACTTTTGCTAATGAGCTCCGAACCACCAACCAGGCCATCATCACCGATGTGGTCACAAAATTGAAAAATACCCTTCAACCAATGATAAACGTCTCCCTAAAAATAGAGAAGTCTCAGGCGAAAAGAGCGAGACACCAGCTGATTGCTCAGGGTGAACACCTGGTTCAACCTTCACAAGGGGGAGAATCAGAAGCAACAAGGTCTCAAGCTCTCGAGACTCCAACCTCCGAAGCCTATCAGCTCACAACAACCGAACCCCAAACAACCTATCAACCCACCATTCTGGGCAGACCATCCTTTATCCCAACAATTCCCTCCAAGGCTGACCCCACACCTGGAACCACAATGATAACCGAAGCGGGTGGTTCTGGTTCACAGCCTTTGAGAAAAGAAATCAGGATTGCTCCTCACATGGAGCAAGTCAATCGTGAAAGGGAAGAGGAGTACAGAAAGATCCTCGAAATAAACAGAATCGCCATTGACAACGAGACATGGACTGAGGATCTGATCAAGACCATCGGTTTTACTGATTTCCATGTAAACAACAGGCTTCCACTCAAGAGCCTTAATACAAAGAACAGTAAAGACCTGCAACTCGATCTCCCATACAATCCAAAGACCTTTGCCTTTCTGCAATTTGAAAGGCATGTTCCTAAGGAGAAGGAAAAGTTGACTGAACTCAAACTCAGGAAAATTGCATTCCATACAAAGTTTATTCAAGCTCCGGCTTATGTATGGAGTGCAAAGAAGATAGTCAAAATAATCTCCATCAAGAATGGAGAAGAATATATGGGTTTTTAGAACCTAAACTTCTTTGTTCTTCGTGGTACGGATGAAGAAGAGTCAAGATTCACAATTGCTGACTTTCCAATAATGAATCCTTCGGACTTCATTTCTCTTCTTGACATCCTAAAATTCTCAGCAGGAAATGAGTGCGAAGACATGGGGGTCTTCGCAACAGCTAAACTTCACATTTCCTCCTTCTTTAGAAACTATCTTCAAAGAATAGCCCGTTTTGATATAACAGTGGCTGAACTCTTCGGACAATCTCTTGCACCCCCACCAACCACTATAGAAAATTTTGAACATTTGAAAGCTGGGCAGATTGTTGATAAGCCCTGGGGTGTAGTTTTCAAAGGATTGTCCCATGACAATGAAACCATGGTAACCAAATTCTTTGATGTAGACTTCATGGGTCGATTTCCCAATGAGTCTATCAAACAAGTTCTTACACTGGTCAACAGCTGCTTTGTGAATACCTGGCAAGAGAAGAAGAAGCTGAGAGAACACCTCAACTGGTGGTTGACAGTGAGGTATACTTTGAAGCAGGCATTCATAAAACATCTCCGGCAACAAAGATAGACTTCGGATGCATTTCACACAAAGGGGGAGATTGTTGAAACTATTTGTGATGAAGTGCTCAACTATCCGAAGTATGTCTGCCTAAAGCCCCGAAGTCAAATAAACAATGAAAGACCCCGAAGTCTGAAGACTCTGAAGTGCTGCGCACGGAAGATCCGAAGACTTCACAGACTGTCATCTTGTCTTTTGTGTGCACGCGTATAGTACAATACGTGTTGCATGAATCTTCTATCCTATTGGCTAGTACACTGATAGGATATTCTCTACAAAAGTTGTACTATTGGTATCACTGATTCAGTATAAATATCAGTGATACCATACCATGTAGAAGTAGGACTACAAGTTTAGATTACGAGAATTGTATGTCTACAAAATAGAAAACCCAATTGTAAAACCAAAGTTCTAATCTAGCATTCGGCACATGTTATTCATATCACATTGTTCAGTTAGCTTTGTTACATTATCATTGTCTGATTGATTGTGTTATTGATTCAATATCTATATTAGTTCATCTATTCTCTTATTTCAACACCCAACACCATATTTATGTAATATAGAACCAAATAACAACGGCTAACCATAGAACTAGGGGTAAAATTGTCCAATTGAAATCCCAACATCGACACCATTTATCAACATTTAACACCACGCCATCTCCATAAACGACTCCATCATAACCAATTTTCATAATAGAGAAAGAAACGTAGAAACGAAAGAAGTAGCAGATTTCTTTGGAGATGAATTCTAATCTAATTGGGAGGAAGAATGGATTCTGGTTGATACAAACGTATGTTCATTTATGAACATACGTTCATTTATGAACATACGTTCATTTATGAACATACATTCATGAATGAACATATATTCATATATGAACATAACTTCATATATGAACATAACTTCATATTTGTAGAGTCAAACATAATTCATATATGTAGAGCCAAACCTAAGAACCAAGCCAAACATAAGAACCAGGAAAACATAGTTGATCCATATTAATATGAACATAAGTTCATATTCACAGAGCCACATATAAGAACCAAATAGATGAAAAGATAACAGGTCCAAAGATAATAACCAAATAGGGAAAGACAAAACATATTCACAATTATGTGAACATATGTTCATAAATGAACATAAATTCTTAATTACAGATCCTTCTTCTCCATGTCTCACTGCTTTCTGAATCTATCTCTAAATGCATATTTTTGGTTTTGTTCATCGTTTTAGGATTAGGATTCTTGGTTTTGAATACTTTAATAAAACAACCAGAACCTTCTAGTGAAAAGCCTAGCCGTGAAATAACATTTGTGTTTGAGGGTTTCTTACACGTACACAAGTGAAGATGAACTCGGTTGAATTACAATATCAATCTGGTCTGATCATGTGGGTTTGTATCAGGGTCGTTCCTTGAGGCCTTTGATGGTAGTGACATTCTGAGTGGCAAACGACTGAGATGATGATTTCCTTTGATTACTCGATGAGTACAACTAAGTTTGAACGCTGAAAATAGAATTTGATTTCGTGGATTTTTTCAGTGATGAGGTTAAGCTTGGAAAATGAATGTAATTTGAAATCGATTTTGATAGGGTTTAAAAAGAACATAGATTTATGCTATAAGACTGGTTCCGATTTCGTAAAATTTTCTTGTTCCGATTATGCCCTTGACTAGATGTGACTCCTTTTAATTTGCTTGTTTCCCCCTCTTTAATCTAATCCGTTGATCTATTGATATAATGGTTATAAAATTGGTTCTATGGTTAGACAGTGTTATTTGGTTCTGGATTGAACATCCCCTCTGTGTGTGTGTGTGTTTATATATATATATATATATATATATATATATATATATATATATATATATATATATATATATATATATATATATATATATATATATATATATATATATAATCATTAAAAAGGAAACGATACATTTGTATGTATATATATATATATATATATATATATATATATATATATATATATATATATATATATATATATATATATATATATATAGGAAGAGGTTAAAATGAGAACGATTAAAAAGGAAACGATACATTTGTAATCATTAATGAATAAAAGACAATGTAAAAGAAAAAAACTAGTCTAGCTGTAATCACAAATGAATAAAACAAATATAAAAATATTCGATTCATTAGTAATCATTAAAACAATGTTGCAGCCCCGATGATTATTCTTGCTTTGATTTTTCTTGTTGCTGTCCTCACACACAAAAGAAAGAGGGACACTCATGATCATTATTATTATTATTGGATTCACACCTACAAAATCAAGTTCAAGCACATTTAAAATAAAAACAACTCATAGATTATAATGTTATGTATATGCATATGACTGATAATTACAAATGATAATATAAAGTAGACGTTACAGTGTTAATCATCAATGATTAACACCGCTCATCATCAATAGTTTATACTTAGACACTTAATAAGAAAAACATACATATATAGTATTAATCTTCAATGATTAATTCTTTGGCCCTTAATCAAACAAACATATATATACAATGTTAATCAACAATGATTAATACTTTGGTCCTAAATAAAACAAACATACATATACAGTGTTAATCATCAATGATTAATACTTTGTTCCTTAATAAAACAAACATATATATATATATATATATATATATATATATATATACAGTGTTAATGTATACATATTCACGAATCATTTTGCTTAATTATGACTAACTTGTACATTAAAAAAAGACTTAATATGAATATCCTATACCTCTAAAATAAATATTAGATGTCAAAGTTTACGAAAGATAAATAAAAAGCAAAAATTGATTGTAGTGATCAAATTTAAAACAATAAAAAAATGGTTAATTAACAACTAGCTTAAGCCCGTGCTCCGCACGGGTTCGGGAGTGCTGGAGCACGGGTCCGGATGGGCTGGATAGAAAACTTGCAACCTGGATGAAATTAAAGAGTAATCTTTTTTGGACCTAAACCATAAAGCATGGCATACAATAGGGACCAAATATGAAAATATTAAAGGTATGAAGAAATTAAGGATTTACCTCATTGTACAAATGTTCAACTTGTTCTTTAACAACAAAAAATTTCTTAAATGCCATCTATAAAGGAATTTCAATAGCTGTAGATCCGTTATCTGAGAAATATGCTCAAGAAGCCCATCCTGCATATTATAATTATAATCAAATTCTTTTTATTTTCAATAAAGAAATATCATTAACAATATAAGAATTATAAATACACTAAAAAATAACCTTTTCCTACACTTTGAAGCAATGAAATGGAACAATAAATGAAGAAAACCTAAACGGAGAAACAATAAATTTCATTAACAATATAGTAATGTACTTTCACTGATTTTTGACATAAACTTACTTGATTTTGGAATCCATGGATTCTAAATGCATGTTCTGTAGACTGCTAATGGATTCTCAGTCTTGACTCCATCTTTCATCACCCATTCTTGCCTTGTTTGTCCTTTCATTTTGAAGTAAAACATCATCGATCCAAACGATTCATAGCAGGAAATAGTAATGTACTTTCATTCATTTGCTTATTATAGCAACTTATTTTCATTTCTTCATATTAACACAATGTGCTTTGAAAAATATACTCAATTATAGCGAAGTCATCAAAATTCAAATCCATAAGTGGGTAGTTTTCTTTAAAGTAGAATGCCTTTATAAGAAATAATAACATTTGACGTTTTAATGGAAATAAATGAAAGTAGAATGCTATAATACACAAATATATGGATGAATTTTTTTACCAGTTTTGGAGTATGGTTATGAAACCATCTTTCCCATTTTGAGTTGTGTATTTATCCTCGATAAAATGCTTTTCTGGTCTTCCCAAAAAATTTGTATATTCATCTTCTGTGGATAATGTGAGATTATGCATTTTTGACATTTTGCCATGAAGCATGTAGCTTTTGCTGCCAATATACTTTCGAATACCATCTACTTCTGTTTGAACCTATCAAATATAGCAACATACTATGTAAAAAATGAAGACGCTTTAATGAGAAAATTACAATTATATATTGGGCAAATTTGGATTTTAGCCACTTATTCCTTTATTTTTTCTATCAAACCATAAAAGTTTCCGACATTTTTCCAATTTTACCATTTTAACCTAAGTCAAAATGGTTAATCTGGATGATTAATTTGGAAAAATGTAAGAAACTTTATAGTTTCATTGAAGAAATAAAGTAACAGTGGTTAACCGTAGAACCCAAAAAGAAAGCCGGGCGCTTGGGAAGCTACGCAAAACCTGAAGAAACGAATCTGCTTTCCAATAGATAACACAATTACCATCCTTTTTGTTGGCATTTGAACTTGATAAAAGCTCTGCCATTTTGCCTAATACTTGTTTGTTTTCACAATCGACCTAGTCCTAAAAAAACAAAATTTTAAGATGGTTATAAATTAATTGTAATTTAAAAGTTGAAAAGGAAAAAGTTGTTGATATAATGGATGATTAAAAAAACCTCATATATCTGGCTAAATTCATCTAATTTCTGATCATACAACCCTCTTGCTTCTTCCACCATTTGAATCACACTGAAAATGTCTTTGCTCATACTCTTGAAGAAATTTACTGAAAGACTAGATGTAGATTGAGCTGTATGATAGGCTCTCAATTGATTCTGTAAACACATCAAAACCACAAAAAAGCTTAAATTAGAAAAATTTAGCAACATACTTCCATTTATTTGCTATCAATTGACTCTTATTTTGTCATAGTCAATGGTATTTTAGGCATTTGACTGATAGCTTAGCTAATGAATTAATGATGTACCTCATGCTGTTGTTCCCAAATTGCAGCTATGCTTTGCCCTTGATCACTATGATGATGACAGTGTTCATGCCGTTTTGCATAAATAAAGACATGAAAGATTTATCACATGTTTCTGAGGTAACACAACAATGGGAGTTCATTGCAGCTAGGAAGGCTCCAAAAGTATATCTGAAATTTTTTGGAGATTAAGGGATTGTTTCTTTTGAGTGAGGCTCTCCAGGATCCATAAACCACATTCCATTCTTGATTCTCTATAGCTAAAAAATAATCAAATAGATTGAGATGTCAAACTTTAAAGAAAAACTACACAAGAACCTCCAAAATATACATTTTACTTGAAAGGAATGGAATATATGTAAAGGATATTACCTACACTCGCAGCAACATTTTGTCAAACACTTGGTGTGGTTGTGAAGATCTTTTTATATCTGTTATCAACATCATTTCAGGCAACAAAAAACCTGAAAAGTCTACAAATGAGGCATGAAATTTACAATACCTGAAGATGAGGCATACAAATCAGAATTTTAAGCATACCTCTTGTTTCCGTTAGCATCAGACCTTTTTAAAATACAAAACCTACAAATGAGAAAAAGATAATAATAAAAAATCATAAAGTTATAACAAACCTTTTGATCCAATGTTCCAATGATGAAAAACGGCGAATGCAGATGTTGGATGGTGAAGATACCTTTATGATGCTGATGGTGAGAGTGAGAGCTGAGCAGTCAGACACTTTTTTTTTATTTTAACAACGCTCCGAGTGTAAACCCTAAAATCGATTGAAACAAAGTTAAACCCCCAAAAACACTGGTACATACCTGGGTCCGGCAGCCGGATTCAGCCAGTCAAAACCTCCGGTTCTTGCCTTCGATTCGTCGACGTTCGATCGCGAGAATAGATTCCTCGTCAAGTCAGTTTGGGGGGTGTCGACAGACCTGCGCGAACTCGGGGATCCGAAAAACTTGGTTACAAAAGGGAAGAAGAGGAAATACCAGCAAGAATAGAAGCAAAGGATGGAGAAATCGATACCTGATTTTATTCAAACCGTGAAAGAAGAATGAGAAATTCGATGCAGAGGATGAAGGGTTGAGTGGAGAAGATGAGAGCGATGGCGGTGACCACGAGAGAAGAATGCGATGACGCCGAATCTAAAAGCGATTCCCTCATCTCCTTCGTCAAGTGGGAAGTACGCTAAATCGAGGGAGTGGGATCGAGGGAGGAAAAGCGGTGGAGAGGATAACGAATTAGGAACCCAAACCCGAGATATCCGACCCGTTTCCGGCAGATGACCCGCGTGTCACAAGCCACAAAAAAACGTACACCATCAGATGAAAATGGCGCCAATTAATGTATAGATAAATAATTGGAAAAGGTAAGATTTACAAACCTACTTATTTCCTACGCCACTGTATAGTAAAAAAAACATATGTTCAAAAAGGTTAAAAAGCAAATACGACGACAAAAAGCAAATACGCCACTGTAAGACTTACAAACCTACTTATTTTTCTTATTATCGTCAAAAAAACATATGTTCAAAAAGGTAAAGAAAAAAAACAAAAAGGTTAAAAAGCTAGTGAGACCTTTTTGCAACCAACTAATTCTAATACGATGATAAAGAAACATCTACCTGATTTTTTTTCTGCTGTGCGTGACCTCCCAACCCATTCTAGGATTTAGATTAACATAAAGAAAAAGTAGTAGCGAGGCTATTTATGGCGGCTAAAATGGAGATAATGGAGGTTGCGATGAAGACGATGGTTGTTGGTGTGTTAGGATTTTGATTGTAATGAGATTTGACATCCGAAGTGTACATGCTCCTATCTGATGTGAGAGGTTGATCCAAAGTTGGTGTTTTGATACGAAGTCTTGAAGCTTATCAGAAACGAAAAATTGTCAGTTATATTTTGTACTTATCTGTAACTAATAGGATTACGTGTTTATCCTATTAGTTCTTAGTATTTAAACTCATTCAACGTTAGATGTTAGTACGTACTTTTGAATTGCCGTATTCACTGTAATGTTCTTAATAGTTGCTCATCCTAAAGATTAGGAGCACTATCTTTTTACTGTGAATAAAATCATTCGGCACTTTGAATATTCATACTTTGTGTTCTCGTTGTTTGCTTTCATTCGTATTTTGATCTTACAAGTGGTATCAGAGCAGGTTCTTTGCTGATCTGTTACTGAGATTATTTACGTTCTTTGATTCATGGTTTCAAATTGTTCTTGAATCCACTCTTCCGTGTTTCGAAGACTTCATCTTAGTAATCTTTCTACAATCATCTGTTATTTTCGAAGGCCTACAAGGCGAACGATGCTATGATGAATTACGCGGCTCTACTTGGTTCCATCAACAAAGCACCAATGCTTATTCCTGAACACTACGATCAATGGGCTGACCATATGGAAGATCACTTATCGGGTATTGATGAAGATCTCTTACGATCTCTGAAGGAAGGTCCATTCAATACGAATGTCCAGACTAGATTTACTGTGAAATCACGTGAAGCCACTACTCCTCCAGTCGAGACTGAAGTTACCATTGCTGCGAACAAGAAGAAGGTTGAGAATGACAAGCGCTGCATGCTTGAATTGAAGAGTGGTGTACCTCCTATCGCCTTCAATCTGATCCGAGGGTCCAAATCAGCAAAATAAATTTGGGACAGATTGAAGATGCGATACGAAGGTAATGATGTCATGAAAAAGAGTATTGTTAACAACATTCTGGTTGATTTTAGTAATTTCAAACAACTGGACAATGAAAATATAGACCAGACCTTTGAAAGGTTTAATGATGTGGTATATGAACTAGAGAAATATGGTGTGTCAAAGACTTCGCAGGAAACAAACTTTAGGTTCATGCAATGTCTCAGAATGGAATGGAAGCAGATCACCATGATGGTGAGAGCTCATGAGAATATCAACTCATACTCGCTTGAAGAACTCTATAACCTTCTCAAATCCTATGAGTATGACGTTTTAGAAGAAACTAGTGATTTACCAAATGTCGGAACTCTGGCTTTTGTCTCTAAAACTGAATCCGAAGAGGTCACTGATGCTGATGATGAAGGTGAGGTGGATGAAGAAAGTGATTCGAATGCCTTATACTCTAACAACAACAGAAACTTTCAGAAACGGCCACAGAACAAATCAAACTTCAATCGAAATTTCAATAATGGAAAGCAGCAAATAAAGCCAGCTGAACATTCCAACAAACCGAAGTCTGAAGTAACACCTCAACCAGAAAAGAAGTTGTTAGGAGATTCTGGATACGACTGCAACTACTGCTATGGAAAGAATCACCTAGCCAAAGACTGCATGCTGAAAAAGGCGAATGAGAAAAAGTAAAGAGTCAAGGATGAGGCTTACTATATGAAGAAATTAGAAGAGGTTCGCGCGAAGACGCAAAGCCTATCACTTGTTGCTCCTAAAGGAGGCGATGACACCTACCAAATCTGGTCATCTGGTTCGGATGATGATGAAATTCGTAAACCAACTCATGGGGCAATGTATGTTCTTCATACTGGCCATGGTATATCGTCAGACGATGAGAATTCGGATGAAGAGAAGGAAAGTAACATCAATGGTGTCTACCTAATGGCACAAGGGACTAACTCATCGTCAAATGCTCGTCTTACCATTCCTGAACAGGTATCACTCTTACTTCAAAACTTTAACATTCTAGAAGAACTTTTTATTGATGATCTTAACGAAATTTCTTCTAACTGTCTGCATATGAATCAACTACTTGTTTCAGCAAATAGTGATGCGTGTCAGGCAAAGGATGAAGTAACTTCGCTTTAGGGAAATCTAGAAGGAGTACGTGGGGAATTAGAGAAAAGTCAATTTTGAATAGAAATCTTAGAAGAAATTAGGGAGCAATTTAGAGTTAATAATGAAATTTTGTTGAAACAAAGAAATATTTTTTGTGAAACAACTAAAAGATTATATGCCTTTATTACTCGTATTTACCATTCTTCTGATATTTCATTAGATCAACATAAAAAACTTTTACCTTTTATTGAGTTCAAGTTACAAGATGTAGATTCTCTTTCTTATGAATGTGAATCTATAGTTTCATCTGCTGAAATTCCAAATCCAACTTATGCTCATGGTATTGTGCCTTTTGAAAAAATTTTAAATTCAAATGATCTTTTAAAAGTAATGGAAGATTCCCTACCCATTGCTCCTCTAGTAAATAAATGTGATTCTGCGAATGTTAAAGTAAATAATAATGCCTCAAATGATATTGTATGTGATGATTCCTTTGATTCTGATTCCGATATCGAGGAAATAGACTGTATTGATCTATCTCAACAAAAAATTTCCTCAGTCTGTTCTTCAAATAAAACTGAATCTGATACAATAGAAGTGAACAAAAATACTTTCACAAATTTTCAAAATTGCACTTCTGATGTAACAACAGATTCTTCGGATGAAGCTTGAAAATCTATTCTTGTTATTGATCCTTCAGATGAGTTTTCAAAATTCTCTGTTGATAAAACCAAAAAGATGGTTGAACTAGCATGTACGTATCCAAAGGTTGCCAACTTTAAAAACAATATTTTCATTAAAAAGGGTGTACAACTTGAGGAGTATTGTGAGTTATTCTCAATAATGAAAGAAGATAATGCTAAGGTAACACCTGAAGGTTTATTCTCAACTGAAAAGATGCTTGAAAATGGTTTGAATGAAAAAATGGATTTTAAAATCAATAAACGAGAACAAGAAATTTATAAGATAAAAAACCCCTTCAGACGTTAGAATAATGATCAAACTTTCTCAAACAACCGAAGACCATACGGTCAAACATCTTCTTTTGAAAAACACAAACAATTTTATGATAACAGAAGAAGAAGAAACTATAGGGATTTTCAAAACAAACAGAAAGCTTATAGAAATCAACAAAAATATTCTAATATCAAGAAACCTTCTGTTAATCCTCAAAATGTTGTTTTTGAACCCAAAAAGCCCAACTGCTCCAATCCAAAATTTGAAAAGGTAACTAAGAAATTTTTTTCTAAAGGAAGCAACCTGGTTGACACGTTTCATGTATGGTTAGAAAAAAACTTGGATCTTTTTAAAAACAAAAGTCTATCCATTCAGGATTATAAACTTGCCTATGAAGAATTTCTAAGTGAATCTACTTGATGTAGTTCTTCATCTTGAAAGACTTCCTCCTTAAAGCAAAAATGGGCTCTAGTCAAACCAAATCATTTATTGATACTAAAAACCAAAGAACAAAAACCAAAGAAAACTTTGAAACGGGTACCTAAAGTGAAAACTTCTAGCTCATCCGAACCATCAATTTCGTCAATCATTGATTCTACATCCGAAACTAAAAAGATTGATTTAGTTACATCATGGATCTATGATCCGAATACTTACCCTCAAGGACCCAGGCCATGTTGGGTACCTGAATCTTCTCTCTAAATTATAGGTAATGATAGATGAGTAGTACGATAAGGAATAATACATTGACAGTGGCTGCTCATGACACATGACTGGGAGGATTGAGTATTTGAGGGACTTCAGAAGCTTGGAAGACGGCGGAGATGTGAAATTCGGAACAACGAAACTTGCCCCATCAAAGGATATGGGAAAATCACAAACGACAAATTTACAATTAATTGCGTAGCATATGTAGAAGGTCTCAAGCACAACTTAGTTAGTGTTTCTCAACTAGTTGTGGGGACACGGTTAAAAGTCAAATTCGATGAAGCCAGTAGCGTTATTAAGAATAAAAAGACCAAGGAAGTGCTGCTTAAATAAAAAAGGAAGGGTGAAATGTTTCCACTAGACATGAAGCCAATAGTAGGGGCTCCTTCCATCTGCCTACTCTCAAAAGCTCTTTCGGATCTTAGCTGGCTATGACATCGACGCTTATCTCATCTGAACTTTAAAAACATCAACAAGCTGGTTGCTCTTGACTTAGTCAGAGGAATGCCTACATTGAAGTTTGACAATGATACCTTGTGTGTTGCATGTGAACACGGAAAGCAAAAACGTCAAGTGCGTCTGATTACAATAGACTCCAAGATAACTGAACCACTCGAGCTTTTACACATCGATCTTTGTGGTCCATCTTCTGTTGAGTCTCTTGGTGGCAAGAAGTATATTTTGGTGATAGGGGATGACTTTTCAAGATTCACATGAGTTATTTATCTAAGACAGAAATCAGACACACCAACTTAGCTTATAGCCTTCATCAAGAACATAGAGCTACATCTCAAGAAACATGCTAGAGCAATCCGAAGCGACAACGGTACTGAATTCAAAAATCAGACAATTTGTGCGTTCCTGAAAGAGATGGGCATCACTCATAACTTTTCTGCCCCTTATACTCCACAGCAAAATGGAGTTGTTGAACGCCGAAACAGGTCCTTATGCGAAGTGGCTAGAACGATGCTCGATTATGCAAACCTCCCAATGTACTTCTGGGCCGAAGCCATTGCCACTGCTTGCTTCACACAAAATCGTTCATTTGTCCACAGACGCTTCAACATTACGCCATATAAGGTCATCAACAAACGTAAACCCAACGTAAAATTCTTCCATGTCTTCGGATGTCGATGCTTCATTATGTGACTCAAAGATGGTACTACTAAGTTCGCATCAAAATCCGATGACGGCGTCTTTCTGGGATATTCACACGTTGCTAAAGCTTATCGAGTACACAAAAAAATGACAAGGAAGATTGAAGAGACATTCAACCTGACCTTCGATGATCATCATATCAATAAATCAGAAATACAATTTCCACGTTCTCCTATCTTTCAAGAAAACCCAAACAATATAATACCACTTGAATCGTTTGAACTCAATTTCTTATTCTTGTTTGATTGTCCAGAACGGGAAATTGATGCTGAATCAAATGAGAAGGACAACGACACACCTGAAATCAACAAACTCACTGATGATCAATCTAAGGAAACCTCTAGCGAAAAGAATTATTCAGTTGAAGGAGAGGAAAGGACAACAGAAGACAAGGATCCTTCGGTTGGGGGGGAATCGCCACATGCTTCCTCATCAAAGGGAACTCCTGCTCAAATCGAGGGGGAGTCAACGAGTTCATCCACAACAAACCACTCAGCTCCAATCCATGGGGAGCAGCAAATGTGTATGGCTCCACTCGAGGGGGAGCAACCAATTCCCAGCAACACAAATGATGATAATCAATCATCTTCAGATTATCCATTAGATACATAAGAGGTGCATAGAGAAACATTACCAGAACATGATCCTGAATATCCACCCCTTGACAAATGGACACGCAATCATCCGAAGACTCAGGTAATTGGTAATCCAGCAGAAAAGGTACTTACTCTCTCCCAATTAAGAGAAAAACACTAAGAACTAAATAAAATATCTTTTTTTTGCATGTTTAATGTATTCATTTCCAAAATTGAACCTAAAACTGTAAAAGAGGCTTTTCAACACTCCGATTGGGTGGAGGCCATGCAGAGTGAGTTAGCTGAATTTGAAAGAAACAAAGTTTGACGTTTAATTCCTAAACCTGCTAACTCCTCTATCGTGGGACTTAAATGGGTTTTTCGAAATAAACTTGATACTGAAGGTAACATTGTACGAAACAAAGCTAGACTAGTTGTTAAAGGATATTGTCAACAGGAGGGAATCGATTATGATGAAACCTTCGCTCCTGTTTCCAGAATTGAGTCCATCCGAAGGAAAGTTGAGGAAACAGTGTTTGTGGAACAACCACCTGGTTTTATAAATGAAAATTTTCCAGATCACTGTTATATTCTTGACAAAGCAGTCTACGGATTAAAGCAAGCACCACGAGCTTGGTATGAAACTTTAACCCGGTTTTTAAAACAATCAAACTTCAAACAAGGATCTGTTGACCCCACCCTGTTCCGAAGGAAAGTTGGTAATCATCTCATGCTAGTTCAAATCTACCTGGATGATATCATCTTCGGATCAACAGACCCTACTCTTTCAAAAGAATTCGAAACCCTAATGAAAAGTAAGTTCCAAATGAGCATGATGGGGAAGATAAATTTCTTTCTCGGATTGCACGTCAAGCAAACCTCCGAAGGTATTTTTATAAATCAAGAAAAATACACACGAAGCCTTCTGGAGAAATTTGGAATGGAAAATTGCTCCAATGCGGAGGTTCCCATGGCTGCTGGTCAAACCGGCTGTTGATCAGAGGGTCTACAGGAGCATGATTGGTTCTTTACTATACCTAACTGCCATTCGCCCAGATATCATGTTTTCAGTTTGCAATTGTACACGATACCAAGGGAATCCACGAGAACCTCATTTAGCTGTTGTCAAGTCCATCTTTCGCTATCTACATCGCACACCTTCTCTTGGATTATGGTACCCTGTCAACTCCGCCATCTTTCTACAAGCCTACTCCGATGCTGATCTTGGAGGTTGTGCGCTTGATCGAAAAAGCACTTCAGGTGGATGTCAGTTTCTAGATGGCAAACTCATCAGCTGGCAATCCAAAAAGCAACCTTGTGTTTCTATCTCCACACACGAAGCCGAATACATTGTTGATGCTGCCTGCACTTCTCAGATGATTTGGGTCCAGAGTCAATTATACGATTATGCAATACATATGCGAAGGATACCTCTTTTCTGTGACTCCCAGAGCGCCATACGAATATGTCACAACCCCGTTCAACATTCGAAGACCAAACATATTTCCCTACGCTATCACTTTATTAAAAGTCATGTAGAGGAAGGAAATATTATGGTCCACTTCATCCATACAAAAGACCAGTTAGCTGACATCTTCACCAAAGTCCTTGACGAGAAAGCTTTCACAAGGATCATCCATGGGCTTAGGATGCTTGAGTCATCCGAAGTTCCACAAACATAATCTGCTAAGTGTTCTTAACCCTGTACTTCAATTATTTAATTTTAAATTATCTTTAGAATATGTTTTTTATTGGTTTATTTTTAGGAAAAGTTTTTATGGAAGAGTTTTTTTTCTAATCAGAAGGGATACTATTCAAAAACAAACCTTTGGTTCGATTCGGATGACATTTTTTAACACGCATGATACCTGTTCCATTTAAATCACTGCGATACTATTCACATTCGATGCTTCGCTTTCCTTCTTATTACATTTTTTCTTTCCCAATTATACTTACTTAGACACACATGCAAAAGGGATGTCAATTTTTTTTTTCAAAATAAAAACTATCTATGCCAGCTTCCCCTAGCAAAACGAAACAAATAAGAAGCATACACTTGCAAAAAGGCTATAGTGAAATTACTAATAATATGCCACCAAAACAAATGGGAAACAGTGCGATTTCATAAAGGTGCTTATACGAACCAGTCACTATACAAACTTCGCACCAATAGTTCGTAAAACACGACACAATCAAGGCTTACCCCTATCTTCAATGCAACAACTAGGATCTCCTATGACATAGTTGAGAACCAGGTTGGGGGTATGAACATCTTAGTAACCCATCTTTAGTGACAAGGGTGGAGTAGTGCACAATTCTCAAAGGCTTGTCATCCGAGAAGCGCGTCCAAATACTCCATCTGGTGAATCAATATATGTTTTTACTTTTTCTTTCACACCAAAAACATCCTACTATTGGAAAATAATATAGTACGCTTAATTCCTCTTCGGATTAGGGATTATCATCTAAGTTTGTGATGGGTAATATTTTGAGATAGCAATATGATAAATAATGTTTTCAAGAATGCGAAGGTGGAATAATTACACTAGGTTCAGCTATTGTATGGTAGCTGGTTTCGCTCAATGATGTTCAAGTCTGAGTGTATAATCAGGACTTCTAAGAACTATCAGCTCTCATCCTCCGAACTTAACCCACAAATTCGCTTTTCACAATATCAATCAACAATTTTGTCAAGCTTCGGATGACAGACACTACTGTCTAATAAGCAACTAATGGTCTTAAAACTTCAAAATTACAAAAAGATTTTCTTTTCTTCGTTTGTTTATGTTTTTATTTACAAGTGTTTTTTATATATTATTAAACATGTTTATCTAGTTACGATGGTTGTTGGGATTACACGAGAAATCAGGGATTTAATTTGATCCTAACTTGCCTTGGGAAATGCAAGAGCCAATCACAATAAGGTATAACGGTTACATCTGGACGACGAACCTACCATGCGACAAAAAGGGAATGTCCCCTCAAGTTATGGGTGATGTGGATGCATATGATTCGACCACCTGCTATGAGCATTAAATGCTCACACACACACTCTCTCTCTCTCTCTCTCTCTCTCTCTCCATTCATTACCCCCATTCCTCACCACTATATATATGGCGAAAACCCTTTAGTGGTCCCTTCCGCTTCCATAACCTCTGAACCTTCAACTTATTCATATCTTCTTCTCGTGCAATCTACCCACTCACACACCATGTCTGCCGATGCGATCTCGTTCACTGCCGCCGACGCCGACTCTGTTCCAGATCTGCGTCCTATGTTGGCAAATCACATTGCCAATCTTGATCCAGAAGCTTACTCTTCAACCATGGCAATGTTGGTTGTCTGCTTACAATAATCTTCATTGGGATACACAATGACTACAAATCCTCAAATTTCCAAAGCTATGGATGGATAGTGCTCATCATACTGCCCGTCTGAATGTAGACAGTCAATCTATCGCCTTCGAGATAGTCACTGCAAACAAAACCAAGAAGACGATAACGGTGGGCAAAGAGCAATTCGCAAGGGTTCTCCGATTACCGGCAACTGAAACGTTTCAGATGGCCTCTCAATCTGAAAGACTAAACATGCTCAACGAAATGGGTCACACTCCTATCAATCGATCTATGAGCCTCTTCAAGAAGAAACACTTGCCTTCAGTTTGGGCATACTTTTCCAGCATAGTACTAAGGAGCCTCTCTGGATGGACATCTGGATTGGATTCCGCTTCGTACACCTTTCTCCAACTTCATTACGGTATCTTCTACAATTGTCCCGTTGATTTTGCTGGTATATTATGGTCCGATTTTCTTGCGTATTTGAATCATGTGAAGCGTGCCACGGACATCGCATCCGTACGGTTTTGGGCTCTAATCGTCCAAGCTGCGTATGATCGTGAGAAGGTCCCAGTACCTAAGGATCTTCCCGTCTACGACTTCGGATTAGTTTAAGTTCCCACAGGTTCACCTTCGGATGAAAACATGGACTTTGTGTCACAAATCCCTGAAGCGATGTTATGCAAAGTCCCCTCTGACAATCTTACACTAATCGCTTATCTCCAAACACTCACCATCCCACACCCTCTTCGAGTCTTTCAAAGGGTAGTGGAATCGGAATTACCTAAGGCCAAGGGTGGTAAGCGAAAGGGTACCACTGAACCATCCGAACCTCAAGCTAAGAAATCCAGGATAAGAAAGAAGACACAAGCCAGTAAACCATCAAGAAAGAAACCAGCTCAGTCCTCAAGACCATCAACACCCAGATCCGAAGATGATGAAGAAGAAGAAGACTATTCTCATCCGGAGGATACAATGATCCCTCCATCACCACCAAAAGATACTACTACCACGGTACCACCTTCTGATCCCATTGTTTCCTTAATCGACAATCTAGTGGTGTCCGCACATATGACCTCTATCGAAACATCTAATGTGGAGAAAAGTCATATTGAGCCCCTGTGCACACATCTAATGTGGACACAAGTCTCACATCAGATGATCAAACTGCCAAAGATCCATCATTCCCACCTCTAAAATACACAACACCCTTTGTCACTACCAGAACCAAAGTTACTCCTCTTACACATTCCTTATTCATGGGTGATATGGCCGATTCTCCATCCTCCCATGAAACTAATAAAAGTGACGAAGATTACTTTGAAACTGCTCTTGTCCAAATTCAAGACGACGATGATGATGAACCAGACACGAGCCTGGTGTCAATGAAACAATTCCGCAACTAAATACAAAGTTGAATCTTCTGATTCACACCCAGACAACGTATACTTCAGATAAAGGGTTTGGGGTTACTGCTGAACTGTTGTCTGAGTCACTTACATCGTTTGAAGGGTCAATCACCGAAAAAGTGAAAAAGAATATTGATGATGCGGTGAAATTGATAGAAAGTGATGTCAAGCAGATGACCCGAAATGTCTTGGAGAAAATTGACTTGCGGTGTAAGGTTTTTGAAAAGATGATAGAAGAGGAAACCCAGCACATTCTGGACAACACCATGAAAAACTCAACGAAGTGGTCACGAAGCTCAATTCTACCCACACTGAAGTTCAAGCAAAGCTTACTTCATTAACCACTTCGGTTGAAAATTTATCTAAACGAAGTGTTGAGGAGTTTGATGTTCAACTCAAAAGCTTGCGGACGGATCTTGATACTGCGAAAAAGACAATTGCTGAATATGAACCGAAGGTGCACGAGTTGCATGCGTATCAAGAGGCACAAAAGATATCTGACCAGCAAATGAAAGTCTTGGTATATCAAACAACTGAGTCAATCCGAAAGGATATCGCTCCCCTTCTTACGTTGGTTAGTCGGTTACCAGCTGCTCCGAAGCCCATCCAGCCTTCATCACAAGGGGGAGAGGGTTCTCGACCAAATGGAAGGACAACACAAGAAAGGCAAACCACCTTCGTACCAACCGCAACCATTACAACCTTCACACCGATCACTCAAACAACTAAACCTTTCTTTGGATTTACTTCAGCACCTTCCTCCACAACAATTTCTGCTACATCTCCATCAACCACGATTCCTCTCGTTTGGGGATGTCCTTCATGTACTTCAATTTCAACCAAATCCACCTCGAGTATCATAAAAAGATTCTCGAGTGGAATTAAAATCAGAGCAAGTTCTGCACCATCATCCACTTCAACAAAAACAACCACCTCCCAAGTTCCACCTTAATCAGACCCTTCTATGGATAAAGGAAAGAAAATTACACAAGATTTGTCCAAGACTGAACAGAAGAAGCAGAAGGCTGATGAGTATGAGAAGCTGAGGCACTTGTATGTGATTTCAAGAGATCGGATGGGAAAGAAAGAAGTCTTAGGTCCAGTGAACAAAATATGGACATATGAGACAATCATGTCATTAGCTTTTACCAGCGTGGATATGTTTGATCGAGTGCCACTAGTTTCGTACAGTGTTGAAAATACTACAGAGCTGCAACTTGATGTTCCATTCAATCTGAAGCTCTTTGCTACAAATGTTTACGACATTGAGTTTGATCCTACTGAGAAAAGTAAGTTTCAAGACCAAAAAGCCAGGTTTCATGATAACCTTGGTATTGACCAAACTCATTTTTGGTCATGCTTAAAGATTGTTGGGATAGATATAATCGAAACGGGAGAACTATTTGAAGAGGGGTATCAAAATTACACTTACTATGTCTGAAGAGGAGAACAAAAGATTGAGAGTTCATTCACTATTGCTGACTTTCCTCTGATGAATCCGAACGACTTTATTGTCCTTGTTGAAAGATTCTACAGTTTAACTCAGACGAGGATATCTAAGCAAGTGGGTCTTACAAAAGGTCAAAGGCTTATAGGAAGGTTTATGGGTTCGTATCTCCGAAACTTCTCTCTCTATGATTATGAGATTGCGAAACTGTTCAAGGAATCTGTTCCAGCTGTGGATAAAGAGCTTACAGGTATATCCAAAAACAGTGATGGAAAGATTTTGCAAAAGCCTTGGAGAGTTGTATACAGAGGAAAACTCACAAGAAAAGGGGCGATAAAGAAGTTGTTCTTTGATATGAATGAGAAGGAGAAATTTCCAACAACTTTCTTGGAAGGAATGGTGACAAGGGTAACGGTGAACAATGAAAACTCAGATGATGCGAAGAAGGAGCTATGTGATCATTTGATCTGGTGGATTGTTGTTCGGAATAAACTCATCAAAGCCTTTTACATGTTATAGACTTCGGATACCTGGCATCTTCACCACAAAGGGGGAGAATGTTAGGATTCTGATTGTGATGAGATTTGACATCCGAAGTGTACATGTTCCTATCCGAAGTGAGAGGTTGATCCGAAGTTGGTGTTTTGATACGAAGTCTTGAAGCTTATCAGAAGTGAACAATTGACAGTTATATTTTGTACTTATCTGTAACTAATAGGATTACGTGTTTATCATATTAGTTATTAGTATTTAAACCCATTCAACCCAGATGTTAGTACGTACTTTTGCATCGCCATATTCACTGTAACGTTCTTAATAGTTGCCCATCCTAAAGATTAGGAGCACTATCTTTTTACTATGAATAAAATCATTCGGCACTTTGAATATTCATACTTTGTGTTCTCGTTGTTTGCTTTCATTCGTAATTTGATCTTACAGGGTGTGTGGCGATAAAGATGGTGGATTAAGGAGGGTGGTGTAGGGCGGCTAATAATTTAATTACAGGTTTTCGGATGATGGTGAAGAAGAGCCAATGAAGCCAATTTTGGTGGAGAATGATTTATGTTATGAATATAGGGTTTTATGAGAGAGATATAAAAGAGGGAGAGAGACTGATCTTAAATTTTGGAAATTAAAACTTAGTTTCTTAATTTCACGGGCATTAAGATTACACAAATACCATTATATATATTTAATAAAATTTCAATTAATTAAATTATTTAAAAACTTCCATAAATAACATATCAATATCAGTCATAGATCAAAAGAATCAAACAGTTGTCATCTGTTCTCGCATTATCAACCTTTTAATCGTTCTCATTTTATATATATATATATATATATATATATATATATATATATATATATATATATATATATATATATATATATATATATATATATATATATATATATATATATATATATATATATATATATATATATATATATATATATATATATATATATATATATATATAGGGTCCGGTTCCGGTGAGAACTCTTTTTTCGGTGAGGACTCGCGAGGACACCTTAAAGAATTTGAAAAAAAATATAAAAAAAATACAAATCATAAAATCGAGAATAGTACTATCTCATTATCAAAAAAAAATTTGAAAAAAAAAATTTGCATCATTGCAAAACGTAATGATGCAATTTTTCTGTTTTTATTTTGGATCATTATTTCATTATAAAAAAATAATGATACAAAAGTTTTTTTTGAATCTTTTTTTTCTCCGATATAGTACTATGATCCATTTTATTATTTATATTTTTGTTTTATTTTTTTTCAATTTTTTTAAGGTATATATATATATATATATATATATATATATATATATATATATATATATATATATATATGAGAAATCTTATATCCTCTTAATTTTTCCTTCTAACCATGTGAAATAGTGACAAGTGGATTAAAGTATTATTAATTTTATTGAATATGACACTTGTCATCATTTCAAATGTTTAGGAGGTTAAGTAGGAGGAAAAATTAGGAAGATAAAGATATATATATATATATATATATATATATATATATATATATATATATATATATATATATATATATATATATATATATATATATATATATATATATATATAAAGAGAGAGAGAGAGAGAGAGAGAGAGAGAGTCTGTTCTGGTTAGGACTTCAATTTCGGTGAGCACCGCAAGGACGACGCGTGTCCACTCATTTTTTAAAGGGCAATAATGTCAAACATAATTATTGGATTAGATGTAATCGCATGTTACGCTCGTCCATGGAACGTAAGACAGTCTCGATGATATACAATCACATGTTACGCACGTCCGTACAATATAATTCAGCTGGTTTTTTATTTTTTAAATTTTTTTCGTGTTTATTTATTTTTTAAAATATTTATTTAGCTTTTAATAAAGCCGATTTTTAGTTTTTTATTTGTTTGTTTTTTTAGTGTTTTTTTCAGTTTTTCTGTTTTTTCCAATTTTTTTCCGTTTCCTTTTGTTTTTTTCAGTTTTTTTTCTATTTGTTGTTAACTTTTTTTTTTGTTTAAAACTCGTTTTTGTATTTTTTTTTAACTCGTTTTTACATTATTAGACTTCAGAATAATAATAAGTTTTGAATCTTGAATAATAAGTTTTGGATCATTATACTTAAGAATGATAATATTTAGGACATAATAAGTTTTGATTCATAACATTTTTGGATCATTATAAGTTCTGGATATTAAAAGTTGGTAAAATGACACTGTAGCCCAACCAATTATTGGTTGTTGGTTTAAAATGTTCCTCAAAAAAAAATTTGGTCTTCTAAGGGTATAAACTTCATTCTAACTCCTAAAAAAGGACCTTTACTTGCAATTGTCGGTTTCATTGAATAACGTGGCATTATTTCCCTTAAAATAAAAGCTTGAGTTATCATCTTTATTAAAAGGTCCCACATGTGCTTTCATCATTCTCTCCATTTCACTATTGATACTCCTTGTCGCATAGAAAGAAAAACGTTGATGGCTTTCTCCATAGAAATAAAACCCCCTCGCTACATCGGACATCTGTTCCTCGTCGGAAATGTTTTCCCAGGTAAAAACTGAAAGGTTTTTAGCAATCAATGAACTAATAATCCTAAGTTCACATGCAACCTAGAAAGAGGATCTATGTTTTTCTATCAATGAACATATAACAAAATTCCTAAGGCCAATAATTATTTCTAAAGAATTAAAATAAGAAAATCCAACCTTTGATTTTCTTCTTGAAGCCAGCAACACAAATGTCTTGCCTCGAATGAGATCACACCCAAGCAACGGAGGAGAAAATAGAATTCCAGAGAGGCAGAGTATGTAGGTGGCGCAGGTATTAGGGTTCCCAAGGGGTTCCCTATTTATAGCCTCCAGGTGGTACAGTCAAAACCCTAGAGGAGCCAACTTTTGACAAGCCTTTTATCAAATGGACCAAGCATCTAAAACCCTAATTAGGGTTTCGAGATTATGTGGAGGCTCCAAAAAATCTCGCCCACCACATGGCTTCTACTGGCCAGTCTTTATTCAACTATTGAATAATTACAAAACCAGTCCCTGCACTTTTAATTAATTAAATTAATCACTAAATTAAATCCAATTAATTCTATATTAATTTCTAATTAATTAATATAGTTTCTAATTAGTATATTATCACTTTAATATATTAATAAACTATTTTATTTATTTCTATTGATTTATTAAACATTTAATAGATCAACCTTTCTCTATACTGAACTTTCTGCCAAACCTCCGGCTATGAGGGCAACCCAAATGGACTTTGCTGCTATTAATAAGATAAATACAAATTATAAGTCATGGCTTAGACACCTAAGTGATCATATGATCTTCCGTCTAACAAGACATTTTTCAGACTCAAGACATGGATCAAGATCAATCTCGGCCCGATACTCTGTTTCTCGATTTCTGATTCTGCTTAGGACTTTAAGACTACTAATTGAACACATCAATTTAGTCCTGGTTGGCCAACACTTTTAGTCAACTTGAAAATCATCGAGGGGCCTACAAATATCTGTTTCCCGTCAGGGTCAAGGGACGAATAATCTTTGACTCATATGCTTATATCTTTTACCAGACAAATCACTCACAACAGCACGTTTTATAACATCGACTTACCGATGTGTGTCCGTACTATCAATGAATTGAAGGGTTTTCTAGCAAACAATGAACAAATAAATCTTATGGTTCACATGCAACCCAAGAAAGATCTATGTTTTCTTCTATGAAGATAATAAACTAAATCCTAAAGGAAACAATTATTTCTAAAGATCAAAACTGAGGAAAAACCAACCTTTTAATCTTGTTCTTGAAGCTAGCAGCAAAGAGATCCTGCCTCAAATGAAGTCACACCCAAGCAATGGAGAAGAGAGTCCAGCAGAGTAATCTTAGAGTGAAAATGGCGCAGAAAAGGAGGAGCCAGGTGCCTCCTTTTATAGCCTCCAAGGGTTACAGCTGAAACCCTAAGGAGCCTCCTTAGTGGGCAAGTCTGTTGACCACTTGGACCAGACCTCTCAAACCATGATTAGGGTTTCGCCACCTATGGAGAAGCCTCCACAGTTGGCGCCACTTTTGGTCCCTGTCCACTGGCGAGTCAGTATTCAACTATTGAATAATAACATAACCAGTCCCTGCAGCTTTAATTAATTAATTTAATCACTAAATTAAATACAATTAATTCTAGATTAAATCTTAATTAATTATTATAGTTTCTAATTAATATATTAACACTTAAATATATTAATAAACCATTTAATTAATTCTATTGATTTGTTAAACAATTAATAAATCAACCTTTTACTCTACTGAACTCTATCCTAACCTCCAGCTATAAGGGCAACCCAAATGGACTTTTCTTCAATTAACAAGATAAATATAAATATAAAGACATGGCTTAGACACCTAATCCAACAGTCTCCCACTTGGATAAGTCTATGACTTTAATTTATCTTCTGATTAATAAACAACCTGCAGCTTCCAAGAAACTGCTGTCGAACTCTGACCCAGTCAGTTCTGTCCATAGATAAGTAATCATATGATCCTTCATCCAACAAGATATTTTCAGACACGAGACATGGATTGAGATCAATCTCTGTCCGACACTCTGTTTCCCGATCTCCGATTCTGCTTATGACTTTAAGACTTCTAATTGAACACATCAATTTAGTCCCGGCTGGCCAGCACTTTAGTCAACTTCAAAATCATCGAGAGGCCTACAGATATCAGTTTCCCATTAGGATCAAGGAACGAATAAGCTTCGACTCATATACTTGTGTCTTTTGTTGGATTAGGTGTTTAAGCCATGACTAATAATTAGTATTTATCTAATTAATAGTAGCATAGTCCATTTGGGTTGCCCTCATACTTGGAGGATTGGTAGAAAGTCCGGTAGAGAGAAAGATTGATTTATTATGTGATTAATAAATCAATAGAAATTAAATAAATAGTTTATTAATATATTTAAGTGATAATATATTAATTAGAAACTATAATAATTAATTAGAAATTTTTCTGGAATTAATTGGAATTAATTTGGCAGTTAAATTAATTAATTAAAGGTACAGGGACTAAAACTATAATTATTCAATAGTTGAGTAAGTGACAGTTCTAGTGAGTGAGTGTGGTTGGCGAATATATATATGTATATATATATATATATATATATATATATATATATATATATATATATATATATATATATATATATATATATATATATATATATATATATATATATATATATATATATATATATATATATATATATATATATATACAGATAAATATGGTTTGAATGATTAAAATAATAGTTTTATCTTAATTCGAATTCAAAAAGGTTTATCTGTAACGATTATCTGATCACCACATGGAGCTTATAAATAGGGAGGCTCTCTAACCCTGATACCTGCGATTTTATTGACTCTCTACCCAAGGAATTTTCGGCAAAGCTCCAGCTAAGGGTGTGACTGCATTTGAGGCAAGAGATTTGTGTTGCTTTGCTTCCAAGTTACTATAAAGGTTGGTTTTTCTTAATCTTTCTTTTTAGTTTAATTCTTTCTGGCCTTTTAGGAATTGTTATATGTTTAACTAGTAGAAAACTTAGATCTAATAGGTTGCATGTGAACTTAGGATTTTTAGTTCATAGTTGCAGAAAAAATTTCAGTGGTATCAGAGCATTTGGTTGTTTTTCTGGTTAAATTGCTATAACTGTATCCTGTAAATTAGGGTTTATTGTTTCTAAACCCTAATGTGGCCGTTTTGAATATTAGGGTTAGGGTTTCGAAAAACCCTGGCCCCTCCCCCCTGCTTGGCGTGAATTTTTGGTAGGGTTTAGAAGGCTTTCTATTTTTGGTAACTTTAAACTGTTTAAAAGATAAACCTTAAAACCTTCATCCTAAAATTCGAAAATTAGGGGATAATGATAGGTTTAAATTAATTTGATTATTTTGTGACACCTATCTGTAATATTAATTAATTTAATTAATTGTTTAATTAAAAGATAATTAAAAGGATTAATTAATTTCGAATTTAATTGTTTTTAAATCTCGAAAATTAATGGATAAAATCTAGTAATATCTTAAAAGGTTCAAAATATCAAATTTAATTAATTTAACTAATTGGTTAATTAAAAGATAAATAAATCGGGTTTTAATGGTTTAATTTAATTTTAAATTTAATAACTTAAATCGACAATAAATTAAAAGATAAACCAGAAACAATTTTTTAAAGGTTTAAAAAATTACATCTTATATATATTATAACTAGGAAGTTTTTTTTATATATGTATGAGATTAAATGGTTAGTCAAATCATTAGTAGGTCTCATTCACGAAGCTGGTCTAAAAAGTGGGTATAAGGAGACTGCCTATAAAATGGCGGTCTAATGGGTGAACACTCTCACCCACCGCTCGCCTGATCAGTGGAGGGTCGTTAGCCGAACAGGTTTGATAGGACCGCCTAATAGTCACTAAAAGTATAATGATTCAAAGTACTAGAACACTTAATAAAATCCCAATCTAGTTACTTTAGGAAAAATGTGAATTGGTGCTAACCCATGAAATTGCACATTGCACTTTATGAAACATTGGTGGAGCGTGTGTGGTTTACCGGCACGCCAATTGGGGTTCATAAAGAGTGGCAATGGGTTTCCCGGGTGTTGTCATTGTTGATGGAGCGTGTGTGGCTTACTGGCACATCAACTAGAGATGGCAACTGACCCCGAGAGTACCAAGCTAATTTGCATGGCTATTCACACCCGGTTTGTGATCCTCGGCATCCTAGAAACAAACACTGGGGCACATCCAACATTAAAACATGCTATTGAACAGTTCAATAAATCTCAAAGAATCTAGGAATTCCATTTTAATATGATTATCTTTCCGCGGTGGAATTGGCTGAATCGTCATTCGCCTACCTTATAAAATCTACAATATTGATTACGGCATCCCTCTTCAAGATTGTAAATTGTTATTGTAGGATCCTAGCCTTATAATTATTATTGCGTTATTATAAGGATTATTATTAATATCTAATTAAAACTATATTCTTTTATAGATGTCTTCTGCTGATCAAACCGCCCCCCAATCAAACTCCAATGTTACCTCTATCTTGTCATTATGCTCCAAAGGTTTGAACATAAAGAGTATGTTCTGGAAACCGAGCTGGTTGAAATTGATCCTGATAATGCTACTCCCGATGAAATCGCTCAATACTCAAAACATTCTGATGATGCAACCAAAGTGGCTTGCATCATGATAGCTACAATGAACCCGGAATTGCAAAGAATATATGAGGACTACTGGCCCTATGAAATGCACAAAGAGCTGGCGGAAAAGTTTCGCAAGCAGGAGCGCATAGAGAGGCGCGAAGTAGTCAAAGCTTTCACCAATGAGAAGCCAAAGGATGGAGAGTCTATCTGTAACCACGTGCAGAGGATGCAAGGATACGTGGAAAGGCTTAGGAAGCTTGAGATACCAATTCACGAGGATTTAGCAGTAGACATAGTGCTAAATTCTCTGCCTAGTTTATATGACCAGTTCACGCTAGCGTATCATCTGAACAATTCTCAGGCCACACTGGTCGAACTGCATCGCATGCTCTGCACCGCTGAGGACGGCATGAAGGGTAAGAGTGTACCCGCAGTTAATGAAGTCGTCCTGTCTATTGCTGGTGGAAAGGGGAAGAAGAGAAAGGGTCCTCTTAAGCAGAATTGGAGGGAAAAGGTGCATGTTGGATCGTCCAGCAACGGCTCCAAACCCAAGACTTCTGGCATTCCTCATAATGCCAATCCCAAGGAAGCAGAGTGCTTCTATTGCAAAGCAAGGGGCCATTGGAAGAGAAGCTGCCCTACATACCTACACGATTTGAAGGATGGCAAAGTCAAGCCGTCTTCAGCAGGTATTTACACTATCTTTAAAAACTCACCATCTTCCGTTTCTTGGGTCCTTGATACAGGATGTGGTTTTCACATTTGTTCTTATTTGCAGGGCCTAAGGGAAAGCAGGGAGGTGGAGCACGGTAGACTCAACCTGATCATGGGGAATAGGAGATCGTCGCCTGTGACCAAGATCGAGACTTATAGTTTAGTGCTTAGTAGTGGTGTTAGTTTAGATCTTTTTAATTGTTGCTATTCGCCAGAAATGGCAAGGAATATTATTTCATTTCATGCATTGTTTAGACAAGGTTTACAATTTTCGTTTGATAATAGTAATGGTTCCATTTCTGTTTTTCAAAATGGTATTTCTGTATTTACTGCTTTACCTTGTGATGGTGTGTATGAAACTGTGCAATGTGTAGACAATTTAGGTCATAGTGTAAACTTTATTGATTCTTCTAGTGGTGTAGAAAAGGCGTGCTTGTGGGACTGTCGTCTTGGGCACATTAACAAGAAACACATCACCCAACTCCAAAAGGATGGAGTGTTGGAATCATTCGACCTCAAATCGAATGATGTATGCGAGTCTTGTCTTTTGGGCAAGATGACGAAATCACCTTTCAAGGGTTCCTTTGAAAGAGGTGAAGGTCTTTTGGACATCATACACACAGATGTGTGTGGTCCCTTCAGATCTACCAAAAAAGACGGCACACGGTTCTACGTGACCTTCACTGACGATTTTAGTAGATACGGGTATATCTACTTGATCAAACACAAGTCAGACACCTTTGAAAAATTTAAAGAGTTCAAAAATGAAGTTGAGAATCAATTGGGCAGGAAGATAAAGATGCTCAGGTCCGATAGAGGCAGAGAGTATCTTAGTATCGAGTTCCTAGACTATCTGAAGGAATGTGGAATAGTTTCACAGTTATCGCCTCCTCGGACACCACAGTTGAACGGTGTTGCCGAGAGACGTAACCGAACCTTGTTAGACATGGTTCGTTCCATGATGAGTCGAGCTTCACTTCCCATCCACTTCTAGGGGTATGCCTTAGAGACTGCGGCCTACATCCTTAATCTTGTCCCTACCAAGAAGGTTGCTAAAACACCTCATGAGATGTGGACGGGGAAAGTTCCCTAGTTAGCACATATCAAAGTCTGGGTTGTGAGGCTTTCGTTAGAAGAGAAACTCACGATAAACTCGCAGAGAGAAGCGAGAAATGTTTTTTCATTGGATATCCCAAACAGTCCTTTGGATACCTGTTCTACAGACCAAGCGAGGACGTGGTCTTTGTAGCGAGACGGGGATTCTTTCGAGAGAGAGAGAACTCATATTCAAAGAGGACAGTGGGAGTACCATTGACCTTGAAAAAATTCAAGAGTTACCCGACAATGCAACCTTAGGAGAAACTAGCAACCAACAAGAGGAAGAAGTTCCTGTTGGTCCAACTGACATATCCTTACCTCTTAGACGCTCTAGTAGAGTCAGCATGCCACCCGAGTTTTATGGATTCCATATTACTACGGATGGAGATACGTTTGTCAGTGATAGGACACTGATAAATTTGGATGAATCTGCTAACTACCGGGAAGCGTTGGCGGGCCCTGAGTCTGCCAAGTGGAAAGAGGCAATGGACAGCGAGATCAAGTCCATGTATGACAATCAAGTTTGGAACTTGGTTGACAATGTGCGAGTCGAAAGACAGTCGGGTGCAAATGGATCTTCAAGAAGAAGCTCGACATGGACGGAAAGGTACACACTTTCAAAGCAAGACTGGTTGCGAAGGGCTTTACTCAAACCCCAGGGATTGACTATGATGAGACCTTCTCACCAGTGGCTAAGATAAAGTCAATTAGGATTATGCTGGCCCTATGCAGTTAATCGCGCCGGTATAGCGCCGGTATAGCGCCGGTATCGCGGTTCGCGGTGGTCAGCATAATCGCGGTTCAGTTTAGCGGTGGAAAATAGCGGTACCGATAAAATCGCCGCTATTTTCCGCTATTTTCCGCGATTTACCGCGATAATTAACCGCGATTTACCGCGATTTACCGCGATAATTCGTGTGAAGGATTTTCATGAAGAAGCGAATGGTTTGGCCGATGATGACTTGGATGTCGATTAAATTTGAATTTGATACTTTGACATTTTCTATATTAGAATGTTATGTTATGTGACTTATGTATTAAATTAAGCCTTATGTGAAGTTTTTTGAATGACTTTATGATATTAATTTTACTAGTAATAGTCTAATATATAAATTCTACATATTACTAAAAAACCGCTATACCACCGCTATACCACCGCGAAAACCGCAAAATTAAATATCGGTAGGTTACCGCGATAACGGTTTTGACCGCGATAACTGCATAGTGCTGGCCATAGCTGCATTTCATGACTATGAAATTTGGCAGATGGACGTCAAAACCGCTTTCCTTAATGGGAAGTTGACTGAGGATGTTTACATGAATCAGCCAGAGGGTTTTGTTGATGCAAAGTATCCTGACAAAGTGTGTAAGCTGGAGAAATCCATCTATGGATTAAAACAAGCTTCTTGCAGCTGGAATCTTTGTTTCCACGAGAAAGTCAAAGAATTTGGTTTCTCTAGGAACGAGGATGAGTCTTGCGTATATGTCAAAGCTAGTGGGAGTATAGTCACTTTCCTGGTGCTGTATGTAGATGACATACTGCTCATGGGAAACGACGTTCTGACCTTGCAAGATGTCAAGTCTTGGCTCGGGAAGTGTTTCGCCATGAAAGACCTAGGAGAGGCAGCCTATATTCTCGGGATAAGAATATTGAGAGATAGGAAGAAGAGACTAATTGGACTTAGTCAGAGTACATATTTGAACAAGGTACTGAAAAGATTTAGTATGGAAAATTACAAGAAGGGAGAGCTACCAATGCAAAGTAATGCTAAGCTGAGTAAGACTCAGAATCCAAGTACAGACGAGGAAATTGCGGACATGAGTCGGGTACCTTACGCTTCGGCTGTAGGGTCGATCATGTACGCCATGAGTGTACTCGTCCCGACGTGGCCTTTGCCTTGAGCATGGTCAGTTGATACCAGGGAAACCCTGGTAGGACACATTGGACAGCGGTCAAAAACGTACTCAAGTATCTGCGTAAGAAGAAGAACTTTGTCTTAGTCCTTGGTGGCAGTGATACCTTGAGAGTTGACAGGTATACTGATGCCAGCTTTCAGACAGATAGAGACAATGTTCGGTCTCAGTCGGGCTGGCTATTCCTATTGAATAGGGGAGCAGTGGCTTGGAAAAGTTCCAAGCAAGAGACGGTGGCTGATTCAACGTGCGAATCAGAGTACATCGCAGCGAGTGAAGCGGCAAAGAAAGCGGCTCGGCTGAAGAACTTCATCGGTGACCTTGGAGTAGTCCCGAGTATTCAGGAGCCCATGGAACTGTTCTGCGATAATGAAGGAGCGGTTGCTTTGACAAAGGAACCGAGAGATCATGGAAAGTCCAGACACATCGACAGAAAGTACCACTACATAAGACATAGGGTAGAAGAAGGTCACCTCATAGTGAAGAGGGTATCATCAGAAGATAATCCTGCAGATCCCTTGACAAAGGCTCTGAGTAGGGTTAAGCACTATCAGCATGCACGACGCATAGGATTAACAGATGATATTAGTTTTTGTAATTAGATAGGATTTGAAACTTGTTGCAATATAAATGTAATTAACCTTGGTGAATTAATAATATAGTTTTGTTGATGAGTATTTGATACTACCATTTGTTGATTGTTTATTATTGTGTTTCAATTTTGCATGTTTACTTCCTGAGTAATTTAATTATTATTCGAATATCCACAGTCACTCATACATTTTAGGGAGTAGGTATGAATGAAGACTGTCATGAATAGTTTTGTAGATTGTCTAATGAGTTAGACATAGCAATAAGATTGCTACAATATTCATGAGTACTTAGAAAATAGGGATTTGAGTATTGGATAAACCCACGCTCAACAGATTGCTCCATGGATTTCATCATAACCAATGTTGAGACGATAATATCTTTTGATCTTTAAGTAAAGACATATGAGTTATGTTTTACCAAGCGGTTGTTCATTGACAATACGAAAACGCATCGGTAACACGGTGTTATAAAACGTGTTGTTGTGAATGATTTGACTAGTAAAAGACATAAGTATATTAGTCAAAACTTATTCGTCCCTTAACCCTGTCGGGAAAACAGATATCTGTAGGCCTCTCGATGATTTAGAAGTTGACTGAAAGGGTTGGCCAACCAGGACTAAATTGACATGGTCAATTAGTAGTCTTAAAGTCATATGCAAATCAGAAATCAGGAAACAGAGAATCAGACTAGGATTGATTCTAATCCATGTCTTGAGTCTGAAAATATCTTGTTGGACGGAGGATCATCTGATCACTTATCATTTGACAGAACTGACTAGGTCAGAGTTCAGCAGCGGTTTCTAGGAAGCTACAGTTGCTAAATTTTTTTTTTTTTTGGGTAAAGAGGGCGGCACCTCTGGCAAATTTTATTAATAAAAAGAATAAATACAATATAAGGCTGGGGACTCCCCACCAAAAAACAGAAAATCCATCGGGACAGGCCCCAACGGACAAAAAGCTAAACTAGGAACCAAAACAAGAGAAGGAACCATAAGCAAACAAGAACATAAAGGAGAGCAACCTGCAAAACAAACAAACCATACAAGCCAAAACAAGCAGAGAAAAAAGAAAGCTCAGAGGAAGAAAATTAAGGGAGGGTCCAAAGAGTTTTAGCCAAATCAACATTATTTCAAGTTTTCAAAGAAAGACTCAGCAGTCTACAACGGATATCATCCTTAACAATATTCACTACAGCATGATGAGATCTTTTTATTTTTGTAAAAATGCGTAAATTTCTTTCCCGAGGGTAAATTGGTAATTTTAGTCATAGACTTATCCAAGTGGGAGACTGTTGGATTAGGTGTCTAAGCCATGACTAATAATTAGTATTTATCTAAATAATAGTAGCATAGTCCATTTGGGTTGCCCTCATAGTTGGAGGATTGGTAGAAAAACCGGTAGAGAGAAAGATTGATTTATTATGTGATTAATAAATCAATAGAAATTAAATAAATAGTTTATTAATATATTTAAGTGATAATATATTAATTAGAAACTATAATAATTAATTAGAAATTTTTCTGGAATTAATTGGAATTAATTTGGCAGTTAAATTAATTAATTAATGGTGCAGGGACTAAAACTGTAATTATTCAATAGTTGAGTAAGTGACAGTTCTAGTGAGTGAGTGTGGTTGGCGGAAATATATATATATATATATATATATATATATATATATATATATATATATATATATATATATATATATATATATATATATATATATATATATATATATATATATATATATATATTCGAGATATATATATATATATATATATATATATATATATATATATATATATATATATATTTACAGATAAATATGTTTTGAATGATTAAAATAATAGTTTTATCTTAATTCGAATTCAAAAAGGTTTATCCGTAACGATTATCTGATCACCACATGGAGCCTATAAATAGGGAGGCTCTCTAACCCTAATACCTGCGATTTTATTGACTCTCTACCCAAGGAATTTTCGGCCAAGCTCCAGCTAAGGGTGTGACTGCATTTGAGGCAAGAGATTTATGTTGTTTTGCTTCCAAGTTACTATAAAGGTTGGTTTTTCTTAATATTTCTTTTTAGTTTAATTCTTTCTGGCCTTTTAGGAATTGTTATATGTTTAACTAGTAGAAAAACTTAGATCTAATAGGTTGCAAGTGAACTTAGGATTTTTAGTTCATAGTTGCAGAAAACCTTTCATCTTTTACTTGTCAAAATTGTACACAACAATGCGTTTTATAACATCGAGTTACCGATGCGTTTACGTATTATCAATGCACAACCGACTTGCAAATGTCAACTTATATGTCTCTACTTTAAGATCATAAGATATTATCGTCTCAACATTGCTGGTGATGTAATCCATGAAGCAATCTATTGAGCGCGGGTTTATCCAATACTCAAATCTCTATTTCTAAGTACTCATGAACGTTGTAGCAGTCTTACTGCAATGTCTAACTCCTTAGACAATCTACAAACCAATTCACGACAATCTTCGTTCATACTTACTCTCGAAAAGTATGAGCGACTGTGGACTTTTGAATAATCAAATTATTCGGGAAGTGAAACATGCAAAATTGAAACATAAAATCTGACTGGTGGCTACTCTTGCCTAATTACCAAGTCTCCATGAGGTAATCACCAAGTTGGATTTTACATAAAACTATTATCGGTTTCTAGATTCCTTTTAAACTTTTTAATTCGTGTTATGTATCTATGTCTATTTGACCTTTCACTCTTTCCATGTATTCAAATGTTATACATTTATACACTTCATCCGATCGGATATCCTTCCGATGATATTTCAATTTTGGTCATACTGTCATTCTCACTAACAACTCCATTCTATGTACTGTGACTTTCCATGGTTTTCGGGATCTTTAGTTCACATGACTGCACCCTAAGACTATTTCGAGGTGTTACGATGTGCCGGTGACCCACACGCGCTCCATCGGAATGCCAACGAAACTCTTTAACCATTAAGTCCTTATTTGAAACTCTTTTCAAATTGTTATCAACATTCACCCTAATCATTTTCCAATGATTTCTCATGTATGTACAAAATCCACCAAGTATTCCCAGCCAGGTCATATCTTGAAAATGACTCACTATGCTGTAAGCATTAAGTCATCAGAACATGTTCATGACACTTCTGATCGATCCAAGAAACTTGTGGGATTCGATCTAGTCCTATCCCAAACTCTTTTGGAATCTTAGGATTATTTATAATCCCTGTGTCATGACTTTCAGTATTTATATCCTTTTGGAGACTTTTTCTCATGCATCTTGATTCTTATCAAGATCATGCTTACTATGGCTAGGTCTATACTGACTGCAACATCTATCTAATAGATGTTTATGTATCATGTGAGTATGTTGCACCTTCTTTATATCTCTCATGCCAAATCATCACACTTTGCAATGATGGAAAAACTCTTTCCTAGGGCAATGCATCTTGAGTCTCATCAAGATTATTTTGGCAGAGTTTCGATCTATCTCACAGATGTTTACAACCACCTGAGTATGCCGTATCTCTATTAAGTCTTTCATAGCGATCCGTCTCTTAACACCAAGTCATTACACTTTGTAATGAAAAGAGACGTTTCCTAGAAACAATATGTAACTCTTATACTGAGATAGTAGATAACAGCAACACTCCCACTGGCTTTGACACGGTTATGGACTATTCACAAAATCCAGAGCTTATGGCACATTTTGAGAATCCAAACCTTTCTGACATCTTAATGGAAATCTTTCAGCCCTTTCTCAAAATCCAATCATTTGGCATATTTTGAGAATCTGAATATTCTTTCTTGCGAGATGCCCATGGGGTAATCCCGGGCCTATGTACCTTTGTATTGGCATACTCTTTGTGAGTCCCTATTAGTGTGCCGGTGATCCGCACACGCTCCACTAACGACTTACAATGTGCCATGCAGTATCCTTTCAGATTTCATCTTCTATTGAGAGTGCTTCCCCCGGAATCAATTACTTGACTCTGGGTATCGTCTCACTCAACCAGATGTTCTGAAGGTACGTTTCTGTCCATGCTTCTTTCTTTTGATGATTCAATTACTCCCACTAGTTTTTTTTAGACCAGGTGTAAAAATCAATCAAAATGCCACATAGACTGTATCTCGTCCCAAGGTTCTCTTAATTGGCAGCAACCGGGCTCACCAATGCTTCCAAGTAGTCGGATTGCAAATCTGTACCAACTATAGTGTTTTACCACTATTCGGTATGTCACACCGATCATAATTACTTATGATGGTGATCAATACTACTGGTCAAGAGAAGATTATGTCAGTATTAAAACAGAAATCTGATTTCTGCTCTAAGCCTAATGGTGACTAAAGGTTCTTTCACATGGCTGATCCTGAACTCATTCAGGACTGTCCCAACTCCCACTGTTTCCTTAGAACATGAGTTCTTTCTAAAAGAGCTCTTTCTTTTTTAGGTACAGCGGGATAGCCAGTGAAATGACATTTCTGATCAGGTTCAGGCTAGTCATGAGGTTCGGACGAACACTACAAGACCCTGGACTTTTAATGTACAAGTGGGACCATCCCAGCTTTACATTTCAGACAGTGTCTGCAAAACCTACTTAGTCGAAGGATGTGGTTGGAATATGGTTTATATGGTCTGACCGGTATAGTATTCAATTTATTGGAAAGTAATTGGCAATGTATCTCATACATTGAAAATCGAACTGTTTTGACCAATGCTTCATTATCTTCCCTAAGACACATTATAACTATTAATGTTCTTAGAAGAGAATAACTGTGAAACATTTTCCCATTTTATGTTGTCACTCAGGTTCTGTGGATCTTGTACTTCCTTTGAAGTCCTTGAACTATTCAAGGTTTCAATCCAATCGCTTATTCTGATAAGCGAAGCCATATTTGTCATACCGAATGACAAATATTGTGAAGTACAAACAATTGTGTTCTATTTGAAGATTCGAGCGACTGATGTTTCCGTTGCTCCTAATCTCAATGTCTTTTAAGCTTATGACTTTGTTAATTCTGTTCAAGACTTGCAATCTTCAGTTGACTCTAAGTCAACTGATTTCAAAATCCTATCCTTTGGATCTTTGGGTGATTCATTTCTTGCTACATGTGCTTTATAAAGAACTTAATCATCATCTGACTCTAAGTCAAATGATTCCAAAGTCCTGTCCAACTGGATCTTTGGCTGATTCATTCCTCGGCATATTAAGAACTCAACTCATCAAGTGACTCTAAGTCAAGTGATTCTAAGGTCCTGTCCAACTGGACCTTTGGTTGAATTGATTCTTATGACATTTATCTTAACAATCATAAAGGGACACAATTTCTAAAATCCAAACATTTTGGATGCATTCAACATTCAAGTTATCACCAATCATGCATACAACACAATCATACAACATTTCAAGGATAATCTCAAACAGCATTTGTTAAAAGAAAAAACGACAATTTTATTAAAACAAAAACCTTGCACAATATACTATATGATAGACAATGTCATATGCATCTAAAAGCTAATAACAATATTTCAATATCTAACTAAACTTCAAAACCGCATGAGTCGGAAATCCAATCCAAATGTGCTCCTATGCGCCAAGGTCCCGTACCCTACTGATTCCCTGCACACAAACCAAAATGTGACTATCACATTATGTATCAAGGAATTATGGAACAGGAGTTTTGAGGTTTTTAGATATACCTGAGCTTTCAAAGGTTTTTGACCTTGGAGCGTCTTCCAATCTTTTCGCAACTGTATCCGATTCTGTGGATTCCCAGTTCAACACTTGTCCAGACAATCTAGATCGTTTCTTGATGCGTCTTTTCACTGGACTTGATCCAGAAGTAGCTGAAACATTGGAGCTATGCCTATCCAAGAGTGACACGTATAAAGTCAATAGTGGACGCATTTCCGTAAGAGTCTTTTTCCGGTCTTCCTTTCTGTACGTCTGAATGAACAGATCATACTTACTAGTCAACGAAGCGAGTAGAATTTTTACACTCATCTCTTGACTCATGGAATAACCAAGTTTGTATAATTTGCCTATGTAAGCTTCAATCTGAAGAACATGCGAATCAATGCTACTTCCTTCTTTTAGCTTACACTCTGCAAGTCTTTTGAAGATCCTAGCTCGTTCCTCTTCAACCGGTTTTTGGAACTTTTCCTCAACCGATTTCATTAACTCATATGGCCCCAAGGATTCAAAATCCTTGCTGAACTCGGGGTCAATGGTCAATAGCATGAGGTCACGAATCCTTTTGGATTCATCATAAGAACCTTTTATGATGGCTTGTTCCGGTGGAACTGGGATCGGATACTCGGTGAGATGTAGCTTGCCAGCAATGCCGAGAACCAGTCTCCAATTGCGAAGCCATTCCTTACAGTTGAGGCCAGTCAGCCTTTCCATATTTAGCAGGTGCATTCTGATGCTTTCAGAAATAGGTGAAGGAGAAGAGGGAGGAGAATAGACACTTGATTCAGATATCTATAATAAACAGAATTTGCTTCTATTAATAAGATAAATACAACCCAAATGGACTTTGCTTCTATTAATAAGATAAATACAAATTATAAATCATGGCTTAGACACCTAAGTGATCATATGATCCTCCGTCCAACAAGACATTTTTCAGACTCAAGACATGGATCAAGATCAATCTCGGCCCGATACTCTGTTTCTCGATTTCTGATTCTGCTTATGACTTTAAGACTACTAACTGAACACATCAATTTAGTCCTGGTTGGCCAACACTTTTAGTCAACTTGAAAATCATCGAGAGGCCTACAAATATTTGTTTCCCGTCAGGGTCAAGGGACGAATAATATTTGACTCATATGCTTATATCTTTTACCAGACAAATCACTCACAACAGCACGTTTTATAACATCGACTTACCGATGTGTGTTCATACTATCAATGAATTGAAGGGTTTTCTAGCGAACAATGAACAAATAAATCTTATGGTTCACATGCAACCCTAGAAAGATCTATGTTTTCTTCTATGAAGATAATAAACTAAAGCCTAAAGGAAACAATTATTTCTAAAGATCAAAACTGAGGAAAAACCAACCTTTTGATCTTGTTCTTGAAGCTAGCAGCAAAGAGATCCTGCCTCAAATGAAGTCACACCCAAGCAATGGAGAAGAGAGTCCAGCAGAGTAATCTTAGAGTGAAAATAGCGCAGAAAAGGAGGAGCCAGGTGCCTCCTTTTATAGCCTCCAAGGGTTACAGCTGAAACCCTAAGGAGCCTCCTTAGTGAGCAAGTCTGTTGACCACTTGGACCAGACCTCTCAAACCCTGATTAGGGTTTCGGCACCTATGGAGAAGCCTCCACAGTTGGCGCCACTTTTGGTCCCTGTCCACTGGCCAGTCAGTATTCAACTATTGAATAATAACATAACCAGTCCCTGCAGCTTTAATTAATTAATTTAATCACTGAATTAAATACAATTAATTCTAGATTAAATCTTAATTAATTATTATAGTTTCTAATTAATATATTAACACTTAAATATATTAATAAACCATTAATTAATTCTATTGATTTATTAAACAATTAATAAATCAACCTTTTACTCTACTGAACTCTATCCTAACCTCCAGCTATGAGGGCAACCCAAATGGACTTTGCTTCAATTAACAAGATAAATATAAATATAAAGTCATGGCTTAGACACCTAATCCAACATGAATAACCGTCTTGCAATTTACAACTCATATCTCTCTACTTTAAGATTATAAGATATTATCGTCTCAACATTGCTTATGATGTAATCCATGAAGTAATCTATTGAGCGCGGGTTTATCCAATACTCAAATCTCCATTTCTAAGTACTCATGAACGTTGTAGCAGTCTTACTGCAATGTCTAACTCTTTAGACAATCTACAAACCAGTTTATGACAGTCTTCGTTCATACTTACTCCCTAAAATTATGATCGACTGTAGAACTTTGAATAATCAAATTACTCATGAAGTGAACATGCAGACTTGAAACACAATAATAAACAATTGACAAAAGCAGTAAAAAATACTCATTTATAAATCTCTATTATAAAATCGCCAAAGTCGATTACATTTATATTGTTACAAGTTTCAACCTATCTTATTACTAATATCATCTCTCAGTCCAATGCTCCTAGCATGCTGGTTGTGCTTGATCCTACTTATAGCCTTTGTCAAGGGATCTGCAGGATTGTCTTCAAATGATACCCTCTTTACATGGAGGTGACCTTCTTCTACCCGATGTCGAATGTAATGGTACTTTCTGTTGATATGTCTGGACTTTCCATGATCTCGCGGTTCCTTTGTCAAAGCGACCGCTCCTTCATTATCGCAGAACAGTTCCATGGGCTCCTGAATACTCGGGACAACTCCAAGGTCACCGATAAAGTTCTTCAGCCAAGCCGCTTCCTTAGACGCTTCACTTTCTGCTATGTACTCTGATTCACACGTTGAATCAGCCACTGTCTCTTGCTTGGAATTCTTCTAAGTGACCGCTCCCCCATTCAAAAGAAACACCCAGCCCGACTGAGACCGACCATTTTCTCTATCTGTCTAGAAACTGGCGTTTGTGTATCCACTCACTTTCAAGTCATCACTGCCACCAAGGACTAACACCATGTTCTTCGTCCTTCGTAGATACTTAAGTATGTTCTTTACAACTATCCAGTGCGCTCTACCTGGGTTTCCCTGGCACCTACTAACCATGCTCAAAGCAAAGGACACATCGGGCCGAGTACATGTCATAGCGTACATGATTGACCCTAGTGCCGAAGCATAACGTACCCGACTCATCTCAGCTATTTCTTCATCGGTGCTCGGACTTTGAGTCTTACTCAATTTCGCATTACTTTGGATAGGTAGCTCTAACTTCTTGGAATTGTCCATACTAACCTCTTTAGTACTTTTTCCAAGTATGTACACTGACTAAGTCCTATTATTCTTTTCTTTCTATCTCTCAATATTCTTATCCCGAGAATATAGGCAGCTTCTCCTAGGTCTTTCATGGCGAAACACTTCCCAAGCCAAGACTTGACATCTTGCAAGGTTGGAATGTCGTTTCCCATGAGCAGTATGTCATCAACATACAGCACCAGAAAAGTGACTATACTCCCACTAGCCTTGACATATACACAGGACTCATCTTCACTCCTAGAGAAACCAAACTCTTTGACTTTCTCATGGAAACAAAGATTCCAGATATGAGAAGCTTGTTTAAATCCATAGATTGATTTCTCATGCTTACACACCTTATTAGGATGCTTTGTGACTACAAAACCCTCCGGCTGATTCATGTAAACATCCTCAGTCAACTTCCCGTTAAGGAAAGCGGTTTTGACATCCATCTGCCAAATTTCATAGTCATGAAATGCAGCTATGGCAAGCATAATCCTAATAGACTTAATCTTGGCTACTGGTGAGAAGGTCTCATCATAATCAACCCCCGGGGTTTGAGTGAATCTCTTCACGACCAGCCGAGCTTTAAAGGTGTGTACCTTACCATCTATGTCGGTCTTCTTCTTGAAGATCCACTTGCACCCAACTGTCTTTCGACCCGGCACATTGTCAACCAAGTTCCAAACTTGATTGTCATACATGGACTTGATCTCGCTGTCCATCGCCTCTTTCCATTTGGCAGACTCGGGACCCGCCACCGCTTCTTGGTAGTTAGCTGGCTCATCCAAATTTATTAGTGTCCTAGCACTGACAGACGTGTCACCATCCGTAGTTATATGGAAACCATAAAACTCAGGTGGCATGCTAACTCTATCGGAATGCCTAAGAGGTAATGAAATATATGTCGGACCAACAGGAATGTAACACCCGATTTCTCATACAAAGTACACCCAAAAATTTTCAAACAATTTTACATTAAAATGGGTATACTTGTACTCAAATCACAGATCAAGATGTTATCATCACAAGTAATTACACAAAAGGTCCTTACAAATTTTAACCAAGCATTACAATTTAAATTTAATTCATCTAAAAGACAGGCTCTAAACTTGTCCGTCTTTCTTGATCACATGCCTTCCCCTATCACAGCTACAGATACCTGCAAAACAACATAACACTCAAGTGTAAGCTTATAAAGCTTAGTGAGAAATCTCAATCATACTTCACAATCTCTTTCAGTAAACTCTCTTATCATTCTTCTTTTGCTAGTCTCATTAGCAATATTCACTCTCTCTAAACTATGAAACCTGTAAACATATTAGCTTTACAAACACCAGCTAATTAGTAGTAATATCAACTCAATAAATAAGTATCTCAACTGATACTACTCATAAACTCAATCCCACATACTCGTATATACTCATTTCACTATCAATTATGCTCAATTATAACAATCATCATGGTTGTAGCAATCAAACTCAAAGACTTTCCAACTCACTCATTCTAGCATATATTCTGATCTTATGCTCAAGTATAAACTATAACTCGTCTCTTGTTATCCACAATTAACAGAACCACTTTAACTCTAAGCTACCGCAATATCAATACAACACACATATATGTACAACATATATATTAACACAATCTCTATGATTATCTCAGTCATTTAGTATACTCATTCAAACCAAGTACTCGTATATAACAGTGAATTTTAGACCTTGTTTAACTCATAAAAATTGGTTATCTCAACCAATTAACATGTACCATAATTCAATTTAGATATAGTCAAACTATACATAATGATTTATAACTACTCACCTAATATCGGCTTGGTACGTGGAACCCCCAATTTGCGTGTACCGGGCTTCTGTTCGCTAGACTTGGTTATATCGCCATAGTCTAATTCAATTCTTCAACATCCACAATCATCTCAATATCATCTATCTCAAAGATGTATCAATCAAAAGAGGAAAAGTAGTATAAACGGTAAATATCAACTCTATATTTACCGAAACCCCCAAATCCGTGGTTCTACTCATTCAACTGTAGGAACTCGACAATAATCACACTAATAGCTCAAAAGGCATCCACTAACAATCTACTAACAACGTATTTAACAAATTATAGCTAAATCACAAAAATTGAAGCTAGGGTTTCAAAACCCCAAAAACGAAGAAATCACTCACCTCGACGAATTAGGAATTAAGAACGCGTTTACGGGGTTAGATCCGCATCACCCTATGTTTCCCCACGGATCGTCAGGTGTAATTTGACCCAAAATCGCCTCCTTGAGCTATAAAAATCACCAACTTCCGTTTTTGGTTCGAAAATGAAGAAAATAAGATTTTTCTGCACTTTTAAAGAAGTATGCGCGCGTAACCCGACTCGGGTTACAAAACCCGACCCGGGTTCAGTTACGAAAAATTGTTCCATTTACTCTGTGGGTGCAGCACGGTCCGGGTTGGTTTACACTACCCGGGTTCCTTCGGACACGACCCAGTTTAATCTACATGACCCAGGTTGGTTCTTTTTGATATTTTTCAAACTCAAACTTCTCCCAAAAGGTCCACTAAACATACTAACTCATATAAAAACTAATTTAATCTTGTTACACTAAGATTACCATTACTTTACCATAGTTTAAAGTTACGGTATTACAAGGAACCTCTTCCTCTTGTTGGTTGCTAGTTTCTCCTAAGGTTGTTTCATCGGGCCTCTCTTGAATTTCTTCAAGATCAATAGTACTTACACTGTCCTCTTTGGAAATGAGTTCTCTGTCTCGAAAGACTCCTTGTCTTGCTACAAAGACCACGTCCTCTCTTGGTCTGTAGAACAAGTATCCATAAGACTGCTTTCGGTATCTGATGAATATGCACCTCTCACCTCTTTCTGCGAGTTTGTCTTGAGTCTCTCATCTTACAAAAGCCTCACAACCCCAGATTTTGATGTGTGCTAACGAGGGAACTTTCCCCGTCCACATCTCATGAGGTGTTTTTGCAACCTTGTTGGTTGGGACAAGATTGAGGATATGGGCGGCAGTATCTAAGGCATACCCCCATAAATGGATTGGAAGTGAAGCTAGACTCATCAAGGAACGAACCATATCCAACAGGGTTCGGTTTCGCCTCTCAACAACACCGTTCAACTGTGGTGTCCTAGGAGGTGACAACTGTGAAACTATTCCACATTCCTTTAGATAGTCAAGGAACTCGATACGAAGATACTCACCGCCTCTATCGGATCTAAGCATCTTTATCTTCCTGCCTAATTGATTCTCTACTTCATTCTTGAATTCTTTGAACTTTTCAAAGGTGTCTGACTTGTGCTTGATCAAGTAGATATACTCATATCTACTAAAATCGTCAGTAAAGGTCACATAGAACCACATGCCAACCTTTGTGGTGGTTCTGAAGGGACCACACACATCTGTGTGTATGATGTCCAACAAACCTTCACCTGTTTCAAAAGATCCTTTGAAAGGTGATTTTGTCATCTTGCCAAACAAACAAGATTCGCTCGCATACATCATCCGACTTTAGGTCGAATGATTCCAACACTCCATCCTTTTGGAGTTGGGCGATGTGTTTCTTATTGATATGGCCAAGGCGACAGTGCCACAAACACGCCTTTTCTATACCACTAGTAGAATCAATATTTAACACATTATTACCAAAATTGTCAACACACATTATAGTTTCATACACACCATCACAAGGCAAAGCTTAAAAAATTAATACATCATTTTTAAAAACAGAAATTGAACCATTCAATTTATCAAAAGTGTAATAAAAACCTTGTCTAAACAATGCATGAAAAAAATTATGTTTCTAGCCATATCAGGCGAATAACAATAATTTTGTAAATCTAAACTAACATCATTACTAAGCACTAATCTATAGACATCGATCTTGGCAACAGGTGACGTTCGCCTATTGCCCATGACCAGGTTCAATCTACCGTGCTCCAGCTCCCTACTTTCCTCTAGGCCCTGCAAATCTGAACAAATGTGAAAACCACATCCAATGTCAAGGACCCAAGAACAGGAAGATGATGAGTTTTTAAATATAGTGTAAGTACCTGCTTGTGACGGCTTCACTTTGCCATCCTTAATGTCTTGCAAGTACTTTGGGCAAACCCTTTTCCAGTGACCCTTCTCTTTGCAATAAAAACAGTCGGCATCTTTGGGATTCATGACATGAGGAATGCCGGAAGACTAGGCTCTCGGGCCATTGCTGGATGACCCGACTTGAACCTTTTCCTTCCAATTCTGCTTGGGAGGGCCCTTCCTTTTCTTTCCTTTGCCATGGCCAATTTCCAAGACATGCTGGCTTACTGAAGGTACACTTTTACCCTTCAGCATGTTTTCACCTGTTTGTAGCATGCCATGCAACTCAGCCAAAGAGGTATGAGTGTTGTTCAAATGATAAGCAAGTGTGAACTGGTCATAAGAACTTGGTAAGGAGTTAAGCACTATGTCAACGGCCAACTCCTCATCAACAAGCATACCCAGCTTTCTAAGCCTATCCACGTAACCTTGCATCATTTGCACATGAGTGCAGACAGACTCTCCGTCCTTAGGCTTGCCATTCGTGAAGGCTTTGACCACTTCGCACCTTTCGACACGCTCTTGCTTGTGGAACTTTTCCACATATTCACCGCCATACGCGCCTCCCTCTAACAGCAATTAAGCTTAAAAAACAAATGGCACGTCGGCAGGCGCTCCTCATCAATAGGTCACCATTCAATAGGACACTGTAACTTCAAATTCCGGTGTTTGTTTCTCCAGATGGAGAAACTCGATATAATTGAGGGCTTATCTATGATTTTTTTTGCCTTTTTAAGTTTCTGGTTTAGTAGGATCATGATTATATTGATCGATTTCTCGTTTCCTTTCATTTCAGATCTAAATTAGGTTCTTGCTTTGTTTCAAGCAATTAATCAGTTATGATTTGGTAGAATGGTAGGTAAACCCACATTAATTAAAGTTGGAAAACCAAATTAGTCGGTGCGTTGGTGGTCGGTGGTGGCCGGTTGTGATAACGAGTAGTGGGTGATCACTATTCTTTCATCATGCAACAAGGTTATCATGGACCAACTTTCTGGATGTAACGTGTGGTTTTGACACATTCCGGCAACTCTTTTAACGCTACTAAAAGTAAGAATCTAGTTAGCACAAGGCAACGCCAGTTACATTATTTTTCGAATGAAAACTTCATATACAAAATGCAGAAACGATCTGACGAGAAAGTCGTTAAAATCTGATCGAAGAACCAATATATATTGAAGAAGTTGTAGAGTGGATTAGAGTGAGTACTAATTCAAAAGATAGTTGGAATGGATCCACTACTGAATTTGATAGTTTTTTAGTGATCAACATTTTAGTGATATAAATCAAAGGAGACAACGGGCCTGTAACGCCAAGACATGTTTTATTATATAATTATAATAAAAGGGTAAAATGGTCATTTTACCTTAGAAGGGTAATTTGGTCTTTTGGACAGAAAAGTATTTAGTTTGAAATAATATTTTGAGTTTTGGACTTAAAATGTTATAAAAACTGATTTTTTGTCGTTTTACCATAAAAGGGTATTTTGGTCATTTGACCATGTGAATGACCAAATATGAAAAATATTGTTGTTTGTGGCAAAAGTATAAAGAATGGAAGTTTTATTGTAATAAAACTTGATTTTGTGGTCAAAGTTCAAGAAAATGAACTTTAGGACTAAAAATGTAAATTTTAGAGGTATAAATAGAGAGGTTGACTCTCTTAGTTGACTAGCCATTTGTGCAGCAACGGGAGGAGCAAGGAGGATGCGATTTCTGCAGGAAATCATGGAATTGAAGCAAGGGATTGGAATCATAGCATGAATTGGTGATTCCTATGTTAATCAAGGTTAGTAAACTTGATTTTAACCAAGTTCTTGAAGTGTTCTTGGTTTGGTTTTATAGAAACTAAAATTTGTACATTTTAGTTATGATTATGTGGTTTAAATGGTTTATTACTTCCATTAAGTCATGCTAGAAAGGACTTAACTCAAGATAATGGAAGTAGGTTGTTATTGTTGATAAATTTGAAGTTTTGGGGTTTTGGGACTAAGAACCCTAATTCTTCATTTTGATTGATTTAGTTGTTTTGAATGGTTGAAAACCTTGTTAAAGTATAAGGTTTTAGCCTAGGAACAAACCCCAAACGATTAAGGACTGGATTAAGGACTTAATGAGCCAAAACTGCTTGCTACAGTGCACAAATCACGGCTGGACAGGAGACCTGCGCAGGCGCCAGGCGCGGTGCGCCCAAGCCCCAGGCGGGGTGCGCCCAGGCGCAGTGCGCCCTGGCCTAGGCGCAGTGCGCCTCCAAGCAGGGGCCAGGCAGGGAATCAAAAATGCTAACTTTCGTTTGGCTTGTCCGATTTAGCTCAAACTTGAACCGTAGGCTCGTTATGGTCTGAAAAGTTTGGGAAAATTTTTATATTGAGTTTCCGACCCCTCGGGGGCACTGTAGATCGATTCGAATGCCTCGGTGAATAGTAAAATTCACATAAAGATAGTAAATGCAAAGTTTATTATCTAGGCATTGTTTATAGCGATATAATATTGGACTCTTACGTATTAGAGTCAATTTAGATGATTATTAACCTATTATCATTTGGTATATAAATGAATATATAGGTATGGGACAAAATGGTTGTGGTGCACGCAAAGGCAAGAAACAACCGGGATTTAAACGCAGCTAGTATCCAGGTGAGTAATCTCACTGATATCATATATGATATATGATGATTGAATTGTTACAGGTTGAAACAGCTTCGAGGGACGAAAACGACAAGTGTAAAATATATGTAAAAGACAAGACCAGATAAGCCGTGAGTCATTGCGATGACAAGAACGGAGCTGTGAGTCAATACATATATATATATATATATATATATATATATACACTATGATATGACAAGACCAGATAAGCCGTGAGTCATTGCGATGACAAGAACGAAGCTGTGAGTCAATATATATATATATATATATATATATATATATATATATATATATATATATATATATATATATATATATATATATATATATATATATATACACTATGACATGACAATACCAGATAAGCCGTGAGTCTGCTATAGACAAGAACGGAGCTGTGAGTCAATCAATTTTAAATGGTGCGACAATACCAGATAAGCCGTGAGTCTATAATAGACAAGAACGGAGCTGTGAGTCAAACCTATATAGACAAGACCGGATAAGCCGTGAGTCATTTCGATGGCAAGAACGGAGCCGTGAGTCTAGGCAACAGCGGGCTAACCCGTGAGCCATAATCGATCGTGAAAGAAACTGTTAATAGATGGTGCGGCCACTTGTGGCTATGATATTGGATGCTATATCCAACTGGTGCGGCCTATACGGCTAAGATATTATTACAGGTACATGGTGCGGCCTTTTGGCTATGATATCGGGTTATTGAACCCAGCTGGTGCGGCCTGCGGGCTATGATTTATATATTGATAATGTTTTGGTGCAGCTTATATAGCTATGACACAGGGTGCGGCTTAAATAGCCATGTAATACGATGTGGTCAATTGTGACTAAGAAAAATGGGACAGAAATGTATGCAAATAACAACCCGTAAGACTATGCGATAGGATGGGCAATCCTAAGACATATATGGTTAGCCAGAACGGCTAGGCGTTTGGGACCGATATCCGGACAGAGATATACGGTTAATAGATTTATCATATATAGGAAATTATATATGAATGTATTTTATACGTGTTATTTGCAGATACGATTACTCACTGAGCTTTGTAGCTCATACCGTTTGTTAAATGTCCCTGCAGGTTAGCATGATCCTGATAAGGGAATAGATGGAGTCCGTGACTCGAGAAGTAGGACTCTTAGATGCTGTCAGTAGCAGCCCGGCTTCAAAGGAGACTACGGTATTTTATACTCTCCTTGATACGCTTGTACCCGTTTTTATTAAAAAAATACCCCTTTGTTTGTGGTTTTAAGTACTGAAACCTTTGTTAAAAATGAAAAATTTTCAGGGGTGTTTTGTTTTAAAAGTCGGGTGTTACAAGTTGGTATCAGAGCCGTGGTTTAAGTGAACTAGGTGTCTATAGAGTAGATTCCTGGACTTAAACCTTGAGACATTAGACATGATATATAGTTAGGTGTATATAAGTTGTTATTATACATATATAACCTAACTGATGCTGACTTCTAACGTATAAGAAGTACGAGCAGCGAATCCTATTTGGAGGAATTTAGGGCGTGCAGCTTTAAGAAGTGAACCAGACCTTTCTCAAGGCTCCATTGAACGAGGGGCAACGAGACAAGTAGCAGAAAATCCACATGACAAGCAACAGTAGTTGTTGTGGTCAGAAAAAGAAATTTGGGTGCTCACCCTGACTGATATTCAAGGTGAAAGAAAAGTAGCTGAGACTACAAGAAAAGCAGAAAACGATTAATGAACGCTTCAGGAGAAGTTACCATAGAATAGGTCCAACCTTGAAGGGAAGGGACCAAAACAGAACAGTTATGTATTGTGAGAAGTGCAGGAAAAGCACTCAGAAGATTGTAGAGTTGAGACTCTACCGTTGAAATACTAGAATCGCAGAAAATAGGAGCATATTGCTCGAGCTTGTTAGATAGCACGGAAGTGTGTCTAGCGCGGAGCTATAGAACACTTTCCTATGGAATACTCACATGCTAAATGTGGAGTAACGGGTAATGAACCCAGGAAAGAACGGGGAGGAAAGAAAGGAGAAATGAATGGTCAAAAAAAAGACCAGCGGTACCATGAGCATTCCAGCAGATTGTGGAAGAAGCTCGTGAGGAGACTGATATGGTCTCAGATATCATTGTCTTGAATATAATCCCCGTATATGTTATGTTTGATCCATGAAGCTGTGCTTTGGATCAGTGACTTCGATGTCTTGTCTAAATATTTCGCCAACGATTATGGATGAAATTTTGGAACTGGCTATAGCAAATAGCAAATATGTTCAAGATATTGAACACCTGGAAGGTAGTCTGCCTAGGATTTACGGGACCCTTTTTCCCTATAAATCTAGAGCCAATGTCTACCAATGAATTTGAAGAAATCGTGCATATGAATTGGTTAGCAATGAATGGTGCTAACATGAATTGTAGAAAAATGAACATTATGGTTCAAAATCAGAAATGAAATGGACGAAAATCCATGGTAAATGACCGTTGTTGAGAATACCGGTTATTTTCCTTTGCTTAAACTCGGAAAAAGAGTTAGTAAAGGAATGATGTTGTAGTTGGCATACATGGTATGGGCCAAGCTAAATAAAGCAGTGATAGTAGTGTACTACTTTAGATGAATTCTCGGATGTTTCTTTTGAAAAGAACTTCCAGGATTTCTGCCAGATTGGCCAGAAGAGCTTATGATTAAGCTGGTCTTGAGAGCCGTTCCTGTTATGTAGGCTCTATATTGATTAGCCTCTGCAGAGATGGCAGAGTGGTAAAACAATTGGAAAGAATTGTTTTTGAATTAGGGTCTCATATGGCCGAATGTGTCATCGTGTGGAGCCCTATCTTGTTTGAAAAGAAGAAAGACAAGTTGAGGCGTATGTACATTGACTACTGAGAATCTGATATTCTCGAAACTAGACTGAATATGAGGTACATTTGTACCAGATATTGGAGTTACTTCACTGAGTTAAGTGACAGGTAAAATTCTCCAAGTATGAAAATTTGGCTAAAAGAATTTTCATATTCTTTGGGCATGTTATTGATGACGAAAATGTTAAACTGGATCCAGTAGAAATGATGTTGTGACAAAACAGAAACCGCCTGAGGAATCTGACTGAAATTTGTAGTTCCTTGGATTGGCGGGTTATTATAGGAGAGTTGTAGAAAACTGCTCCTCAATTGCTGTTTAGCTGATTAAAGTTGACCAAGAAAAGTGAAAAGTTGGAGTGGGTAGAAGGACCACATGTAACTTTTCAAAGGTTGAAACAAACCTTGTGTGAAGCTCCGGTGTTAGCATTATCGCTAAGCGGAGAAGATAAATTGTATTATAGAAATGCATCCAAAGTCGATTTTGGATACATGATATTGCAGTAGCAATTATGAAGTTGGCATTTAAGCTTTGGAGACACTACTTGTATGGTGTAAAGCTTAATGTTTATACGGATCATATAAGTTTGAAATACTTAATTGATCAAAAAGAAGTTGAATATGAGATAACAAAGATAGAATGGTTACTTAAAGATTTCGGTTATGAAATCTTGTACCATCTCGGAAAGGCGGATGTGATTATAGATGCCTTGAATTAGAAAGAGTATCTTTTGAAAGATACAACCACATGCATGAGTGTGGCGAATTGATTACCTGAGTTGATTCGGGTAGTACAGAAAGAAGTGTGCAAATCTGAAAAACGTGACAAGTAAATGAATGATTAGCTATTGAAAGAAGCTAGTTAGAAACTCACAGCGATTGAAAACTCTTGGTGGTTGTGTATGTGAGTTTCAAAGCAAAACGAGATATGAAAATTTACCCTTAAAAGATGTATATTTGGGTAGATATGCAAAATGTCCGGGGCAATACCAAACTGTGTAGGATGATATAACCTATGTATTGGTGGCCAGGCCTAAAGAAAGACATTGAAAAATATGTGAGAAGTGTTTGACTAGTGTGTAACTACAGTCAAATCATTAGAAGCAAACGGAAAATTTAACCGTTGTCGGTCCCAAAGAAGAAATGGGACGAAAATATTATAGACTTCGTAATAAAGTCTTTGCAAGTACCGCATGGGTATGACACCATATGGGTAATTGCAGGTTGATCGATGAAATCAGTATAGATTCATATTGACTAAAGAAGAAATTAAGATCGAAAAGTAGCGAAAAGCTAAATAGATAAAGTAATTTGTCGACGTGAGTTATCGGCACGGATTGTATCAGGCCGAGATAATAGAATTACTCGTTGATTTTGGCATAAATTTCAAGAATAATTAGCTTAAAAGTACTAGAAAGTATTGTAGATAATTTGCAGATCGATAGACAAGGCGAAATAATGACGCAGCATTTTAGAAGATGTGCTTGAAGATTGCACAACAGACCCTAGTGGAAGATGAAAAGATTGCCTATCTTTGGTAGAACCCGTAGATAATGATAGTTTTGTACCAGCATTTAGATGGCCTGTATAATGTATAGTATAGAGTATCGTGTTGCACGCAGACTTACTAGACTGAAGTTGGGGAGAAGCCGTTGGCTGGACCCGAGATTGTACCTCAAACAGAAGAAAAGATTAGGCAAATTCGAGAAAGCTGAGAAATAGACAAAAATCGACAAAAGTAGTATGCGGATTGTTGAGTAAAACCATTGAAACTCCAAGTGAGGAAAATGGTGATACTCAGACTAAAAATCGGTTTGGGACGAAAGTAAACTTAAGTCCTCATCTATTGGACTTTTCCATATGTTCCAAAGAGTAAGAATTGGGGTGTACTGATTGAAGTTTCTTGATGAACTTCAAAATATTTGTAATGTTTTCTATGGGTCTCATGGTTCTGAGAACATGGAATGATAAATTCGAACGAATCCCTCATGTTGAAATGAGGTAGATAAGTGATTAAGGTGCCCGAGACAACCGGAGGAATGATATGCGAGTGGTGATATAACCACGAGATAAGAAGACTAGTATGGTTAAGTGCTTAGGCAATACCATAGAGATCCCGAGATGATGCGGAAGACCGAAAACGAAACGAGGAAGACACACCCTCAACTCCTTGTATGATTTCGGGGACGAAATCTTTTGAAGGAGGGGAGAATTTGTAACGCCAAGACATGTTTTATTATATAATTATAATAAAAGGGTAAAATTGTCATTTTACCTTAGAAGGGTAATTTGGTCTTTTGGACAGAAAAGTATTTAGTTTGAAATAATATTTTGAGTTTTGGACTTAAAATGTTATAAAAACTGATTTTTGGTCGTTTTACCATAAAAGGGTATTTTGGTCATTTGACCATGTGAAGGACCAAATATGAAAAATATTGTTGTTTGTGGCAAAAGTATAAAGAATGGAAGTTTTATTGTAATAAAACTTGATTTTGTGGTCAAAGTTCAAGAAAATGAACTTTAGGACTAAAAATGTAAATTTTAGAGGTATAAATAGAGAGGTTGACTCTCTTAGTTGACTAGCCATTTGTGCAGCAACGGGAGGAGCAAGGAGGATGCGATTTCTGCAGGAAATCATGGAATTGAAGCAAGGGATTGGAATCATAGCATGAATTGGTGATTCCTATGTTAATCAAGGTTAGTAAACTTGATTTTAACCAAGTTCTTGAAGTGTTCTTGGTTTGGTTTTATAGAAACTGAAATTTGTACATTTCAGTTATGATTATGTGGTTTAAATGGTTTATTACTTCCATTAAGTCATGCTAGAAAGGACTTAACTCAAGATAATGGAAGTAGGTTGTTATTGTTGATAAATTTGAAGTTTTGGGGTTTTGGGACTAAGAACCCGAATTCTTCATTTTGATTGATTTAGTTGTTTTGAATGGTTGAAAACCTTGTTAAAGTATAAGGTTTTAGCCTAGGAACAAACCCCAAACGATTAAGGACTGGATTAAGGACTTAATGAGCCAAAACTGCTTGCTACAGTGCACAAATCACGGCTGGACAGGAGACCTGCGCAGGCGCCAGGCGCGGTGCGCCCAAGCCCCAGGCGGGGTGCGCCCAGGCGCAGTGCGCCCTGGCCTAGGCGCAGTGCGCCTCCAAGTAGGGGCCAGGCAGGGAATCAAAAATGCTAACTTTCGTTTGGCTTGTCCGATTTAGCTCAAACTTGAACCGTAGGCTCGTTATGGTCTGAAAAGTTTGGGAAAATTTTTATATTGAGTTTCCAACCCCTCGGGGGCACTGTAGATCGATTCGAATGCCTCGGTGAATAGTAAAATTCACATAAAGATAGTAAATGCAAAGTTTATTATCTAGGCATTGTTTATAGCGATATAATATTGGACTCTTACGTATTAGAGTCAATTTAGATTATTATTAACCTATTATCATTTGGTATATAAATGAATATATAGGTATGGGACAAAATGGTTGTGGTGCACGCAAAGGCAAGAAACAACCAGGATTTAAACGCAGCTAGTATCCAGGTGAGTAATCTCACTGATATCATATATGATATATGATGATTGAATTGTTACAGGTTGAAACAGCTTCGAGGGACGAAAACGACAAGTGTAAAATATATGTAAAAGACAAGACCAGATAAGCCGTGAGTCATTGCGATGACAAGAACGGAGCTGTGAGTCAATACATATATATATATACACTATGATATGACAAGACCAGATAAGCCGTGAGTCATTGCGATGACAAGAACGGAGCTGTGAGTCAATACATATATATATATATATATATACACTATGACATGGCAATACCAGATAAGCCGTGAGTCTGCTATAGACAAGAACGGAGCTGTGAGTCAGTCAATTTTAAATGGTGCGACAATACCAGATAAGCCGTGAGTCTATAATAGACAAGAACGGAGCTGTGAGTCAAACCTATATAGACAAGACCGGATAAGCCGTGAGTCATTTCGATGGCAAGAACGGAGCCGTGAGTCTAGGCAACAGCGGGCTAACCCGTGAGCCATAATCGATCGTGAAAGAAACTGTTAATAGATGGTGCGGCCACTTGTGGCTATGATATTGGATGCTATATCCAACTGGTGCGGCCTATACGGCTAAGATATTATTACAGGTACATGGTGCGGCCTTTTGGCTATGATATCGGGTTATTGAACCCAGCTGGTGCGGCCTGCGGGCTATGATTTATATATTGATAATGTTTTGGTGCAGCTTATATAGCTATGACACAGGGTGCGGCTTAAATAGCCATGTAATACGATGTGGTCAATTGTGACTAAGAAAAATGGGACAGAAATGTATGCAAATAACAACCCGTAAGACTATGCGATAGGATGGGCAATCCTAAGACATATATGGTTAGCCAGAACGGCTAGGCGTTTGGGACCGATATCCGGACAGAGATATACGGTTAATAGATTTATTATATATAGGAAATTATATATGAATGTATTTTATACGTGTTATTTGCAGATACGATTACTCACTGAGCTTTGTAGCTCATACCGTTTGTTAAATGTCCCTGCAGGTTAGCATGATCCTGATAAGGGAATAGATGGAGTACGTGACTCGAGAAGTAGGACTCTTAGATGCTGTCAGTAGCAGCCCGGCTTCAAAGGAGACTACGGTATTTTATACTCTCCTTGATACGCTTGTACCCGTTTTTATTAAAAAAATACCCCTTTGTTTGTGGTTTTAAGTACTGAAACCTTTGTTAAAAATGAAAAATTTTCAGGGGTGTTTTGTTTTAAAAGCCGGGTGTTACAGGGCCTGTGTACGAAAACCAACTGAACAAGACCACAAATTTGACGTGTAACATCACAAAACTTGTTTGAATTATGATAATAATCCGATCAAAAACCGTTCAAAAAGTTAAAAAAATGTTACAATTAGATTTGTCAAACGTGTCGGGTCGTGTCGATTTCATGTCGTCTCAAAACAGGGGCGGAATTGAAGAGTAGCACGGGGTAGCCCGTGATACTACTCAGATTTGTGCAAGAACCTAAATCGGCAGCATAATCGATATATTTTATCGATTTTATAGAGTACATTCAAAGTAATCGGTAGCATAATCGATCTTATAGAGTATATTCAAAGAAATCGGTAGCAAAACCGATCTCAAACCCCATTTTGTTTTGAATAAATTGAGAATCATTTACAATGAAGGAGAGAGGGTTGGAAACGATTTCTGTAATGTGCATCGAATATTTTATCTTGTTCAAATTGCTTCTATGATATAAAGCACTGGAACTAACATCACAAGGTTTGCTACTTTTTACATTCTAATTTTAGTGCTTCTTTTCTCTTAAATTTATTTATTTAAAAATTTATTTGCTAAATTAAAGTTAGTAAATGATCTTACTTTTGCTTAAGTGAATGGAAAATTGTGTTGATTTAGCTCTTGTTAGTTGTTTGCGCTGTTATACATAAGATTTCATGATCAACGTGTGAACAAAATTGAGAATTTGGGAAAAGTAATTGTTAATTGCTTGCCCATATAATTTAACTCTACAATTAGAAAGAGTATTTCAAATTTATTATAGCAAGGTTCAATCTTTCATTTTAGACCATAAATTGTTTGAAAGAATTGCCATTTTATGCTACGATAACCGTTCAAATTTGCGACCACCAACTGTTTGAATGAATGCCTGAACGAATTTTACTTTGGTGTTAATGGTCAAGCTTATAATTTGTCTTGAAATGCTTCTGACAAGTTTAGAATGAATGCCAAGAAAAGAAATTTGTCAAATTCTACTGTGTGGTGTCACCAGAAGCATCTTGATCCCTGTAAGCATTGTTAAACTTTGACCTTTATATAATTCATATATGTTATATATGATAGTTGTTTTTTTATAAGTTCAATATCTATTTACTATATCATAAAATAAAGTGTTTAACTTTATAATGTTGTAGAAAACCATAAATTATATGCTTTTTACATTTAGGGGTATTTTTGTCATTGTTAATTAGTTCTATTCCATCCATCTCTTTTTTTACCTTTCAAACAAAATGGGGTAAGGGTTCGTTCCATTCCAATATAGTAACCAAAATTGAACAAATTGATCTAGCTGCACAAGTTGGCAAATATTTTATTTGAAAAAAAAAATTGTGCAACCCCTCATGAAAGTTTCTGGTTCCGCCCCTGTGTCAAAACATCAAACGAGTTGAAAGTCCTCGACCCTAACCCAACCCGTTTAATTACCGTGTCGTGTCATGTCAACCCGTTTATTTTCGTGTCGAGTTTCGAGTTTGAGGTTTAGACCTTGTAAATATATATTGTTACTTTTTGAGTTGAAACCCTAACTAGGTTGACAGAGTAGGAGTTTAGCAGGCTAAAATAAAAACATGAAAAACTAGCAGTAGAATTTAAGGGGAAAATTCACACTAAGTTTATAGAGCAACGTTAAAGGATTAGGAGTCAGGGAGACGAAATGACAACGCTGCGAAAAGGAGGGAGAGGTCAAGTAAGACTGTCGAGTATGAGTGAGAAAAAAAGTGAAAATGAATTCATGACCTAAGGGGCTAAGCGACTCGCACATTAAATGATCCAAAAATATTAAGAACCAAAATATGTTTTATGATTCAAACTGTTATGAACTAATTTTGTTTTTTGAATCAAAACTTATTATAATCCAAAAATGTTATGAATTAAACTTATTATGATTCAAAATGATGCAAAAATGTGTTTTAAATTTTGCATCATTACAGGATCCATATATGTTTATTAATCAAAATGTTATATATGAAACTTTTAAGGCAAAATGACATTGTAGCCCAACAATGTATATAACTTTGGTTTAAAAGGTCCCTGAACTATTTTCTTGTTTTCTAGGGGAACAAACTTATGTTTCGTGTGTCTAAATAGTCCCTAAGTCGAAATTGAAGGGGTAATCCGGTTACCCCTTTGTCTAGTCACCTTTTTTTTCCACGTTGCCTAGTTAGGAATATTTTAGAGGGTCAGGAATTCTTCACCACTTACGAAGGCAATCACAACCACCCTACAAAGTAAATTCGCTTGAGAATGGAGTTGGATCCCGGTGTTGTAAGATTGTAAATTTACAGCTGCTTTGAGAGAAAATGCGAAGGACAAGCTGTTGGGTTGTAAGTTGTTGGAGTTCCTACGGATGCCTGATAAAGGTAGTTAAGTGAGAACTTGAGAGTGAAGATCCGTCACCGAAAATTTGGCCGACGAAAGCAACGTTAGGTGATTGAATAGATAACTGATAACTTGAGAGTTGTATACAATCAGAAATGTTTAAGAAAAAAACGACAAAAAGGGGTTGTTTTTGTTGGATTAGGTGTCTAAGCTATGACTTATAATTTGTATTTATCTTATTAATAGAAGTAAAGTCCATTTGGGTTGCCCTCATAGCTGGAGGTTTGGCAGAAAGTTCATTAGAGAGAAATGTTGATTTATTAAATGTTTAATAAATCAATAGAAATAAAATAAATAGTTTATTAATATATTAAAGTGATAATATATTAATTAGAAACTATATTAATTAAATAGAAATTAATCTAGAATTAATTGCATTTAATTTAGTGATTAATTTAATTAATTAAAAGTACAGGGACTGGTTTTGTAATTATTCAATAGTTGAATAGAGACTGGCCAGTGGAAGCCATGTGGTGGGCGAGATTTTGTGGAGCCTCCACATAATATCAAAACCCTAATTAGGGTTTTAGAGGCTTGGTCCATTTGATAAAAGGCTTGTCAAAAGTTGGCTCCTCTAGGGTTTTGACTGTACCACCTGGAGGCTATAAATAGGGAACCCATTGGGAACCCTAATACCTGCGCCACCTACATACTCTGCCTCTATGGAATTTTTTTTTCTCCTCCATTGCATGGGTGTGATCTCATTTGAGGCAAGACATTTGTGTTGCTGGCTTCAAGAAGAAAATCAAAGGTTTTCTTATTTTAATTCTTTAGAAATAATTGTTGGCCTTAGAAATTTTGTTATATGTTCATTGATAGAAAAACATAGATCCTCTTTCTAGGTTGCATGTGAACTTAGGATTATTAGTTCATTGATTGCTGAAAACCTTTAAGTGGTATCAGAGCCTGGCTTGTTTTTCTTGTGAATTGCTATAACTGCTTATTTGATCAAAGGTTTTTTTTGCGAAAATTAAACCCTTGGTAAGGCAATTGTCGATTTGTGGCTAGGGTTTTAGAAACCCTAGCCTCCACCCCCTTTTGGCGATTTTGCTTGCTAGGATTTTAGTAGGTTGTTATTTTTGATAATTGTGATTAATTAAATAACTGGAAACCTTAATCCCTCTACATGCAATTTTCGAAAATTAGGGGATTGAGATAGGTAAATTAATTTGATTAATTTTTGTGACACCTATCTTGATTTAATTAATTTAATTAATTGTTTAATTAAAAGATAAATTAAATCACTTAAATATTTAAATTTAATTTTCGAAATTAAAAGTTAATTTACGAAAAATATTAAAAGATTAAATCTAAAATATTTTAAAAGGTCTAAAATACATCTTATATATTTTATGATTAATAGTTAATATTTTATATATAAGATAAATTTGTTAGTCTTACCGTTAGTAGGCCTCATTCACAAAACTGTCCTATAAATAGGGTATAAGGCGACTGCCTATAAAATGGTAGTCTAATGGGTGTCCACTCTCACCCACCGCTCTCCTTGTCAGTCGAGTGTCGTTAGCCGAACGGGGTTGATAGGACCGCTTAATTCTCGTTAAAAATATACTGCTATTATTGAAAGTACTAGAACATTTCATAAAAAATCCCAATCTAGTTACTTTAAGAAAAAAATGTGAATTGATGCTAATCCATGAAGTTGCACATTGCACTTTATGAAACATTGGTGGAGCGTGTGTGGCTTACCAGCAGACTAATAGGGGTTCATAAAGAGTTGCAATGAGTTTCTCGATCTTACCATTGTTGATGGAGCGTGTGTGGTTAACCGGCACGTAAAGTTGAGATGATAATTGACTTCGAGAGTACCAAACTAATTTGCATGGTTATTCACACCCGGTTTGTGATCCTCGGTATCCCAATCACAAACGGTAGGGCATATCCGAGATTAAACATGCTATTGAATAGTTTAATAAATCTCAAAAGAAACTAGGAATTCCATTATAATATGATTATTTTCCGTGGTGGAATTGGCTGAATCGTCATTCTCCTACCTTTATAAAATTTACAATTAAATTACGACATCCCTCTTCTATATTGTGAATTGTTATAGTTGGATCCTAGCCTTATTATTATATTGGGTTAATTTTAAGGATCATATATGTATATCTAATTAAAACTACCTTATTTTATAGATGTCTTCCGTTGACCAATCCATTCCCCACTCAAACTCCAGTAACGTCACTTCAATCATGTCATTGTGTTCCAAAGTGACATTGGATGGCACGAACTACAATGAATAGATCAGAAACATCAAGATGGCTTTGAGGTTTGAGAACAAAGAGTATGTTCTCGACACTGAGCTAGTTGAAGTTGACCCCGATACAGCTACTCCCGAGGAAATTGCCTCGTACCAAAAAACACACTGATGATGCGACCAAAGTGGCTTGCATCAGGATTGCTACCATGAAACCTGAATTGCAAAGAATCTATGAAGATTACTGGCCCTTTGAGATGCACAAGGTAGAGCAGCGGGCGAGGGCGGTAGTGTGGTTTGTGGAGTTGGAAAATTTAAATCCATTTCTTTCACTACAGTATGAACAATTGAACATCGTTAAATAAGAAATAAAATTAAAAATCCGTGTCACGATTTTAATTTGAAATAGATTTCTTTTAAAATCTCTAAAGAAACATTTATTAGAATTGGTATTTAAAAAAGTTACTGTTCAAAAATTAAGTTAAAAGTCTATAATCATATTAGATTACTGATAGATTGTTTATTTTTAGATGATCACTTCTAGAATGCCGACAGGGCCAACTAATTAAGCGGGGGTTAAATTTGCATCTACCCCTCTCCTTTCTTTTTCTGGTTGGTCCCATTTTGTCCTAAATTCTTGTTTTTATTTCATCGACTCTATTTACCGTGTTGTAACACGTTTATATCTTTAATAAGTAATAACACATATTACACGTTTAACTACGACTACAATTCAAATGTAGCCGTGCATACCTTTAAATTACATTATTGGTCCCTGTAGTTTGTTTAAGATTACAGTTTTGGTCAAATTATTGAAAAGTTGATGTGGATGGTCCTTATGGTTTCCAAAACGAACCTTGAGGGTCCTTGGGGTTTGGAAAACGTTCATGACAGGTCTCTGGTCCATATAAAAAGTCTTTCTTACCCTTTCCAATTTCTTTTATCTTTTTCTTTTTATTATTTAAATAATTAAAAATAACCTCACCCAACCCTATGCCCCCACGTCTCTCTCTCTCTCTCTCTCTCTCTCTCTCTCTCTCTCTCTCTCTCTCTCTCTATATATATATATATATATATATATATATATATATATATATATATATATATATATATATATATATATATATATATATATATATAGTTAGGATATATTAAAAACTATAATTATTGTGTGGACGTAAGGACCAATCAGAGACGAGAATCAGCCAGGGGTATTTTTATCAATTGATTTATAAATTATTTAATTGAATTTAATCAATTCCTATAATTATGGAATCCTTTGACCACTTCATTTAACCTAGCTGCCATCTATCGACAACCTCAGAAAACCATTGCCGGATTCATCTTCTTCACGCCTCCGTCGACCACCGCCACTATCATCTTCACCGGCCGACCTCTGCCATCGTCAGCCTCCGTCGACCACCGCCACTATCATCATCTCGTACAGTCCTGTGAAGCACCCCGGCTGGTTTTACCTCTGTGTGATGATTCGATTTTGAATTCGGACCTAATAAGCGCATCAATTTCTCCTGCTGCTGAGGCGTCTGGTTCGGTGGCTGCTTTGGCAGCAAAATCTGCTTCTGAAGATGTCAATTCCATGGCTATCGATGTGGTAAGCCTCTACCCCGTCTCTTCTTCTGCTGGTCTGATGAGTATTGCTGCAACCATGGATTTGGATTCAGTTACCATGTGAAAGGGCGATTTGAGTATTAAACCATCAGAGGGTATTAAGCTTCCTTCCTCTATCCCATCATCACGTTCTTCCCCTTTTGGGAAGCCTCCTCTACATGGTTTGACTTCCAGTACCACTCAGCCATCTGTGATGCCTTCCATCCTCCATACCCACCATCATTATCTATGGTTGAAAATCACCACCAACCAATCTCATAGAATGTCATTCTCAAACAATTGTACTGTATTCTGCTAGAATGATCTTGTATTCTACCAAGTATGAAATGTTATCACAGGAGCTTTTGGTGGATGTGTTTCACATACAGTAGATTGTGTTGCAACAACAATGATTAGTATGTGTTTCCAAAAATCGATCCACATGTGTGTGTTTTGGAGAGATTGATCTCACTTATTGCAGCTTTGTGCATTCAGAACATACAAGAAATATAGAAGAAGCCCCAAAGTTTGATTTCAACGCAGCCATTCTATCAGAATGTCGTGAGGGAATGCCATTCTAACATAATGTAATTCTTACAGAATCTCATAATGTCCTTCTTTTTGTGTATTAGATTTTAGAATAATATTCTAGTAGAATATGCATGTATTCTTCAAATTTAAAATATCTAGTCATTTTAAAAAATAGATTAGAATTCATAGAATCAGAGGTGATGAAAATATAGATTACAATACAAAGAAAATCGATATTTGAAATGTATTCTGTTAGAATGATTGTGTATTCTGTCAAAATGATATGTTAGAATGAAATGTATTCTATTAAAATAATCGTGTATTCTGTTAAAATATCATAAATTTGGAAGATCAAAAATAATAATTTTGCTAATAAATTTATTATTAAATAGATTTGATCAACTTTCCTAAAAATCAGTTAGTTTCCCTTTTTTTCTATGATTAAAATGACTATTTTACCCTTTTGTAACCGTTTTATTTAAATCATTTAATAATATAATGGATAATTACAATTATGCCATTGTAATCTATACCATTGATATTTTGAATCATACGCACCATATTTGGTCTTACGACCACACAATAATTGTGGTCCTTAATATAACCTAACCCTATATATATATATATATATATATATATATATATATATATATATATATATATATATATATATATATATATACATATATATATATATATATATATATATATATATATATATATATATATATATATATATATATATATATATATATATATATATTGATGCGATATCAGTTTCTGCTTGGTCTGATTCTCACTTCATGGGTGATTTTGATCGCCTTGAGCTTAACTTGCGACCACAATCACAAGGGAATAGCAACGTTAGCCGTTCTCTGGGAGGGGATCTTGGGAAAACACTCCGATGCTTAAGTTAGATCTCCGGTGAATGAATGGTGAGTGTATAGTAAGTGTAGGTTAAGAGTGTAGTGGCTTCGATCCCTTTACCGTATGCCCTGCGAGGGCTTTTATACGTGTTGTCGGTCCAGCTGTGGCCGACAGGATCTCTGCCATGACAGGTGGGGACCAGGTCGTCCATTGGCTGCACGATCCTCGTCCTTCATCGCGCCCCATTAGTCCAGACAGGCTGGGTGGGACGCGCACGATCTATGTCAGGTATGGACGCCACGCGTGGGTTAGGGAGCATGGCGCCAAGTCTGGTCCACGCGAGGCGTTCCAGTGAGTGTATCGCTAGCGAGTCGGAATAGAGTTCTCCCGGGGGGCTTCTCCAGCGGGCCGAGATGGAGCTTTCCTGGCGAGACATCTCCAGCGGGCCAGGATGGAGCCTTCCTGGCGAGAAATCTCCAGCGGTTGGCGTGATCAGGATCTCCAGAGAACTCCTTAGGAACGTGCTAGCGGATGCCAGATAGTACGCTATCAAGTCTCCCTAGCCTTAGGCATTATTACGTATGCGCAGCTAGTGATGGTGACTAGGGCTAGCATTGAGTTAACCCTGCGTTGATGTGACCGTTACTCAGACGGCGTTAATCATCACGGTTGAATTTTGAAACTCCCGCCCACGACCCTTCCTTATCTGTCCTCTTTATATTCCTTTTTCATCGCCTGTTAATTCTTTTACGGTTTCTCTTCTTCTTATCGATCTTTTCGTTCTCCTCCGTCTCTGTTTTTCTACTATCGTTGTCGAGATGAGTTCTTCATCAGACGTTGCTCCTGACTCACGATACTACGACTCGTTGTTGTCCTGTTATGGCTTCCAACCAGAAGACGGCTTGGAAATTCCCGTTGATGAAGCCGTTTTTTCCCTTCCGCCTGAGGGGAAAATCGGTATGTACTTGAAACATTTTGAGGCCGGTTACCGGTTGCCGACGTCGGACTTCTTCATGGAGGTTCTTGATTATTATCACGTTCATATCCACCAGTTGGTTCCTAATGATGTAAACAAGGTAGTTGCTTTCGAGCTCCTTTCTAGGGCTGTTCATCTGGAGCCCGACTTGTATGTGTTTCGTCACTTCTTCCGATTTGCTCGCGCTTCGACGGGAAACTACACTTTCTGCGTCCATCAAGATCGTTCGACTATCGTTACCGATCAAAGGGGGTCCGCCTGAAACTGGGATCAACACTTCATTTGGGTAGACCAGCATCGAGTTGGTGCCATGAAGCGTCGCGTCGAGCCCATATCCGACCGTGCTTTCACTCTTTTCCCTGTAAAGGAGGCTATCGCGAGGGTTCTTCGGTCCTTTCGCGTGGTTGGGGGGAATTTCATGAGTATATTCTGGCGGGCGCCGGTATGAGTACTTCTTGGCGACTTCGGGGCAAAATGCCTGAGTTCTTCAGCATTGTGGACGGTTAGTTCTAATCCCTGTTTGTATTGTCTTTTCTTCTCTCTTTCTTCTCCCCCCCTTTTTTTTTTGAACAGCGTAAGGGTTTCATATCCTTTCTTTGTTGTAGGGCGGGAGCATGATATCCGATTTACCGATGTTCTAGCGAAAACTTATCCCGGGAGTCTCCAGTACTGGGAGATCCCTTTAATTGATTGGGTGCTTCCCTCATGTGGTTTCCGCCATGAGGCTTTTATTACACGGGCCTCGGCGGTGCAGGAAGAAGAGAGGCAGAGGGATGTGGGGTCTGGTCCTGTGGTTTTTTCAGCTGTTGATGCGCGGACTATGTCTCAGGAGAAAGTTGGTGATGCGGGTGCTAGTGGTGATCATGACAGTCCTTCAAAGGCTTTGGTTAAGAGACGTGCAGCATTGTTTGGTGTTGGTGACAGTTCTGCCAGCGTGGTGTTGCCACGGCGGATGCGTCCTCGCCGTTTGGGTGGTGGCAGTGGAACCTCAAGTTTTGTCCATACGCAGTCTCCGGTGATTAACATTGTTGATGACGCATCGCAGGGCGGGGGTATGGAAACTGACCAGGGTGGGGGTGCATGTATCGGTACCCACCCTGTTGTCGAAAATATTACTGATGAAGGTTCTGGAGAAAGTCATCCCCTTTACCGGTTGGGTCTCAGCCTCCTCGCCTGGATTTTAGCGGTTTCAGTCGTCGTGGTGATGCGGCGGTTTTGGAACCTCTGCCAGCAGGTCCTGGGGAGGCCAATCATGTTGCTCCTGCTGGGGTGTTCGTTCTTGGATGGTCTTTGACAGAGGGTGCGTGCCTATCGACCTACCAAACTGCTTTGGAGTTCGCGCAGCATGCGTTTCCTCCAGGTACCCGCTCGGAGATGGGGAGTTATTCCCCGGCCGATTTGGTAGGTTCGCTTCGTTATGCCGCTGCCCAAAGAGCTTGTTTTTTTAGTGAAGGTGCCAATCGTTTAGAGCAATTGTTGGCTGCTAATGTTGATCGTCCCTCCCTTCAGCAAGAGTTGGATATTGCTCGTGCCGAGATTGTTAGGAATCAAGATTCGCTGAGGGACCTCCGTAGTCGCGTTTTGCACGCTGACGCTGACCTTCGATCTCATGTGACTCTTTTGCAGGTTGCTGAAAAGGAAAATGCCCAACTGAAGGAGCAGCTGTCTCTGCTTGGCCGTGAGAAGGCTGAGCTTCAAAATGCTTTAGCTGGGGGTTAAATCTGAGAACGAGGGTCTGCATATACAACTTGAAAATGCCGAGAGGGACGCTTCTGAGCGCGATCGAGTTGCACATGCCAAGACGCAAGCGTTGGAAGAGGCAGAGGCGGACTTATCCTGGTTGTTGACCGATGGTGTGGTAGGTGTTGTTAATTTAGTCATGGAGAGCCGGGATTTCGGGATGGGAGTGCACCGTCTCAAAGAGGCGTGTATTGCAGCCGGGCAAGCTCAGGGGTATTCTCGCGCTTTAAAAGATGTGAAGGCTGGCAAGGAGATTGCGGCGGAGGAAGAGGAGAAGCCCCCGATTGATCATGGTTTGGAGGTGGATGAAGCAGTAGATGCTTTCGTGAATGTTGATTATGCCACGGCCTTTAAACTTGCGGAGCTTGGCGTGTCTGAATTGAAGGCATTGTTGGATCCAAGCAACGTTGCTGGCCCGTCTCAGCCTTGATAGGTATTTGTTCTGTTCTTTTGCTTGCTTTGGTGGTTTTGGTTTTAAGACAATGGTTGTAAGGCCCTGCTGAGGCCGTTTGGACAAGATATTTGTTTATTCCTGTAGGGCTTAAAAGCCTAGACATGTTTGTTTGTTTTGTTATGTGTATGGATGCGGGTCTGGTGACCATCGTTGGCTCTTTTATGTTCCATATGTTTGCCCTGTTTTGATTGAGTTTATTATTGCCGGCGAGAAAGCTTGATAGCTACTTTAGGGTCGATGAAATTAGGACTAGGAGTTGTTTGGGGCTTCCTCCTGATCTTTCATCTGGCTGGATCTGGCTAAGGCTAGGAGTATGGGTTACATAGCCTTTTTCCAGGGTGTTTCACCTGGATGGACCTTGCAAAGGCCAGGACCAGGAGTCGCTTAGCCCGCTAGGGAGTATTTCACCCTTAAGGTCTGTAAGCCTAGGACCAGGAGTCGCTGAGCCTTCTTCAGGATATTTCACCTGGATGGACCTTGCTAAGGTCAGGACCAGGAGTCGCTGGGCCCGCTAGGGAGTATTTCACCCTTAAGGTCTGTAAGGCTAGGACCAGGAGTCGCTAAGCCTTCTTCAGGATGTTTCACCTGGATGGACCTTGCTAAGGCCAGGACCAGGAGTCGCTGGGACCGCTAAGGAGTATTTCGCCCTTAAGGTCTGTAAGGCTAGGACCAGGAGTCGCTAAGTCTTCTTCAGGATGTTTCACCTGGATGGACCTTGCTAAGGCCAGGACCAGGAGTCGCTGGGCCCGCTAGGGAGTATTTCGCCCTTAAGGTCTGTAAGACTAGGACCAGGAGTCGCTAAGCCTTCTTCAGGATGTTTCACCTGGATGGACCTTGCTAAGGCCAGGACCAGGAGTCGCTGGGCCCGCTAGGGAGTATTTTGCCCTTAAGGTCTGTAAGACTAGGACCAGGAGTCGCTAAGCCTTCTTTTTTGGACGTTTCGTCCGTTCGCAATGTGCAAAATACAAAAAAACATTTTTCATTCAGTACATTGTTCTCATATAACCGTTACAATTGTTAGTATGGAACACTGCTTTGTCGAAGGCCGACTTCTTACTGTAGCGCTGGCTTGTGACGTCTTGGCTAGTAGTGGAACTGCTTGAGGTTCTGGACGTTCCATGTTCGTGGTATCGCTCTTCCCTCCAAAGTTTCTAGCGGGTAGGAGCCTTTTGGGTTGGCCTCTGTGATCCGGTATGGGCCTTCCCACGTCGGGCCTAATTTGCCCCGGGGTTCTGCATGGCTTGCCTCATTTTTCCGGAGAACCAGATCGCCTATTCCAAAACGTTTCTCTCAGACCCTTTTGTTGTAGTACCTCTCCGTCGTTGCTTTGTAACATGCCTGCCTTATGCCGGCTAGTTCTCGCTTTTCTTCTAGCATGTCTAAGTTAAGACGAAGGTCCTGATTGTTCCTTTCTTCCCCAAAGTCTGTTGTTCTTAGGCTGCCTACAAAGATTTCTGGTGGTAGGACGGCCTCCGTGCCATACGTTAGTTTGAATGGGGTCTTGTTCGTGGACGTCCGTGGTGTAGTTCGATATGACCAAAGCACTGTGGGCAGTTCTTCCACCCAGCAACCTTTCGCTTTCCCTAACCTTTTCTTTAGCCCAATCACTAAGATTCTGTTGGATACTTCGGTCTGGCCATTGGCCTGGGGGTGAGCTACTGACGTGAACTTTTGCTTGATCATCTTTTCAGCGCACCAGGTACGGAAGGGGTCTTCTGCGAATTGTAGACCATTATCACTGACGGGGACTTTGGGAGTGCCGAATCTAGTTAGAATATTTTTCCACATGAATTTGATCATATTTCAACCTGTGATTGAGGCCACAGCCTCTGCTTCGATCCATTTAGTGAAGTAGTCTACAGCAACTATGAGGAACTTCACACGGCCGGGCGCTTCTGGGAACGGTCCTACTATATCGATGCCCCATTGATAGAAAGGCCATGGGATGGAGATGCTAGTCATAGGGGAGGCTGGCGAGTGATGTAGTGGCGAGAATGTTTGACATGCGACACACTTCTTTGTTACTTCTTTTGCGTCCGAGTGGATTTCTGGCCAGTATACCCCAGCTCTAAGGGTTTTCCCTGTGAGTGCTCTGGCACCCTCGTGTGATCCTGCCTCTCCAGCGTGGATTTCTTCCAGTAATGTCTTTCCCTCTTCTCCTGTGATGCATTTTAGCTAGGGTTCTAGATGCCCATGTCTGTATAATGTGTCGTTTCTTATCGCATATTGGGGGGCTTTCACTTTTATCTTCCTTGCCTCGCTATCGTCCGTTGGTAAAAGGCCTTGCGTCAAGTAGTCGATCAAGGGTGTCATCCATGTCGTGGCGGTCTTGCTGATTGGTGCCATTTCTTGGCCGTCAATGCTTCTTTCTTTTAGGACATCCACTAGGACTTCCTTGGACAGGTGGTCGAATGCCGCAGATACCAGCTTGCTTAGCACGTCAGCCTTTCTGTTGGCTGAGCGTGGGATTTGTTTGACTACGAAACTCTCCATCGTGGCTGCTAGCCTCTTCACTTCCTCTGCTTATTTCTTCATCCTTTGGTCTTTCAATTCGTAGGTTCCATTGATCTGGTTTGTTACTAACAAAGAGTCACTGTGTGCTAGTAGGTGCTGTGCCCCATTCTCCTTCGCAAGTCTCATCCCTGCCAGCAGCGCCTCGTACTCCGCTTCATTGTTCAACGTCTGGAAGTCGAATCTGAGTGCGTAAGTTATTTCCTCGCCTTCCGGGCTTGTTAGCACTAGGCCAGCTCCTGAGCCCTCTTTGCTGGCTGCCCCATCTGTGTAGAGCGTCCATGTTTCTGGATGTGTCTTCTGATCGTGTTTTATCGACTTACTCCTTGCTTCCTCTTCCTTCTCTGGCATTTTGCTAGAAATTCTGCCAAATCCTGGCCCTTGATGCTTGTTCTTGGTTTGTATTCAATGTCATGTTCCCCTAGCTCGATGGTCCATTTGGCTAGGCGCCCCAACTTCTCTAGTTTCAGTAGTATTTGGCGTATCGGTTGGCTTGTGAGTACTTCGATATGGTGGGCCTAGAAGTAACGTCTTAGTCGGCGTGCTGCGTAGATTAGTGCCAGGACTAATTTTTCCAACTTCGGGTAACGCAATTCTGGGCCCTGGAGTGCACGGCTAACGAAGTAGACGGGTTTTTGCTGGCGTTCTCTTTCCACGGCTAAGACAGCGCTTATGGCTTCTGGTGATGCCGCCAGGTATATGGATAGCTTCTTACGGGGACCGGGCACGCCAGCATGGGCAGTTCCTTCATTGCTTCCTTTAAGTGTGCCAGGGCTGTTTCTGCCTCCTCCATCCATTTGAAGTTATGTTTATCGACACAACCTTTCAACGTGTTGAACAGTGGGAGGGCCTTTTCTGCAGATTTTGCCACGAATCGTCCCAAGGCTGTGAGTTTCCCGTTGAGTCCTTGTATTTATCGCAGGCTTGCTGACGATTTTATCTCAATGAAATCTTTGATTTTCCCCGGGTTCGGTTGGATGCCCTCCCGCGTGACGTAGTAGCCTAGAAATTTTCCTTCTTCCACTCCAAATGTGCATTTTGCTGGGTTGAGTTTCATTTCTATTCGAGAGAGCGTTTTAAGAGTTTCTTCGATGTCTTGTAGCAAAGATTGTTCTGTTCGGCTCTTTATTACCATGTCATCGACATATACTTCCACGTTCCTTCCGATTTGATCCCTTAATACTTTGTCGACAAGCCTTTGGTATGTTGCCCCAGCGTTCTTTAATCTGAACGGCATCTTCTGATAACAGAAAGTGCCGTGATCCGTGTAAAAAACTGTCTTGTCCTCGTCTTCCTTGCGCATGAGGATCTGGTGGTAGCCCTTGTAGGCTTCCAGGAAGCACTTCCACTTGAAGCCCTCAAGGGATTCTACTTTCTGATCTATCTTGGGAAGTGGGTAACAATCCTTTGGGCATGCCTTGTTTAAATCGGTGTAGTCGATACACATTCTCCAGCTTCCATCACTCTTCTTTACCATCACCGAATTGGCGATCCACGTTGGAAAAAAGGCTTCGCGTACGATGCCGACCTGCACTAGCTTGGCGACCTCTACATTGATGGCGTTGTTGCGTTCCCCTGCCTGGCCACGACGTTTTTGTTTGATGACATTGCTTCCTGGCGTAACATTGAGATTGTGTTCGATGATCGATCTTTCGACTCCCACCATGTCCGCTGGCTCCCAGGCGAACACGTGTTTGTATTTTCTGAGCAAAGATATGACCTCCTTCCGTAGGTCGGATGGTAATGCGCTGCCGACTTGTATCTTTTGATCTGGGTAATCGTAATGAATTATCTCTCTCCTTTCTTTAGGTTCGTCTCTTGGGCGTTTCCGTTTTCCATCGATGTCTGTTGGCAACATTATCTGGTAGCATTTGAGTGTCTTCTGTGGGGTTGCCAGGACGGCGGCTGTGCCATTTTCTGTTGGGAACTTGACTATGCCATGCAATGTTGACGCAACAATACCGAAGTATAACGCTGCTGGTCTACCCAGGATGATGTTGTGCTCCGATGGTGCTCGCACCACCGTGAATTCGAGCGTAACTGTCTTCTTTCGTTTGCCATCCTCTATCATTATTGGTAGGTAAATCATCCCAGTTGGTATAATGCTATGCCCTGTAAAGCCGGTTAAATTTCCTGCCGGGGGGTGTAAGTTTGCCCTCCATTCCCGTGGCAGCTGGCGGAAGCAATGTTCGAACATGATGTCTGTCGCGCTACCGCTATCTATGTGTACGCGATGGATAGCTATGTCTTGGATTCTGGCCTGGATGATGAGTGGGTCGTCCCCATTCCATCCTTCTGGCTTCTTGTCTCTGCTGGAGAATGAGATTTGTTGGTCATTGAAATCTGGGATTTGCTCTCGCCCCCGCCGATGGTGTTTGTGTATCACGAGAATCTCTGCTCCTTTCTTTAGCGCGTCTTTGTTTTTCGATGGTGGGTCATTTCTATCATTCTTTGGACGAATTGACTTGGCTATGTCGTTTAGGTTTCCTCGTTGGATTCTCTGGTCAAGTTCTTTTTCAACACAGCGCATTCTGCCGTGTCATGCCCATAACACTTGTGGAACTCACAATACTTAGATTGGTCCCTCGGACGTTCTGGCATTTTTCTCGGTGCCTTGCTTTTTTTGTGACAGCCAGGACGTCTGTCCGTCTATGCCTCCTATCATCTCGGTAATGACCGTTAAAGGGTTTTGATGGTTTACCTCTTCTGAACGGTTGTCGTCTGTCGCTGGAATACTGTGAGTAGCTTTCTCTAGATTTCGATGAGGAGGTGGCTGCTGCCTTTAGGTACGCCCCTTTGGCGGCTGTGCCCTCTTCTTGTCTTAGAAAACGCTCAACTCGCTCTTTCATCTCCTGGCGAGTGTCTGGTCGTTTCCCTAGAAACTTTGTTGATAGTGGTCCTGGCAGTAGGCCATGTGTGAAAGCTCCAATCACTAGGTTGTCGTTTTGCCCTGGTACGTTGTGTTGCTTCGTTGAACCTCTTGAAGTAAGCTCTAACCGTTTCGCCTTCTAGTTGCTTGCAGCCAATGATCTCTCGGGTATCCCCTCTGTATTTGCGCAATTGCATGAAGTTCGATAGGAACTTTTCCTTGAGTTCGGCAAAGTTTCTAATGCTGCTTGGCGCAAGGCTTTTGAACCATGCGTTCGCGTTCCCGTCCAGCGTCGTCGGGAAGTGCGTACACCAGAAGCGCTCGTCCAGCTTCAACGATTGCATATGCCATTCGTATGTGTCAATATGGCTATCTAGGCAGGTTGTTCCGTCATACGTCTTCAGGTGTGGCAGTTTAGCTGTATTCGGCATGTCGTACTCGTGTATCTCTTTGACGAACGGGGATTTGTACGCTTGAGGGGGTAGCGGGTTCGTGTTGGTCGTTGTTTGGGTGGGGGGTTGACGGGTTGGTACACTGGCGGTTAGGTGTAGAACAAGGGAGGTGTACCGGTCGGTATGCTCCCCAAGCTTAATATAGGTGTACTTATCGGTGTGGGGATTGGTATTGGTCCTCCGATTAGTGTTGTCGCAAAACTTGTGAGCAATGGTGCTATTGTTGGCTGGGACGGTTGGAAAAAAGATGTGGGTGAGGAGGTGAATAGCGGTAGTCCCATTGGTGGTTGAAACAGTGTAAATGGGTAATTGAACGGTATATACGGCGGTGGCGTAGTCATGGCGGGTGAGGTTATGGCGTGTGGGTATGCCGATGAAGGAACGGGTGTTTGTGGGAGCAGAGGAAGTGTGGGAGCATTGGTTCTTGGTGGCGACGGTGTGTTTGGTAAAGTTTCTATCAGTATTGGGCCCAAGGGTGACATTGAACGTATTGGGCTCCTGGGGTGGTTACCATCGCTGCTTAGTCCTTCAGTCGACATCGCCGGAGATTATAACGGTGGTTTTTTGTTGCGTGTCACAACACGGATGGCGCCAATGATGCGATATCAGTTTCTGCTTGGTCTGATTCTCATTTCATGGGTGATTCTGATCGCCTTGAGCTTAACCTGCGACCACAATCACAAGGGAATAGCAACGTTAGCCGTTCTCCGGGAGGGGATCCTGGGAAAACGCTCCGATGCTTAAGTTAGATCTCCGGCGAATGAATAGTGAGTGTATAGTAAGTGTAGGTTAAGAATGTAGTGGTTTCGATCCCTTTACCGTATGCCCTGCGAGGGCTTTTATACGTGTTGTCGGTCCGGCTGTGGCCGACAGGATCTCTGCCATGACAGGTGGGGACCAGGTAGTCCATTGGCTGCACGATCCTTATCCTTCATCGCGCCCCATTGGTCCAGACAGGCTGGGTGGGACGCGCACGATCTATGTCAGGTACGGATCGCCAAGTCTGGTCCACGCGAGGCGTTCCAGTGAGTGTATCGCTAACGAGTCGGAATGGAGTTCTCCCGTGGGGCTTCTCCAGCGGGCCGGGATGGAGCTTTCCTGGCGAGACATCTCCAGCGGGCCAGGATGGAGCCTTCCTGGCGAGACATCTCCAGCGGTTGGCGTGATCAGGATCTCCAGAGAGCTCCTTAGGGAACATGCTAGTGGATGCCAGATGGCACGCTATCATATATATATATATATATATATATATATATATATATATATATATATATATATATATATATATATATATATATATATATATATATATATATATATATATATATATATATATATATATATATATATACATATATATATATATATACATATATATATATATATATATATATATATATATATATATATATATATATATATATATATACATATATATATATATATATATATACATATATATATATATATATATATATATATATATATATATATATATATATATATATATATATATATATATATATATATATATATATATATATATATATATATATATATATATATATATATATATATATATATATCTGGAATTTTGATAATGATTTCGATAACGATATGTTTCAAAATAAGTTTGAAAAAATATTGTTTTATATAAAGTATGCGAAAACTGGGGAATGCCTTTTCATAATAGTGAACAACTTTCCATAAGGAACGGTCTTTTCGAAACATTAACCACAAAGTTAGATGTTTAAATTTTTGTAAAGACAAAGGGTTGAGTTGAAGAAGATTTAAAATTTAAAATCTACATATTTTAAGAACAACGTTTTATGAAAAGAAAACTGAGACAAATAAATTTTCTTTTTGAAGTAAAGTAGTTTTACAAACGTTGAATTAAAAGTACTCCAAGGTTTATAATATTTTAAAACTTAAACATGGTTAACTTTTAGAGATTTTGGAATAACTAGTGTTTTATTCTTATTGTTGATTATGGGACAGAATCCTTTATAAGAAGTGGATAATTGTATCATCCGCGTTTTGGACCTAGGAGTTTTTGGCTTAAATCAACAAATAAAAATTTATTTTTGAAAATAAAAGAAATAAGTAAATAAATATATTTAAATTTTATTATATTTTATAATATGAATTAGCGAGTCAAGTAAAGTTTTAATGAACGACATGAAGTTTAAAATATATCTTAGGGACTAAAATTGACAATTCGCCAAGCTTATTCTATTTAACGTTGACTAGTCAATGGCTTAAAATAATTATAAAATTTTATGAAAGAATTGATGTAGAAACTTAGATTAAGTCAAATAATTCCTTAAACCAATAATAAGGAGCAAATTGTGAAGAATTTGGTGAAAGGGGCCATTTTTGCCAAATTGACAAACTAAGTGTTAGTGTTGACCTAATCAGTGACTTAGGTGAAGATAAATTAAGTTTGTTGGGGCAAAAGTTTGAAAATGAATATTTTACTTAAATGGGTTTGGTTATTTGGGAATTGATAGGCTTATGACTTGAACTCTAGGGGCTATTACTGCCAAAAAATGAAAAATGAAAGGTTTTAAGGAAAGGTTCTCCCCACTTTCATCCATAACACGAAAATGAGAGAGAGGAAGAGAGAAGATGGCGATTTTTCTTGAGGATTTGAGTGATGGAGTGCTTGGGAATGAGGATTTATCGAAGTTCATGAGATTTATTGCAATTAGAGGTATAATTCCTTCTCCCTTAGCTTGTAAACCTGTTTTTGGGTAAGGGTTGCTCTCAAATCCGTGATGCTAGGTTGGAGGAGGTTTTCCCTATGATTCCAATTGATTATTTGATGTTCCAGTTCATTGTGTGATCATCATCCAATCCATGGATGACTTAGATCCAATTACTTGAATAAAATCGGTATTATGAACCCTAGAATTTAGGGATTTATTGATTTTATGAAGAAACTAGTAATTGATGGGTGATTCTGGTGGTTTTGGACGAGGGGGACTCAATTCAAGTGTTTCCCCAATGATTCCAATCTTTGATGAGTGAATTAAACCCAAGAATGGATCATTTAGTGAATATAAACCTTAAAATGGAGACATGGAGGATTTAGCTTCATAGCTAGTTGGGAGTTGACCTTTTGATTTATTTTAGATGGAAGAATGCATTTAAGAATGTATTATAATGAAATTTAAGCATTTGGAATGATTGAAACTCTTGCTAGAACTTGTAAGACGGAATGAAATCGAGGATTCCATTGATTGGTCTCCTTGGAAGTGGTGATTGGAAGCTATGGGATGAATCCATAATGGATGACCATTTTATTAAGTTCTTAATGACTGTGTGGATAGTCCTCTAATTAATTAATGACTTAAACTTGGTGATGAACTCCACATCTGGTTGAAGGAATGGAGTTAAGCATTGAGTGCTTAATGTTTGCTTCATGAGCTTGATAAGGTTATGAGGCATGACTTGGGGGTTAAAAACCTTAAAATCAGTCATCCCTTGGTTGTATAAGTGTTTGGGAAGCCTTGGGATGCATTTAGACTTGTTTGGGCCAAAAATGTTAATAAATGAAGTTTTTCGCACACTACATGCGCGGCCCGCATGGATGTTTGGCCAGTCGTGTGCGGCCCGTGTAAAATGGAAAACTTGATAATTGACCCACTGATACCTGCATGGTCCGCATAAAATTTAGCCTTGGGCCATGCGGCCGGCACAAATGCACAGTGTGAATTTCTTTGTTATTTTGTTTTTGGTCCTGTGGTTTGGGTTTTAGGTTCTTGTGTTGATGCCAACCTTAGGGAATGATTAAACTAAGATTTTCCTTATATTAAGAGAAGCATAGATAGTGCTACTTTTCAATGAATCGAGTGTGAGACCTTCCATTATTGTCTTGTAGGAAGGATGTGAATTGTAGGAACTTGGAGATAAGATTAAGAACTTAAGTTACCACCTAACTAAGAGGAGTTGGTATTGAGGAGTTGATGTTTAGGGACTCTTCCCAATGAAACAATCTTGTGTGGAGTTAATGTAGACTCGTCATTTGACCTTGGGTGAGTTTACTAGGAGTACACATCCCTATTACTATCTTTTATATATATTACCAAGTATTTTCATGCATTCAATATATGCAAAGTGTTATATGATTGTTATTTTATGCATTGCCTGAAATGAGTTTTTAAAGATGTTTTCAAATATACATTATGATGTTGTTTTGAAAGAGTTTTGAGCATCCTATCTGTGCATTGCATATAGGATGGGATTGACCGTGTGAACCTTGAGATGACTTAAGAAGTTTAGCCGAGATAGCCTCATATGAGACGTTTTGTGACGCACGGTTTCTCATACAAAGTACACCCAAAATTTTTCAACAATTATACATCAAAATGGGTATACTTGTACTCAAACCAAAGATCAAGATGTTATCAACATGAATATTTACACAAAAGGTCCTTACAATTTCAACCAGGAATTACAAATAAATCTAATTCAACTAAAGGACAAAGCTCTAAACATGTCCGTCTCTCTTTATCACATGCCTTCCCCTATCACTGCTACAGATACCTGCAAAACAATAAACAACTCAAGTGTAAGCTATTAAAGCTTAGTGAGTAAATCTTAATCACTCTCCATAATTCTCTCTCAATAAATATCCTCTTTATTCTCTTTTGTCAATCTCATTATCAACATCCATCTTCTCTTAACTCGGAAAAACCTGCAAACACATTAGCTTTACGAACACTAGCTAACTATTAATAATATCCATTCATCAATAAGTACCACACTCGGTACTACTTATATACTCAATCAAAATCACTCATTTAACAACAAACTATACTCCATCTCAATAGCCCTTATGGCTATACAATCCCATACGTATATTAAACTCGACTAATGTTATTTACATATAGCAATTCATTTAATCATAGGTTACAACAATAACCATAACATAGCAGAACCACACATATATATGTTACGTGTATCTCAACAATTATTAAGCATATCTCTACTTAATTAAAAAGGAATACTCACCTTTTATCGACTTAGTATAAGAAATTCCCAAATACTTCATGTACCGGGCTCTTGTCCGCTAGACTTGATTGTATCACCACAATCTATATCAATTCTCCAACATCCACAATCATCTCAACAACATCTAACTCAAAAGATGTATAAATCAAAAGCAGGAAAAAGGAGTACAAACGGTAAATATCAACTCTATATTTACCGAAACCTCCAAATCCACGGTTCTACTCATTCAACCGTAGAAACTCTACAATAATCACACCAATTACTCTAAAGGCATCCACTAACAACCTACTAACATCATATATAACAATTTGTAGCTAAATCATAAAAATTGAAAACTAGGGTTTGAACCCCCCAAAACCGAGAGATACTCACCTCGACGAATTAGGAAGCAAGAACACGTTTATGGGGTTAGATTCATGCTTCTATATGTTTCCCCACGAACCTCCAGGCTTCGTTTCACTCAAAATCGCCATTTGAAGCTCTCAAAATCGAAAACGAAATGTTATTCCTCGAAATGGGTTTTTCTGCACTTTAAAGGCTCTGCACGCGTAACACGGTCGTATAAAATTTAACACGCCCGTGTAATGCTACAGTAACCAGCAAACACAAAATTACCGTGTATTACACGACCCGTGTAATATTTACACGACCCGTGTAATGCTACAGTGCCCGTGTAAAATTTAACACGCCCGTGCTTTGCTACAGTAACCAGCAAACACAAAATTACTGTGTATTACACGACCCGTGTAATATTTACACGACCCGTGTAAGCCATTTTTGGCATTTTTAAGGCTCAAACTTCTTCCAAATGGGTTTCTAATCACCCAAACTCATACATCAACTTAACTAATCTTAATCACACCAAGATTAGTACATAAGAAAGGTTTTAACCTCTTCTCCCAAATCAAACAACTCATCACTCAAAGGTAATTATAAAAGATTGCCACACAACTCTTAATAACTCAAAGCTAGAACCATACTAATTATAAGGTAATAACTTTACTTACCTTAGTAAGCACCTCAAAATGAAAATGGGTCTTACAAGTTCTTACCCCCTTCAAAAGATTCCGTCCTCGGAATCTCTTGAAACAAAAAGGGATATCTTGACCGTAAAATCTTAACTCTCGCCATCATTCTCGTAAGATGATTTCTATAGCCATATTGGCTATCATCATTGCCATGTGGGAAAATACTCACTCTTTCAGGGCACACACTTTTCTATAGCATCATTGACATCAAGGTATCTCACCTCACTCCTCAAGTGATACTCCAATCACCAACTTCAACTTGTCTCATATAGCCATCTGGAACTCAACTTTCATTTCAAATTTTCTCAAAATGATCTTACTCTAACTCAATAAGAAAAATGGTCTCACCGATCGCAAGCTCATTTTCTCTCTCCATTTATTTCTCCAATAACAACACGCTAGTTATTGATTTCTCCGACTTGCACATTTTCATTGTTTAGAGTAGGAGAAACACTCATACAACATAAAAGACACATATATTCAATTGTCTCACTCATGTTGCATAACTCATCAACACTAGGATGTAAATCCAACAATAATAAAATATCAGAAATTATTTCGAGTTTCACTCACGTCTCCTCTAATTTGGTATTTAACCCTCGACCCTTTGGTTACATAATACTCTTTTCAGTTGTGTTATCGCTACAACTGATTGCAACTTATCCGAAAGCTCATTCATCTCTGTTTCCACCTCAACACATATATTAGGTTTTTACCCAATATACAACTAACAATCCTCCACCAAAGTGGCTCCTCTTCATACCAATTTAACAACATACCTCATGTTGTTTCTCTCGATGTACTCACTCATTATATTTTCTCTTATGTGGACAAATCCACATCATATTCTCAATAAATCATTTACTCTATTAAACTCGATAACTTATTGTCAAATAAATTCTCAACACAACCACATATATTCCTTCTGACACACTATCAGTAAGGATTTTCTTCTCGTCATTTCTCCCTCGTTATCATCTCAATCTCCAATTCATCATAATGACATAGAATAGGTGATATATACAACTCACTGAAATCTCTACACATGGCTCAAAATAATAAAATTTGACACTGCAATCTCTACAATGGGATCATATCTCATTATCCAATTTACTTATAAAAAAATAACTCAACATTATTATAGCAAAATCTATTATTCGTCGTCTTATACGAATAATAGTTTTGTCATCTCGACATTCACACATTTATCTCATTGGCAGTAATCGATTTGATTGCTAAGGAACGAATCCTATCAATCACAACCACAATTACTTTCCTCCTCTTTTTAACTCATTACATAATTATAGAAATTTATCTCGTACAACATGCAAGAAATCTCACACATTCTCAACACGACTACATTACAAACATATTTACTCATAGCATCACTTCTCAACAGTATAACTCACTGTATTATCTCACAGTACTCCCGTACTATTAATCTACCTCTGATTTGTTCCCTTCTCAACCCACAAGGTTTCAAGCCACACAAGCTTATTGCTACGTTCATAACTATCCACACGCAAGGATATTATATTTCTCATTACTTTGCATCACCATAAGTACATGCATGTCTACACACAAGCACAACTCTGCAGTACCACTCCAGCTCAACTTATGGTACCCCGTACCAGTCTCCTATCTCGTTACTCACACTATCTTATAGTACCCCGTACTATTTTCAAAACTTACTACTCAACACAATCTCACGGTATCTCATACCGTTCGTCGACCTCATTGGTCAACACTCTCTCACGGTACTTCATACTGTTTTCTGTTCTCACCACTCAACATTATATCATGGTATCTCATACCGTCCTCTGATCAAATCATGGTACCTCATATCATTTTCAAATTTCAATCCATCTCCTCTTTAACTCTAGCGAGTCTCCCCTACGGTCTCGAGCCATAAAGACTTACCGTCACTCCTTCTTTTGTTTGAGTTACAAAGGTCCCCACTACTCTAACCACAAGATACTCGTTATGTGGTTCCAATTTCAACTACTCAATATGTAACCCCACAAAATAGATGGTCTCAATCACATTTACTCATTATGTGACCCCACCGAATATGTGGTCTCAATCACACTTACTCAATATGTGACCCCACCAAATATGTGGTCTCAATCACACTTACTCAATATGTGACCCCACCGAATATGTGGTCTCGATCACATTTACTCAATATGTGACCCCACCGAATATGTGGTCTCGATCACATTTACTTAATATGTGACCCCACCGAATATGTGGTCTCAATCACACTTACTCAATATGTGACCCCACCGAATATGTGGTCTCAATCACACTTACTCAATATGTGACCCCACCGAATATGTGGTCTCAATCACACTTACTCAATATGTGACCCCACCGAATATGTGGTCTCGATCACATTTACTTAATATGTGACCCCATCGAATATGTGGTCTCGATCACATTTACTCAATATGTGACCCCACAAAATATGTGGTTTCGATCACATTTACTCAATATGTGACCCCACCGAATATGTGGTATCGATCACATTTATTAGGTAATTAACACAATCTCTAGGCCAATTAGGCCTAGATGAAACACTCTAGGTTCTCTCAATTATAACCACAAGGTACTCTTTAGGTGGTTACTCGAGTGTCCTGTGACAACTCTGTCACTAATGTCTCATTATGTGACAACTCCAAACTACACAATTTAACTCTCGGCATGTCAACTCATAAGCAGTTATAGTGTGCAATCAAATACACACTCACCATCTTTCTCAACTCATACTCTTTTGGCTATCTCAGCGATTCTTTTTTGATCAATCATAAGTACTAGTCATGTGGTCCCACAAAATATGTGGTCTCAACCACAAAGTACTCATATACAGAAATCTCATCACATCTGTGAAACAATAAGCAATATATATACACAATATTATAATTTATACATTTTCTACCATGTATATACTCAATATACACACTTCTCCATGGTTGCTAACTACTCGCCAAGCAACCACTTATAATCTCAATTATACATAATCACAAAACACTCGTTATGCGATATGCAAATCTTACCTCAAGTGAACACGAGATTCTCATCTCGATGCCGGTTACTACACTTTATAACCATAATTTTCTAACACATGTAATTTCAACTGATCTTTTATGTGTCCACATGTTTTACACATATTCTATTACATGTATTATTAACAATTAAATACGCGTGACACGTTACAACTAACATGTTAAGTAAAGTTACTCACATACCTCATAGCAACAAAATCTCGTCTCTTCATTTGATGAAACTTGCGCTCTTCGGCTCTCAACTCTTGAGTGTAATTGGCTATACTCACATATTTCAACTCTTAGTTTATACTCAGCTTATGTTCATACTCTTTCTCATCATCAGTTGGAATTTCGCCTTAGCCGGGATCTCATCTTATCAGCTCATCATCATCTGGAAATTCGCCATCAGCAGAATCTCATCTCATATTCAACTAACATCTCATAATTAGCTGAATTTCTCGTCTCCTCGTTGGTTGATATCTCTTATCAGTCAAAATCTCGTATCATCATCCAATATTGGTCCAACCGGCTATGACCAATTCATCAACTCGTCCTTATCTGTCTCCATATCTGTTTTCACACACAGAAAACAACAAATAACGAATATAACATAAAAGTTATACTTAACTCATATATTAAAATTTGCAGCAGTATCCTTTCCCAAGCATGTGATAGGGGCTCTCTCTCTTCTTAGTTTAAGTCTAGGACTCTAAACTCAAGACCTAGTTCACTTAAATCATGCTCTGATACCAACTTGTAACGCCCGGTTTCTCATACAAAGTACACCCAAAATTTTTCAACAATTATACATCAAAATGGGTATACTTGTACTCAAACCAAAGATCAAGATGTTATCAACATGAATATTTACACAAAAGGTCCTTACAATTTCAACCAGGAATTACAAATAAATCTAATTCAACTAAAGGACAAAGCTCTAAACATGTCCGTCTCTCTTTATCACATGCCTTCCCCTATCACTGCTACAGATACCTGCAAAACAATAAACAACTCAAGTGTAAGCTATTAAAGCTTAGTGAGTAAATCTTAATCACTCTCCATAATTCTCTCTCAATAAATATCCTCTTTATTCTCTTTTGTCAATCTCATTATCAACATCCATCTTCTCTTAACTCGGAAAAACCTGCAAACACATTAGCTTTACAAACACTAGCTAACTATTAATAATATCCATTCATCAATAAGTACCACACTCGGTACTACTTATATACTCAATCAAAATCACTCATTTAACAACAAACTATACTCCATCTCAATAGCCCTTATGGCTATACAATCCCATACGTATATTAAACTCGACTAATGTTATTTACATATAGCAATTCATTTAATCATAGGTTACAACAATAACCATAACATAGCAGAACCACACATATATATGTTACGTGTATCTCAACAATTATTAAGCATATCTCTACTTAATTAAAAAGGAATACTCACCTTTTATCGACTTAGTATAAGAAATTCCCAAATACTTCATGTATCGGGCTCTTGTCCGCTAGACTTGATTGTATCACCACAATCTATATCAATTCTCCAACATCCACAATCATCTCAACAACATCTAACTCAAAAGATGTATAAATCAAAAGCAGGAAAAAGGAGTACAAACGGTAAATATCAACTCTATATTTACCGAAACCTCCAAATCCACGGTTCTACTCATTCAACCGTAGAAACTCTACAATAATCACACCAATTACTCTAAAGGCATCCACTAACAACCTACTAACATCATATATAACAATTTGTAGCTAAATCATAAAAATTGAAAACTAGGGTTTGAAACCCCCAAAACCGAGAGATACTCACCTCGACGAATTAGGAAGCAAGAACACGTTTATGGGGTTAGATTCATGCTTCTATATGTTTCCCCACGAACCTCCAGGCTTCATTTCACTTAAAATCGCCATTTGAAGCTCTCAAAATCGAAAACGAAATGTTATTCCTCGAAATGGGTTTTTCTGCACTTTAAAGGCTCTGCACGCGTAACACGGTCGTGTAAAATTTAACACGCCCGTGTAATGCTACAGTAACCAGCAAACACAAAATTACCGTGTATTACACGACCCGTGTAATATTTACACGACCCGTGTAATGCTACAGTGCCCGTGTAAAATTTAACACTCCCGTGCTTTGATACAGTAACCAGCAAACACAAAATTACCGTGTATTACACGACCCGTGTAAGCCATTTTTGGCATTTTTAAGGCTCAAACTTCTTCCAAATGGGTTTCTAATCACCCAAACTCATACATCAACTTAACTAATCTTAATCACACCAAGATTAGTACATAAGAAAGGTTTTAACCTCTTCTCCCAAATCAAACAACTCATCACTCAAAGGTAATTATAAAAGATTGCCACACAACTCTTAATAACTCAAAGCTAGAACCATACTAATTATAAGGTAATAACTTTACTTACCTTAGTAAGCACCTCAAAATAAAAATGGGTCTTACACGTTTGGCTGAGATAGCCACCTTTGAGACAATTTTCCCATATAGAGGGTCTGAGATAGCCACCCTCGAAGACGTTTGTGGAATAGTTCCCGCCAATAAGGAACCGCATGAGGGAATTATATAACCCTCATGAGGCTAGTGTGATGGCCACTAGTCTTAGTTTGGCCTATCAGGGGATCAATAAGCATGTTTTGTGTGTGTTGCTTGAGAACTTAGGTAGGTGTCAGCGTGGTGAGACATACTTTTATGAAATGGACATGGGTTAGGATAGTTGCATCATGCATTATATTGCATTCATAACTATCCATTTTTTATGTAATCTTTATGACGTACTATTGTTTTTATACAACTTTTGAGATAATAAATTATACAACTTTTGAGTGTGTGAAAACTATTTTTGGGGTTTGTTCCGAGTGTGGTGGTTACACTTCCCACTCTGAATGGGTCATCCTCGGGTAAGCTCACTAGGCATTCCATTTTCTAACTTATTTTGATGTGTACTCAGGTTAAGGCGATATGATGACTCTAGAGAACTGGACTTTTTAGAAGGTCACGAGTTGTGTGGTTTCATTTAAGTTGTGTAATGGTATTCAGATTGTAGCAACCTCGCTCTTTGCAAACCAAGATGTTTTAAATTAAAGTGGGACGAAATGATTTTCCATAACTTAAACTTTGAAATCACTAGTACACGAAATGGATATAGCCACACAAACAAAACGTAACTATATGTCTTTAGTCACACAACATTTTTTTCATCCGAAGTGTAACCAAAAGTCGCGCCATTTTAGATACCATATGGCTACATTAGTTTTGTGTGGCTATATCAACCGAAAACCATGACCGTAACTAAAAAGCATGACTAATTCATATGAATAATGTTAACTTAATGAAGCATTTTGACTAAAAGTGTGGCTAAAAATGTTTGTAGACACACAACTGGTTTTTGATGGTGACTATTTTGAATCGAATGGAGACGTGAATCAATTTAATAAGAGGCGTTTACTATTGTTTAGTCACACTAAAATGAATTATTTTAGTCACATACAATTATCCAATCCGAGGCCAAAAGCGTTGTCGTATCAAGTATTTTCTTCAATTACCATGGCCATAAACTATTTATAGACACACGTGTAATTTTTGATACTGATGATCGTTCATGATTGGACACATGAAATTCATATAACTGTGGTCGTTGCTTTGGTTTAGACACATTATTTAACATGTTAGTCACATGAAATTAACGAATGTGTGGCCAAAAGTGTTGTTGTAACAAAGCAGTTTGTCAAATAAGTGTGGCCATAAAGTATTTCTGACACACATTTAAATATTGCTAGTGACTATAATACACTCAATTGTCACATGAAGTTCTTTCAACAGTGGCCATAACCTCTTTGCAGACTCACAAAACCCAATGTGTTTTTAAAACGGTGTATAAACATAAAATGACTTTATTTTGATGAAGTTGAGATTTAAAGTTTCATAAGGAAAATTTTATAAACTTTGATGATAAACTATGAGTCTAAAAGGTTTTTTATGAAAAGCCCTAAGCGATGGTGGGTGTTTCACAGGTTTATTCAATATTTCGATTTACGTTTTGAATTTAGCATCATTTTTTATCAAATATGTTAGATTGATAATTATAAATGGTTTAAAACCAATAAATTAAGTATGTTAAGTTGAAAGTTGAAGAATTATGTTTATGCTATTTATTTTATTTTCACTTATCTCACATTAATTGACCAAATTGTGATCATTATCAGAAAAAATTTGAAAAGATATAGAAGTTTCAAATTGATGTAGTACAAGTATTTGTGATTCTTTTATTATATATATATATATATATATATATATATATATATATATATATATATATATATATATATATATATATATATATATATATATATATATATATATATATATATATGAATTGCATATATTGTTTGAACTTAAGAATAAATATGAAGCATCTGATTGAAATTTTCTACGGTCTTAAGAGTCTGTGACATAATCATAAATATATGACAACTAATCAATTATTTTTTTTTGAAATTAAATTCCCAATAAATATATTTTAGTCTGTTAATAAATATTTAAATATGATACATACATTAGTTATCTCCTAATTTAATAAGATTTCAATTAACTGCCTAATTATCTTATGGAAAAATTGCAAAAATGGTCCATGTGTTTACCATTTTTCATATAGTTTTGGTCTAAAAACTTTTGGTTCTAATTTTGGATCTTTTTTGTGCAATTGGGACAGGGCATTTCCTTCTTACAATTTTGGCTCTAGCTTTGAAAATCTTTTACTATTGGTCCTCATGTTTGGCAAAATCTATCAATTTGGTCCATGATGTATATAAAAAATTCAGTTTACCCTTTTCAATATATTTTTTAATTTTCTTTTTATCCTTTTTCAATATTTTAATTTTTAATGCCATATATCAAATATGTTGGCATACTAGTTACAAATTAGGATAAAACATTACTAACCATCTTTTTTAATTAGTCTCATATGTATTATACATGATATATTTTCAGTATTCAATTTTAACTTTTTGTGTAGTTATATAGTATGTCTTTTTTCTCTACATTGTTACTATATTTTATCTTTATAAATAATTTCATTTGTTTACTTTAACTTTCTATCATAAGTTTTATTAAATAATACTTTGTATAAATATGAATATACCATTGAAACCATTTCATTTTTATCTATACAATGACATAAATTTTTTTAGCCTCTCATATATCAGAAATAACAAATTTTCAGTCTTAAAATTTATTTTCGTTTATATTGTACGTTTTTTTGGTATATCGTTGTAAAGTGCGTTTTCTATTACATAGTACTCGACATGAATTCAATGTATCAGTGTGACCATTTCAACATACATCATACACGATATATCTTTTGTCTCGAGAAAGTCAGGAAAAGACTCAACATGCATTTAATCGATTAGAGCACCGCCAAGTCCTCCCATAAGCACAATATTTTGACTTTTTCCACAATATCCAACAAGTGTTTCCATTGAATGAGTAATTGATCATGATCCTAAAAACAATAAAACATTGGAATAAGCATGAGTAATGAAATGGAATAAAGCATTGCGATAAGACCCCATACATAAGCTAACATCATATAACCCAATTGAGGCATTTTAAAATAGGTTAATCCCTCTTAATGTCCTTTTGAGATCTAAAGTAGCCCCTAAAAATTGTTATTATTCCTATCAAAGGGATAAAATTAATTATGTGGGGTATGACTATGAAAAAATGTATAAGTCGAGCTACATTGCTACTATCGTAGTAACATGTGTAAGGGCCGAAATAGGATTTGACCCTTCTATTGCATAAGGTAACCATACATGAAGGAGAAATTGTGTAGATGTCATAATCGTATCTGTAAATAATAGAATAGCGCACAAAGTAAGAAATAAAATTTCACATCATTATCAAAAATCAAATTATTAAATATTTGGAATAAATCACGAAATTCGAAACTTTGTCATCTAATAAAACCCTAAAATGCCTAATAATAAAGGGAAGTGATATGTACATAACAATTTTTTTTCCATACATAATAATTTAATAGTTCTTATGCATATAATATTACTAAGACATCAAACATATTCCAACTAATTCCAAAAAAATATAAATTTGCATTAAATTTCAACTAGTTATTTCTAAAACGGGTGCGGTGTTTTAAGTGTAGCAATAGCGTGGGCTTTGCCTGCCGTCTTTTATATGGCTGAAAAGATAATTAATACGTATCAGGGGAACACCCCACCCCTACTGCTATATAGCCATGTGAATGTTTATATAAACTGATTCAATTCATGTTACACAATTGCCTCGCAATTGCCTTCCCTTGTACAGAATCTTACCGCTGGGTCCTACAAATCTCACCACCGCTACCCCCTTACCCCGGCCACCTTCCCAATTCTAATGGCCACAAAAGTTATCTCCAGTGGAATCCGGTACACTACTTTACCGGAAAGCTACGTTCGTCCAGTTAACGATAGACCTAACCTATCTCAAGTCTCCGATTGCAACGATGTTCCTGTTATTGATATCGGTTGTGGTAATAGACGCCTCATAAGCCAGCAAATCGGCGATGCTTGTCGCAAATATGGCTTTTTCCAGGTTCAACACCAGCTTTCTCGAATTATATTATTTGTTTACCAATACATGAACGAATTGAAACGAATCAGGTAATAAACCATGGTGTTCCTGATGAAATCGTGGAGAAAATGCAACAAGTAGGTAGGGAGTTTTTTCTGTTGCCTGTGGAAGAGAAGATGAAGCTATACTCAGAGGATCCATCGAAGACGATGAGGCTATCAACGAGCTTCAACGTCCAAAAAGAACAAGTTCATAATTGGCGAGATTATCTCCGGCTCCACTGTTATCCTCTCGATCAATACAGTCCGGAATGGCCTTCAAATCCGTCTTATTTCAAGTAATTCCTCTTTCCCTATCTCTCCTACTCATTCTCTCTCATACACACACCGTGTTCATAACACGTGTCACGCATTTTGAATGATAAATGTGTTATAACAGCATCATGTGGGTATTTGCAAACTAAATTTTCTTTCGGCATGTTGCTAAATAGTTTTCACCCTTTTCAATATTATTATTATTAATTTTGGTAATATATGCATTATAAAACTTATAACAATAGGTTTCCAGAACATAAGTATATAACTACTTCACGCCAACGTTGTCGACGTGTCTTTGTAGCTAACCTTTAATCAAATATTCTTAACGTCTTAATGAACTCTTATGACGGACATATGTGTTCATCATATCAATCAATACACATGTCTCGTGTAGGGATTTATTTTGGTTATGTAAACAATGAACCTAAGAGATCATTAATGCATAAGAATTAATATATGTGTGTTTGTCTCCCACTCAAATCGACCAAAAAGTAGCCGAAAATGTAGACCTTTTATCGTGAAATTGATCTACCAGGTGCTCTTAAAGGCTGCTAAAAGTTGCAGCCAGGATTCCAACGATATGGTGTACAAACATGACTTTAACGGTTCTAGATGGTCCTTTGGGTTACAATAAAGGTTTTTAATGTGATCATATATTGAATTTTTTTTATCATATGACTATTAATTCATATATTAACATATTTTGACTTTGATTAGCTTTAAGGTTCAGAACCTACACAAACCGAAGAGGCATCATCAAAATTAGTTTAATAGTTGATGTCGGGCATCTAATTGTAGGTTCTTTTAATAATATATTACACCTGATTTAAACTGGCTATAATTTAACATTATTATATTTATTCAGGTGAAACAGCTTAATTAAAAATCTATCATAATATATTATACATATATACGATTATTATATGTATTCACGTGAAACTGGTTATTTAAAGATCTGTAATATATATTATATACATATATGTCGTGGATTAAAAGTTAGAGGTATTATATGTCTAGGTTCTCGTTTCATGTGTCAGATGTCATCTATAAGAACTGCTTTTACACTGGAATCATTTTGCCTATATTTATTTTCTATTTTTCCATTATAATGACATTTAGAATTTTGTTGTTGTTGCATATGTTTTAAATTAGAAAGATTATCATTTTTACAAAACATCCATATCTTCATAAATAAATTTCATTAATACAAGTCATTTTACTTGCCTTCCATGCTATTTTAATAAATCAATCATGATCTAACATATTTCTATAAAATTAAAATTGGTTTTGGTCTTCGTCTAAAATATGTTCTGGAAAATGCTACACCGGTACACCCTATAATTTATAATGATCAAAATTATTGACATCACAATAAAAAATAGGAAATAATAGATAAATACGACCAAGTCTATACATGTAGCTTGATCAGGAATTTGTGGCACATGCCGACGTAGGCTGCCGAGACATTTAATAATAGTGGTTGCTTGGATTGACTATTTAATATATGACGTAAGCAATGACTCTTTTTGTGATGTCACATGACTTGTTTCATCCATGGACTTCGTTTGGTAATTTTATTTTCTGAAATGTGAAAAACTCAATCAAATAATCTCTAAAATAAATTAAATAGTTTAACATGATTTCCACACATTGATTCTAACTTGTGTACATTTTATTGCGTAAAAATTGACCAAATTATAAAAACTAAGGTTGTGTTTGATATTTTCAAACCTGATTGAGTAAGAGGTCTGAATCGGTAAATATTATTTTGGTACTGACTCGGCCAGACGTGTATGAACTCAGTGAAATATGTTGTTTTATCTTATCAAACGTTCGGACTCGGATCGAATCAGACATCAGGTCCACAATCTAAGTTATTTTCATGTAATATCTTATTGTTATTGCTATAAATTTATAAGGTTGGCAATAATTAAATATGAAATTCATGCAATAAGTGCGGCAATAATCATGCAATCTTATGTTTATGATATACTAGAAAAGAAGACTAATGCATGTGTGATGCTTAGGTGAGAACCATGTGCACCAACAAACCTTAAACGAATGCATGTGTGATGTTTGTATGAGTAACGACTTGAGGTTTAGGCGTCTTGTTGTTGGTTATTTATTTATAGAATACTCGGATTAGTATTTGTCAGATGAACCAAAAATTAAGCTTTAAAATTAACAAATTGGAGGTGCATTTAACGATACTTTTTCCGCAAATTAAGCATAACGTTTGTTTAACACTAATAGCACTTGATATATTATATAATTTTTTGTAAAATACTAATAGGACAAGGGACATCATGTGCGATTCCACTAATAGGTAGCAGTGCATGTGCACATCTCAAACGCGGTGTGCTGATGTCAAAAATCACATCCCGTGTTGACGTCATTAAATTTATATATTTTTTCCAGATTAATTACCAAGCTTTACCTGAGCTTGTATCAACTTTATAGTTTTACAAAGCATATATTCAGAATTTGCTGTTGATTTGAGGTTTTTTTTTCAAAAGTTATTTACTAGTTATTTTATATGTAATCTTAAATAAACTTTTCTTATATATACGTGTGTGCATGGTGCGTGGATAGAATATAGATTCCCACACACATGTTCTATTACGAGGGTATTCTAACAAACTCTTTGGTTATACTTATATAGTTATATGGGCCGATCTAAAATCATCCGGACCTAGATTTCTTCTTTTTTAAATTTTCTCATCATTACATTAGCTTATCATTTTTACCCCTCGACCTTTTCAATCATCCATATCAGCCCCTTATTATTGGTAAAAAATTTAAATTTGTTAAAATTACCTTTTGTCTTGAAAAACTAAGGAAACTAATAGGCCGTTTGGTTCCTCGGAATTCGAAAAAATTTGAATCAAATTTTTTTCGGATTTCTGCTTTTGGTTCAAGTTTTGTTTGAAGTAATTAAATTTCAATTCCACTAAAATGAATGGAATGGATTCTTCAAGTGGTTGGATGAATTAATTCATTTGAGATAGGAAATATGCAATATTACTATTATACTTATTTTTATTACCTTTCAAATTGGAACTGTCTACCACCATCTACTACAACCACCCACCGCCACCAACACCTACAGCTACCACCCACCACCACCACTGCCACCGCTACCATCCACCGCCACCCACCATCGCCACTGCCACCACACACCACCACCGTTACTCACCACCCACCACCGTTGTCACCCACCACCCTCACCATACGCCATCGTCACCACCCACCACTGTCACTCACCCACCACCGTCATCCACTGCCACCACCACCGCCACTATCCACCCACATCACCCACCACTAGCAATAAGTTATAAAACAAAGTAAAATTATGCAAAAAAACAAAAAATGCAAATTTGTCATTTACATGGATTTCAATTCAATTTCCTGACAATCAAACACAATATGAAATTAGATTCCATTTCTATTTCCTAGCATTCAAACAGAATTTGAAATTACATTTTAATTCTTGATGAATTTCAATTTCTTGACAGATTCTAATTTTTTAAATAATTTTTTATGAACCAAATGCCATCTAAAAATTCATAATTGTAAGTTACACAACTAGACTTTTAAGTTTGATAACATTTTGTGGGAAGCTTGTAGGCGACTAAATCCTTTCACATTTATTAAAATAGCTCGTACTTTGAGATGATGTTGAAATTTTTTATAATTGCTATATTCTATATATAGGTATTAGAGTACATAAATGAGAAAGTGACCTATATACAGTAAATAATTCCTAACTTTATTTAATATACTTGTTAATATATATAATTTATTTGTTATATATAATTAAATAAATTGCATTTCAAAAAGAACTACTTCACTTGCATTATTTATTGTTAAATACATATATTCATTTTATAGTGTAGGAAGCAATTTTAAGAGTTTATTTAGCATGTTATAATAGAAACAATGATGTTATAGAAATTGTCAAACGTTTAATATGACAAAAACATCAACTAATAGTTTTTATATTTTTTTAGGCATTGTTTGGTAACCTTTTAATTAGAAAATTAAGAGCACATCTTTTAATTTTTTAAATTCAGTGTGTTTGGTTTGGTAATATTTGAATAAATTCCTATTGATTTATTAGAAACCTCTTGAAAATTAAGAGATGGAAGTTGGAACAATGTTTAAAAAAAATTAAAAGCTACCCACACCCATTACACCATATCACCCCACCCTATCCCTAACCTACCTTACCCACCCACATTACCACCACCCTACCCATCCACCCACACCCGATCCTACGCCACCCCCACCCCACCCCACCCCACTCACATCATATCCATCCTATCATACCCACCCACCCCATACTACACACCTCACCTCCACCACCCACCATGTAACTACTCCTACTCACCTACTGCCACACCCACTCACCTACCCACCCTTATCCCTACCCTATCCCACCACCCCTATCCGCTCACCCCACCCTTACCCTAAAAGCAACGAGATAACCAAACACACCAATGGTTTTTATTGAGAAAACTAACACAAAAACTCAACAATTAAATCTCGCTTAGCATCACAACCCGATACCTAAGCCAATATATATGTGAATTACAAGAACACAACCAACTTGCAATTATCTAGGACTTCTTATCTCAAATCCTAATTTAAAACTATCATTAATCCTTATCTTCATCTCACCATGTGATAAGGTCAAATTCGGAATTTCCAACATTCACCCCCGTAATTCCTGAATTTGTTTTGTAAGATCTTCTATTCCAAGCATACTTCTCATCTCCACGAATTTGATCCTTGCTAGTGCTTTTGTTAGAATATCTGCTTTCTGTTCATTACCTCCAACATGCTCCACCTTGTTAGATGCAAATGCTTAGCCTTCCAACCAAACTTCTATACTCTGTAGCATCGACTTCTTCTTCCCCTTCACCTTTAGAGAACTTTACATTAGCATCCATGGGAATAAGTGTAGGATTACACTCATTCATACCCGAGTCTTTTAGAATTTTTGATGCAAATGCTTCCTGTGTCACCAAAATACCATCTCCTTTTTGGTACACCTCTATTCCCAGGTAGTATCGAAGGCTTCCAAGATCAGTCATTTCAAACTTGGTTGACATCGCAAGTTTGAACTTTTTGATGATGTCGATATTTGACCCTGTGACAACTAGATCATACACGTAAACACCAACCACAATCAAATCACTCCCGACCTTGCGTCGATATACGGCCTGTTCTTGTACACACCGTTGAAACTTCATAGTTTTGAGAATGCCGTCAAGCTTAATATTCCAAGTTCGTGGAGCTTGTCGCAAGCCATACAAGGCTTTATCTAACTTGTACACTATGTTCTTCGGTTCAGCTTTCACAAAACCCTCGGGTTGGTGAACATACACATCCTCCTGTAGTTCACCATGTAGAAACGCTGACTTAACATCCAAGTGATGCAATTCCCAACCTTTTGAGGCTGCTAGAGCGATCATGATTCTTACAGTCTCGATACGAGCAACTGGAGCGAATACCTCTTCGAAGTCAATGCCAGCCTGCTGTAAGTACCCCTTCGCCACTAGTCTTGCTTTGAATTTGCTTATCGCACCACTAGCATCTCGTTTGATCTTGAACACCCACTTTAGGCCTATCACCGTGACATCAACCGGTTTTTTTACAAGTCTCCAAGTTTTGTTCTTTTCAATGGATTCTATTTCTTCCTCCATTGCCTTCATCCATCTTGGGTCTTTCATAGCCTCCTTAAAGTTTTTCGGCTCATCATCGTTCATGGACAAGAGAAGAGCATGATCGTCTATGGACAAATTCACGATATAGTCATCATACCTTCTTGGCCGTTGGACATTTCGCGATGACCGTCTCAATTGTACGTCGTGGTTACCCTCGTTAGGTGCAGGTTCGTTGTTTTTGGCATTAAGATTGTCGTGACCAGCCTGATCACCTTCATTCACGACACCCCCGTCACCCTCATTCACGACTTCTTCTTGATCATTGTCGCCATTAACTGCCCTGCTCCAGTATCAACAAGTGTTTGCCACTGCACCCAAAACATTCCTGGTCTTAGCTCACCTTCAGTTGCACTACTCCAATGCCAACTAGCCTTCTCATCAAAGATTACATCACGAGACACCATGATTTTCTTAGTGCTGGGATCGAACAGTCTATATGCTTTGGATCCGGGTTCTGATCCAAAGTACACAAGTTTCTTCGATCGGTCATCAAGCTTCTTCAAATTTGGACCCAATATCTTTGCGTATGCAACGCAACCAAAGATCCGTAGGTGTTCTATATTGGGTTTCCGACCAAAATAATACTCATAAGGTGTTTTATCGGTTAACGCCTTCGTTGTAATTCGGTTAATAAGGTATGTCGAATGTCTCACAGCTTCGCCCCAACAGTAGTTTGGTACTTGAGTTGCCTTTAGAAGACTTCGTGTCATTTCAAGGAGCGTACGGTTTCTCCTCTCTAGAAACCTCTCTACCACCCCGTTCTGTTGTGGGGTATATGGTGTCGTGAGATGCCTCAACATTCCGTGGTTCTCACATACGCTCTTGAATTCATACGACGTGAACTCACCTCCCCTATCCGTCCTAAATACCTTAACCGAATTACCTGTCTCTTTTTCAACTTTAGCCACGAAGGCTTTAAAAGCGGGCAGCGCATCGCTTTTTTCTTTTAGCAAATAACTCCACATAAACCTTGAATGATCATCAATGATTACGAAGATATACCTATTCCCACCCAATGTAGGGGGCGAGATAGGTCCACACAAATCTCCATGTACTAATTCCAGAATCATCGTAGATCGAAACTGAGACTTCTTTGGAAAAGAACCCCGACTATGCTTACCAACCAGACATGATTCACAGATCTGATCTGATCCTGTGATTAAAGGAAGACCATTTACAATTTCCTTTTTTGACATTTTAGTTAGTGTGCCAAAGTTCACGTGCCCAAGCCGTGCATGCCATCGCCATTCCAAATCATCGAGTCTCCCATGCAAACATACCGGTTTGCCAATTGTTATTTGAGTCTTATATAAGCGATTTACTGAACGCTTCACCTTGAACAACAATGTATTATTACTATCATATAAGAACAAGTGATCGTTCTTCATACTTACTTCACACCCAGTCTCTGTTGCTTGCCCTAAACTGATGATATTTGTTTTCAAACTCGGAATAAAATAAATGTCAGTCAAGAGCTTCTGTCTACCATCCCGACCTTCGAATAAAATCGATCCTTTCCCACAAATTTCAACATAGGAGTCATCACCAAAACGAACTCTGCCTCCTATTCTACAATTAATTTCAGTAAAGAAGGAACGATTACCCGTCATATGGTTGCTTGCACCATTATCGAGGTACCATATGTCATCTCTTTCACTTCGTGCGTATCTTGACGGTACTACAGCGGCGTCATGTAAGTATACAGTTTCAAAAAGGGTTTCAGCCATAAATACTGCTGCTTCTTCCTCATCAACTTCAGTCACATGAGCCTCCTGCTGTTTTACTTTTCGTTCCGGACATCGGTTGGCAAAATGTCCAAATTTATCACACCTATAGCATTGGACTTTTGAATGATCCTTTGCCTTCCCTTTCCCCTTGTCTGATTCACCAGATGAGGATCGGTTTTGTTGAGATGTGTTATTACCTTTATTACCACGCCCCCGTCCACCGCCTCTACTTCTCCCACGGTTTGATTCTGAGTTTCGCCCAGACGACTCAGATTTATGAAAGAGCAATTTACCTTGATCACCAGTCTGAACATATTCTCTTATCCGTTCTTCATATGCTTTTAAGCGCCCAACAACGTCTTCAAAACCAACAGTTTTTAGATCAAGTATTTGCTCTATGGAGGCCACGATGTGGATAAATCTTCTGGGTAGACTGGTTAGAAACTTCTTTACCAGCTTCTTCTCGTCTAGAGCTTCTCCAAGTGATGCTGATTTCGACGCAATACCCGACAATTTGCTTGCATATTCATCAATTGTTCCTGTTTCCACCATCTTCAAATTGTCGAACTCTACAATCAGTGTTTGTAGCCTTGCTTCTCGAACCCTATCCGCACCAAGATTTCGAGTCTTTATTGCATCCCAGATCTCCTTTGCAGTAGTCAGCGTCCCAACTTGCAAAATTAGATCTTCAGGGATTGCTTGAAAAATCACAGCGATGGCTACATTGTTTCGCTTGGGATCCACAGCACCTGGATCCACAACGTCCCACACTTGATGAACGTTCAGAATCACCTTCATTCGAATCGCCCAAACAGTGTAATTTGTTGAAGACAACATTGGAACTTGAAATGAAAAAGACGAACCTTCCTTATTGCTCCCAGACCCCGGCGTCGCAGGAGTATCTCCCATGGTTTCGTATCTTGCTCTGATACCAGAATAAAAGCAACGAGATAACCAAACACACCAATGGTTTTTATTGAGAAAACTAACACAAAAACTCAACAATTAAATCTCGCTTAGCATCACAACCCGATACCTAAGCCAATATATATGTGAATTACAAGAACACAACCAACTTGCAATTATCTAGGACTTCTTATCTCAAATCCTAATTTAAAACTATCATTAATCCTTATCTTCATCTCACATGTGATAAGGTCAAATTCGGAATTTCCAACATACCCTACCCTACCCATCCACTCATCCCACAAGAAAAAGTAACTTAAATTTATTACAATTAGGTGGTAACTACGCATTAAATAGAATAATAGTTTGTAAATATGCTCAAATAATTGGAACGTAAATTATACAAAGTATATTGTTTTAACTCTTTTAAATGGTTCATTTTTTCAGGGAATATGTTGGTAATTATTGTACAGCGGTGAGAGATTTAGGGATGAGAATATTAGAATCAATATCAGAAAGTTTAGGCCTAGAAAAAGACCAAATAAAAACTATATTAGGCGACCAAGGTCAACACATGGCAATCAACCACTATCCAATGTGCCCGGAGCCCGAGTTGACCTACGGGCTGCCCGGACATACAGACCCCAATGCCCTCACTATCCTCCTTCAAGACACACTCGTATCCGGCCTTCAAGTTCTTAAAGATGGAAAATGGTTAGCCGTTAAACCATGTCCCAATGCGTTTGTAATCAACATTGGCGACCAATTAGAGGTAACTAATTAAATTATGTTTTATCAAAGTTAACTACTTGTTAGGTGACAAAAATCAAATCTTGACTTGGTTATTTATTGTTTTTGGTGTGTTTGGTTATAGGCGGTGAGCAATGGTGAATATAAAAGTGTGTGGCACCGTGCTGTGGTTAACTCAGAAAACCCAAGAATGTCAATAGCTTCGTTTTTATGTCCTTGTAATGACTCTATCATTAAGGCTCCTAAAGAATTAATAAAGGATGGATCAACACCTGTTTTCAAAGACTTTACTTATGCAGAATACTACAAGAAGTTTTGGACTAGAAATCTTGATCAAGAACATTGCTTAGAATTCTTCAAGAACTAGTATTTTCTACCATTTTCTGAATAAGTACACTTCAATCCATATGTTGGATTGGTTACCTTAACGTATATTAGATTTTTTTTTATAACTTGATATATTATGTCTTGTGTTAGCAGTGAATAATGGATCCAAGATTCAGAAAATAAGAAGCTAAAATTAGAGTATTTATGTTTCTATACTGTATAGTGTGTTTAGCCAAGAACATTGGGTTCGACATTGTGATTTTAATATTATGTGTGTGCTTGCTTGTTGTAATTTTTTAATCATCTAACTCATACATTGTTAGATGCATTTTAATGCATCTTTTTCGTACGTTTATTTATCTATTCAGTACACTAATTTCTGCATAAACTTTTGTATTTTAAATGAATTAATGGAAAAATCATATATTTTGTGGAACATGTTAGGTAAATGAAGACTTGAATAAGTCCAATTCAAATATGGTGGTTAAAGGAATGAATTATTTATTCATTAAGTTGGTGAAAACAAGCTATAAATAGCCTTCATGTTCACCATATTTCATGCACCACACAAAAACACAAACACAACACAAACACAATACATAGATAGATATATTAGAAATAGCCTTTTGTGCAGAGTCCAGTTTGACAGCCAAAAGTGCAAGTGATATTTTCTTGTGAGTGGTCAAACTACAAGTGCAGTTTAGCCTTGTATGATTGTAGTGTTTTCTTGGTGTTAATAAAACCCTCTCTCTCTCGTTTGCCCGTGGACGTAGGTCGTGATCCCGTGACCGAACCACGTTAAATATTGTGTTCCGATTTTACATTTTCGTTTACCGTTTATTTCGGTAATTTTATTCCGCTTGTGTCACCGAAATCAAATATCGATTTGTTTGAAGTGCTTAACTCGTTTTGTTATATCCCAACAAACTGGTATCAGAGCTCCGGGTTTAAAGGAAGTCGTATCTCGCGTATGCTCTGTGGTTGCAACTTAGTCTGATATTCCACATCAGAAACGAGGTTTCGATTGGCCTTATAAAATATTGTTTTTTTGAGCTATGATTGAAGATGGGAGAGTTAAGATCGACAAATTCGATGGTCACGATTTCGGTTTCTGGAAAATGCAAATCGAAGACTATCTCTACAAAAAGGGTTACATGAACCTCTGTCTGAAGAGAAGCCTTTTCACATGAGGCCGGAGGATTGAGAATTGTTAGACCGGCAGGCTCTTGGTATGGTGAGGTTGTCATTGGCAAAGAACGTTGCTTACAACATTGTCAATGTGAAGACAACTCATGGGTTGATCAAGGCGCTATTTGACATGTACGAGAAACCCTCGGCGTCGAATAAAGTTTTTCTGATCAGACAGTTGGTAAATTTGAAGATGATGGAGGGTAGTTCAGCAACTGATCATATAAATGAATTCAATTCAATATTGTCGAGGTTAATATCGGTTGATATTAAATTTGAAGATGAAGTTCAGGCATTTCTGCTACTATCATCTTTGCCTGAAAGTTGGTCCGGTACGGTCACAGCAGTCAGCAGTTCAGTCGGAGGTGCTAAGCTGACGTTCGAAAGCATTCGAAATTTAATCCTTAGTGAGGATGTGCGCAGACGGAGTATCGGGGAATCTTCCAGTAGTCTTCTAAGCGCTGAAGACAGGGGAAGGAAGTCCAACAGAGGAGGCGGTGGTAGAGGAAGATCAAAGTCGAGAAAGAGAGGTCAGTCAAAGAACAGGTCGGATATTACCTGTTGGAACTGCAAGGAGAAAGGTCACTTCAGAAATCAGTGCCCAAAGCCTTCGGCAGACAAAGGCAAGAAGGAAGTCAATATGGCAGTAGATTCTGAAGATGATGCGCTCATTTGCTGTGTTGAAAACTCAACAGAATCCTGGATCATGGATTCTGGTGCGTCGTTCCATGCTAGTCATTCCAGAGAAGTAATGCAGATTTTCCAGCAGTACAAAGGAAAGGTCAGACTAGCAGACAACAAGAGCCTGGATATTACAGGTGTTGGGGATGTGGTCCTCAAGACAACTTTAGGTACAGATTGGACTTTGAAGAATGTCAAGTTCATTCCTGACTTAAAGAGGATGTTAATATCCGTGGGGCAGCTTGATGATGAAGGTCACCATGTTACATTTGGTGATCATCAGTGGAAGGTGACAAAAGGGAATTTAGTTGTTGCTAGAGGACAGAAGCGTGGTACACTTTATATGGTGGAGGTTTCTGATGCTGAAGCACACGCTGTTGAAGAAGTTGGGGCATCTACTCTATGGCACCAAAGACTTGGGCATATGAGTGAGAAAGGAATGAAGATGCTAGTTTCCAAAGGAAGAATACCAGAGCTAAAGACTGTGAAAGTCGATTTCTGTGAGCCATGTGTTCTTGGCAAACAGAAGAAAGTTACTTTCAAGAAGGTTGGTCATCAGCCCAAGTCCGGGAAATTGGAGCTAGTTCATTCAGATGTCTACGGTCCCACTTCAGTTTCTTCAATGGGAGGATCCCGATACTATGTCACGTTTATCGACGATTGCACAAGGAAGGTTTGGGTTTATTTCTTAAAGCATAAGTCTGAAGTTTTCAGCACTTTCAAGAAATGGAAAGCTACTGTGGAAAATGAAACAGACTTGAAGATCAAGTGTTTCAGGTCAGACAATGGGGGCGAATACAGTAGTAAAGAATTTGTTGATTACTGTGCTGACCAGGGAATCAGAATGCAGAAGACGGTTCCAGAGACACCTCAGCAAAATGGAGTAGCTGAGAGGATGAACCGTACATTGAACGAAAGGGCTAAGAGCATGAGACTGCATGCAGGTTTACCCAAGATGTTCTGGGCAGATGCGGTCAACACAGCAGCATATTTAATCAACAGAGGACCCTCAGTCCCCATAAGGTTCAAGATTCCAGAAGAGGAATGGCAAGGTCGTGATATTTCTCTCAAACACTTGAAGGTTTTCGGTTGTGTCTCTTATGTCAAAGTTAAAGACTCGGAGAGAGACAAGCTAGAGGCAAAAGCAAGGAAATGCACTTTTATAGGCTATGGGTTGGATGGCATGGGGTACCGCTTCTGGGATAACCAAAATAAAAAGGTTATCAGAAGCCGGGATGTGGTGTTCAACGAGAATGTCCTATATAAAGATGAACTTGCAGAGAGCTCAGGCAGGAACAAGCCACAAGAGAAAGCAGAAAGTCAAGTCGAGTTTGAAGAAATCTCTGAAGATGACGTTGTGAAACTTATCAGTACTCCAGAGATAGGTGAAAGTTCAGGAAGCAGTGGGAGCTCTGATGTATATGGAGATAGTGGGAGCACAGATGACAGTAGTTCTGAAGACGGGGTTGCAGATGATGCAGAGACCTCAACTCCTACTGTTCATAGATCCACTAGAGTACGAAGACCTCCGGTTAGGTATTCTCCTTCAGCTAATTACTTGTTGTTGACTGAGAATGGTGAACCTGAGTCCTATCCAGAGGCCTTAAGGATGAAAGATTCCATACAGTGGAAGAAGGCTATGTAAGACGAATTGAGCTCACTTGACAAGAACCAGACTTGGTCCTTGGTCAAGCTCCTAGCAGGGAAGAAAGCACTGCAGAACAAGTGGGTGTTCCGAGTAAAGGATGAGATTGATGGCAGTAAAAGATACAAGGCACGATTAGTGGTCAAAGGGTTCCAACAGAAACGAGGGGTCGATTATAATGAGATCTTCTCTCCAGTTGTGAAGATGACTACAATCAGAATGGTCTTGGGTATTGTAGCCTCTGAAGATCTCCATCTAGAACAGCTAGATGTGAAAACAGCTTTTCTCCATGGCGACCTGGAAGAGGACATCTACATGGTACAACCAGAAGGTTTTCCTACACTCGGTAAGGAAAATCTGGTGTGTAAACTGAAAAAAAGTCTGTATGGATTGAAGCAAGCTCCAAGACAGTGGTACTTGAAGTTTGATAGCTTCATGCAGAGGAGTGGGTATCACAGATGTGAGATGGATCACTGTTGCTACTTGAAGAAATTCAACTCCTCTTACATCATCCTGTTATTATATGTTGATGACATGTTGATAGCTGGATCCGACATGCAGAAGATCAACAAGCTTAAGAAGCAGTTGTCCAGAGAGTTCGAGATGAAGGACTTAGGGGCTGCTAAGCAGATATTGGGCATGAGCATAGCCAGGAACAGAGTTACCGGTACATTAAAACATTCGCAAACGAAGTACATCAAGAAAGTTTTAGAAAAGTTCAGCATGGCAGATGCTAAAGCAAGAAGTACACCTTTGGGAAGTCAGAAACTCTCAAAGAAGCAATCCCCAAAGACGGAAGAAGACAAAGAACAGATGGCTAAAGTTCCTTATGCATCTGCAGTTGGTAGTTTGATGTATGCAATGGTATGCACAAGACTAGATATTGCTCATGCAGTAGGAGTAGTAAGCAGGTTTATGTCAAATCCAGGAAAAGAGCATTGGGAAGGAGTAAAGTGGCTGTTACGCTACTTGAAAGGAACAGCTGAGATTGCCCTATGTTTCAGAAGAAAGGGGGTAGTCTTAGAAGGGTTCGCCGATGCAGATTTGGGTGGATGTGCGGATTCGGGTAAAAGCACAACGGGATACGTTTTCACAATCAGAGGTACCGCAATCAGTTGGATGTCTAGGTTACAGAAGAGTGTTGCTCTTTCAACCACAGAAGCAGAATGCATAGCTATTGCAGAAGCAGCCAAGGAGCTTATATGGTTGAAGAATTTCCTATCAGAACTTGGAATGCAACAGGAGGATTGTGTACTGCATTGTGACAACCAGAGTGCAGTTCACCTGGCAAAGAATCCGGTGTTTCACAGTAGAACGAAACACATTCAGATGAGGTACCATTTCATTCGAGAGTTAATCAATGATGGAACTCTGAATCTGAAGAAAATCCTTGGAACGAAGAATCCAACAGATATGTTCACCAAGGTGGTTACCACAGACAAGTTGAAGTTTTGTATGACTTCAACTGGCCTTCCAGAAGTTTGAAGAGGATGGCGTGGCAGATAACGAGAGAGTGTGTGATTAAGGAATGTTGCAAGAATTGGCAGAGAAATACTGAGTTAGTCAAGCCTTCAAGTGGGAGATTGTTAGGTAAATGAAGACTTGAATAAGTCCAATTCAAATATGGTGGTTAAAGGAATGAATTATTTATTCATTAAGTTGGTGAAAACAAGCTATAAATAGCCTTTATGTTCACCATATTTCATGCACCACACAAAAACACAAACACAACACAAACACAATACATAGATAGATATATTAGAGATAGCCTTTTGTGCAGAGTCCAGTTTGGCAGCCAAAAGTGCGAGTGATATTTTCTTGTGAGTGGTCAAACTACAAGTGCAGTTTAGCCTTGTATGATTGTAGTGTTTTCTTGGTGTTAATAAAACTCTCTCTCTCTCTCTCTCTCTCGTTTGCCCGTGGACGTAGGTCGTGATCCCGTGACCGAACCACGTTAAATATTGTGTTCCGATTTTACATTTTCGTTTACCGTTTATTTCGGTAATTTTATTCCGCTCGTGTCACCGAAATCAAATATCGATTTGTTTGAAGTGCTTAACTCGTTTTGTTATATCCCAACAAACCCTGTATTACGCTACTTGTTGGAAATTTAAGGGAAAAGAACAAGTTGATAATTTTCTTTTATCCTATGGGGAAATAAAGTATTGTGAGTTTATAACCCCATTCCTTTTCTAAGCCTTCAACGGCTTTAGTTGGTTAAGGGATGGGCTAAGCCACACTCGCGCCGAGCCGGGCTATGGACGCGATTAGGCGCACTTTGCAATTCGCACTTCGCACGACGCATCGGTCGCTGGGGCTAAGAAGCTTTTATTTTTAACGAGGTTCGGGTCGGATTGGTTGAACCGACCCGGTCCGCACGCCACGGAGGGTAGTGGACCGCGCCGCGGCAGATTCGAAAATCGGGATAAGTCTATCAGATCCGAATTTCGGATTAGATTTTATCCGGAATTTGAATTTTAAATTCAAATTCAAATTCGTTGACATCTATAACTCTCGACTAGTATAAATAGGGACTCCCGGGTCTCATTTATTCTACACCAAAAATTCTCTGCACTCTCTCTCTCTCTCTCTCTGCGATTTCTTTCTGGTTTCCGAGTATTCACTTTGCGTTTATCTGTTCTTCCATAGTTGTTGGAACGAACGATATTATGCATTAAATCCTTGGGTTTTACGCTGAAAGCTTACACCCGACCAGCGCCGTAAAAACCTTTAAGGACAGGAATAAATCCGTGCAGTCTCAATGACGAACTAATCAACGATCTTCAGGTTGGTTTTAATATTTTGTCTTGTATTTTCTTTCATCCGATAACGGGACAGTCTCCTTCTACCTTTCTATAATCAGATATGGTCGCGTATGATCGAATCTGATTTCTGGACGAAATTGGGTAATATAATAATAATTGAATTTATTATTAAGCAACCAACTGGTACATAATTCTCAATATTATTTATCGATCCGTCTGCTTTGGTTTTTTCCGCTATTCGGAATTAGTTTGCAATACTAATTTCCGGATTGTTTTCTGAAATACAACAATCTTAATGGTTTTTATTGTGTTTAAAATATTCAGACAAATGGATACTGAATTAATTGCCTTCTATGAACATCGGCATGATGAACCGAGAATTTGTCAAACTGGACCGTTTCAATGGTCAAAACTCAGGGGCGGTTCTACTTAGTGTCCTGGGGTGGCACGGCCCACTGCTAAATTCCGTACACGTAGTGGAAACGTAGTGCAAATTTTTTTTTGTTTTTTTTGTAATAGGGTGCAACCCCTCTGGAAAAAAAAAGTACCACTACTTAATAGGGTGCATCTCCGGTGCCACAGTTATGGGTAAATCTTGAGTCCGCCCCTGTCAAAACTACTCTCGATGGGCTGATAAGGTCAAGTTTTTGCTAGCTGTGCTTAAGCTTGGTTATCTCCTGGATCCTGAGTTGCCCCCGATAGCTGTTGATCCGGTTCCCGAGGCCGGAAAGCAGCCAGATCTGAAAGTGATTTCTATCTGGAAAAGCAAAGGGCTCTGCACAGAGAGTCTGAGCAACTATGTATTGGTCATATCAAGAACTCTCTCTCCGACCGCCGGATCTGAAAGTGATTTGTGATATTTGTCCCTTTTTATGTTTTAAACTTGTTAACTATATTGTGATTGTCTATTTGTCTCTATGGAGTAGAGGTGCACATTTGAACTGGTTATTAAAAAAATTGAAAAAAAAAACGAACCGGTTATTACAAAACCGGTCCCGGTTAAATCGAACCGCCGGTTAAAACCCGGTTATCCAGACCCAGCGCGCACCGGTTATTGACCCCGGTTTTTTAACCGTTTTTTTTAACCGGAAAAAACCGGTTTTTAGCCCCTTTTTTTTCTGCCCGTTAAAAAACGGGATTTTTTTTTTATTTTTGGTTTCTTGTGCTTGGTTTGTAGCCGTTAAAATGCCCAAAATACCCATTTTACCCCTCATTTGTTAGTATAAATAGATGTTGGTTCATTTGGTTTCAACACCCCGCAAAAAACGCTCACAGTTCTCGACGTTTTTCGCATTCCCGACCTATTTTCTAACAATTTCAAGATGGCTTCATCATCTTCCGCTTCCGCTTCCGTTGGTACTTCCGGCATAACACGAAACTATACCAACGATGATGTAGCGGAAATCAAAACCACAACGCGATCCGCCGATGTTTGGTCGAATTTCGATTATTGTGTTATGAGAGATGGTGCGAAAAAAGCTCGGTGCAAGAAATGTGGGAGGTTTTATTCGTCAATGAGCAACTCAACGTTGAGGTCACATATAAATAACGGTTGCAAAGCGGTCCAACAAACTAGTACGGATCCGACGTAAACTACAATTGGATCGGACGGCGCTTTATTTGTTTACGACAACGATGCCGTAAGAGAAGCGTTTGCCAAGTTTGTCATCCAAGAAGCACTTCCATTCGACCACTTCGACAACCCGCGGCTTACGGAAATCATCAAAACGAAACTTCAACCTCGATACTCCGCTGTCAGTCGTACTACTCTTCGACGTGATGCTATTGCACTTTGGGCCAAAGCTAAATCCGAAATAATTGTAGGATTTGCAAACTACAAAAATTCGATTTCGCTAACTTGTGACGTTTGGACCGCCCCCACGGAAATGCAAATTCCTATTTAGTCGTTACCGCTTATTGGTTTCATCCCGATTGTTGGCTAATGATGAAACGGACAATAGATTTTAAATTATTTGGTTATCCACATACCGGTGCAAATTTATTAAAAATATTATTGGACGTTATGGCAGAATATAAAATAGACGATAAAGTCTTTTCTATGTCCCTCGATAACGCGTCAAACAACACAAACGCCATCAATCGAATGAAATTAAGACTAAAACCAATTTTAGATGGCGACTTTTTTCATACCCGATGTGTTGCACATATTATAAATATAAGTGTGCAAGCTGGGCTTCAAGTTTGTGATGATTTACGTACGAAATTTAAAAATCTTTTAAACACAATCTATGGCACAAGTAACCAACGACAAGCAAATTACCGGTTTTTTTGTGCACAATGTAACGAACCATGTTTAGGCCCTAACTTTAACACACCCACAAGATGGAACTCAACTTGTTTTATGTTTGAAAGCATTTTACGTCAAAAACTCACACTTAATGCTTTTAACGAAATACTTGTTGAAAAACATCGATCGGTTTCAATCCCCGAATCGGATTGGAATTTGCTTCAAGAACTAACAGATTTTCTACAAGTTTTCAAGGAGGCAACAACTTTGTTGTTGGGCGTTTACTATTCCACGAGTCCGTTGGTTTTAAATCAAAATTTTCTTATGACGGAAAAAATGGCAAATTTCGAGTATTCTTCGATCACATTGTTTCAAAATATGGTTATTGCTATGAAAAGCAAATTTTTAAAATATTTTCGGGAATTGCCTTTAGTCTTCACATGTGCCGCCGCCCTAAACCCGACTATAAATGTGGGTGGTGTAAACGTTTTAATGGGGCAAATTTATGAAAACTTGGGTTTAAGTGAACTCGAACCAAATTTCGTTCAAAATCAAAATTTTAAATTCAATGACTCTTTCAAAAAATTATTTGAAATCTACGCTACCAAATATGGTCAACCAACTAATGTAATAGTTGATCATATTCGGAGAGGTATGGCCAGTTCATCTTCATCGGGAAGAAACGTTAACATAAATCTTTATAACACTTTGATGGAGGATGCCACAAAACGCCAACGTACTTCCGCCCCAAGTAGCGAATTGGGCAATTATATGGCCTCAAACTTTTTAGCCCACTTTACCGTCGAAGAATTTCAAAACTTTGACATTTTGACTTGGTGGAAAGAAAAGGAAACGCAATTCCCGATTCTAGCCGCCATGTGTTGGGTGCAAAGTTCTTCATGATTATGACTTGGTGGCATGAGGAAGGCCCGCTTAGGCATATGGGCTTGTGGGCGTGTTCATTGGGCTCCTTATATGTTGTCTAGACTATAAATAGTGATATTATTATTATTTTATAGTTAATGATTCTAGAGGGAGCTTAGTCATAGTGATAGAGAGAGAAACACACATAGAAAACACACATTGTAAAACCCCATTGTAAAACATTGTTGAATCGAATCATTCGACACATTGGATTCTTGATTGGTGTTCGTTATTATTCCGCATTTATTGTCAAATCGTTACTCAACATTGTTGAGATCATTTGTGATGAAGTGCTGATATATCCGAAGTCCTATCCATAAGAAACCCCGAAGTGAATAAACAAGAGAAGACACCGAAGTCTAAAGACTCCGAAGTGCTATGCATAAAAGATCCGAAGACTTCACAGCCTGTCCTCTTGTCTTTTGTGTGCACGCGTATAGTACAATACGTGTTGCATGAATCTTCTATCCTATTGGCTAGTACACTGATAGGATATTCTCTGTAAAAGGTGTATTATTGGTATCACTGATTCAGTATAAATATCAGTGATACCATACCGTGTCAAATGAGAGATTACAAGATTAGTTTACGAGAATTGTATATCTCCAAGATAGAAAACCCAACTGTAAAACCAAAGTTCTAATCGAATCATTCGGCACATGTTATTCATATCTTATTGTTTAATTAAGCTCTGTTGCATTATCATTGTGTGATTGATTGTGTGATTGAATCCATATCTATATTAGTTCATCTATTCTCATATTTCAACACCCAACAAGTGGTATCAGAGCAAGTCAGCTCAAAAACCTGTTGATAGAGTTCGAATTCGTTTGCTTCAGCTCTAAATCTGAATCGATTCTCATATTTAGTCTTCCGCAACTGTTGCAAATCTCTACCACCCGTTTTTACTGAAAAGATCCTGTTGAAATACATCAAGATGACTGATTCCACTGCAACTTATGCCAATATGCTTAACTATGCAAACCTCATCGGTTCAGCAACGAAGGCCCCTGTTCTAGTAACTTCTTACTATGATTATTGGGCTGGTTGAATGAAGGATTACCTTATAGGACTGGACAAAGATCTATGGAGGTCTGTGACTGAAGGTCCACACACAGACATTGCTGGTCGATTCGTTGTCCCTGACGGAGAAGAAGCTGTTGTTCTTAATGCTGCAGATATGAAGAAGCTTGAAAACGACGAGAGGGCCATGCGCGAACTGAGAAGTGGCTTGGGTCCCGATGTCAGCCACCACATTGTTGATGCAAAATCTGCAAAAGAGATGTGGGACAATCTCGAACTTCGTTTCGGAGGAGATAAAATCCTTCATACTAGCAAAGTTCAAGAAATCCTTGCAGACTTCGGGAACTTTAAGCAAGAAGAAAATGAGTCCTTAGAAGCCTGTTATGAACGTTTGAGCAACATGATTTACACACTCGATAAGTATAGGGAAACAAGAATCCAACAAGAGATAAATATCAATTTCTCTACAGTCTTCGCAAGGAATGGAGACCAATCATGCTCATGGTCAAATCCTATGAGAATATTGAGAAATACAAGCTGGCTGCCCTATATAATCTATTAAAATCACATGAACCTGATGTGGTAGGTCGAAGAAGTGAAATGGCTAGTTCTGGACCACTAGCTATCGTGTCAAAAGAAGAGGAAGAATCAAGTGATGAAGACATTGCTGCCTACATAGTAGATGATAATGGAGATACTGTTGCTCTCTATGCCGCCAACAATCGAAGATTCAAGAAACCATTCCTCAAAAACAATTCTGGAAAGCCATTTGTGAAAAACTTTAACAAATCAAACTTCAACTCCAAGCCCAAACCTGAAATGTACACTCCAAAGGAGGATAACTTGAAACTGTCAACCCCGAAGCCATCTGAAAAACCGGCTTCGGAGTTATCCAAAGAGAAGTCCGAAGAGAAGAAAATCTCAGGTGATTCTGGTTATGATTGCAATTATTGTGATGGCAAGAATCATTTTGCAAAAGACTGCATGCTTCGGAAGCAAAACGAAAAGAAACCACAAGTAAAGGACGAAGCTTATTACGCAAGAAAAATGGAGGAAGTTAGAGTAAGGACCAAAGACCTAGCCTTAATGGCTGCTGATGATCGTCAAGGATCATATCAAGTTTGGTCTTCGGATTCAGATGATGACGAAGTGAGAAAGCCATCTCATAGTGCTTTCATGGCCTATGATGTCGATAAGAGCTTTCTACAAGACACTTCGGAAAAGTTGAATGAAGAGAAACTGATGGAGATTGAAGCGACTGCGGGTCTTGGCTTTGTGACTTCGGAGGGACTGAAAATAACTGCTGCTAATACTCCGAAGACTTGGTTTGAAGACTCTTCTGATGATGATGAGGAAGTGTGCTTGATGGCAAATGACAATCGTTTGACAATCCCAGAACAGGTATCAAAACTTCTTTCATCTTTTAAAATTCCTACTTCTCAATATGCTCCCATTATAAGTGAAATAACTCGTGATTGTTCTGTCATGCATAAATTACTCATTGATGCTAAAAATAGGGAAATACTCAGTGAGCAGGAGCTTCTAAGCTTAAGGGGGATAGTAGAGAACCTGAAGCTAGCATTAGAGAAATCTAATCTTAGAATCTCCTTGTTAGAAGAAAATAGAGAAAAAATTTTAAACAATCATGATGTAATCTTAAGACAGAGAAACATATTTTGTGAAACAGCCAAACGATTATATGCACATATTTACAAGAATTTATCATTCAGCCGATGTTTGTAATGTCCAGCATAGACAACTATTGCCTTTTATTGAGTTTAAATTAGAGGAAGTCGATAGTATATCTTATAAATACGAATCTATAGTATCAGGCTCCGAAGTTACTAATCCATCATATAAACATGGCATGATATCTGTGGAAAAACATCTAACTGCTGATAAATTGTTGAAAATATTGCCTCAAGAAATTCCAATCCTGAATAAGGCTGTACCTCAAATTGAAACAGAAGAAAAAGAAATTACCAATGACTTGTCTGAAAAGGATTCTGAAAGTGACTCGGACATGGAAGAGATTGATTGTTCCTCTTTGATTTTGTTAAAGTCATCCTCCATATCCGAATCGACCTCCGAAGACATCTCACAAATGTCTTCGGTGGACAAAGGAAAAACAAAAATGATTTGTGAATCAAAAACTCTTGAAACCAAAGAAACTTCAAATTTTAAACTTCAAATCACAGATGAATCTGTCTCTTACGATCAATATCTCAAGGATAATTCAAAAAGGCTAGTCCATTTGGCATGTATCTATCCTAAGGTTTCCTACTTCAAAAACTCAATTTTTGTAAAACCCGGTGGATTATCCTTAATTGATAATGAATTGCAAAAACTTCTTGAAAAGGATAACTCCACAGTTACAAATGAAGGGTTTTCCTCATCTTAAAAAATGGCCGAGAATGAAATAAATGAGAAAATGGAAGTAAAAATAAATATAAGAAAACAAGAACTATACGGCCACAACGTATATAATCGTCTTTGTTTTGAAAAGGAGAAAGTACCCGAAAACATGTCACACTTACTAAATCTCAAGAACGACGATCACATTTACATTAATCGAAACTACAAAAAAATTCAGGTTGTGGAAAAACCCACAGTTCCGAAGATGGATGTATTAGAATTAATGGAATCTTGTGAATGTGTCCCTTTTTCACATAATCCTGAAAATGAAATTTCAAAATCAAAAGTTTCAACAAACAAAACTGCACAACAAGTTCTACAAAAACCAAAATCAGCATTGGTGACTTCAAAACCAACTCAAAAACCCACCATTGGTAATTCAAAAACCAATCAAACCCTAAATCTTGTGAAAAGAAAAACTCCTTTTAGAGATTCGAAACAAAATGAAGCAATTGCTTCCACTTCTGGTACAAATCTTGTTTGCTCAAAAATCTCAGAAGTTAAAAATCGAAATGAAAAACCAACCTTTACACCAACGAAACCTAACTTTCCAAATCCTAAATTTCGAAAACCGACGAAGAAAACATTTTCAAAAGGAAACAATCTAATAGATACATTCCACAAATGGCTGGACAACAATTTGGAAATGTTCAAGGATAAGGATCTCTCATTAAATGACTTTAAATTGGCATACGAAGAGTATCTTTGTACCTCTACGTTGTGTAGCTCAATTTCAACAAAGTCAAAAATGGAAATACCAAAACAAAATTGGAAAAGAAATGATCTTAAAGAAAACTTAACTGCAAAAACAAAAACCTCAAAATCTTCAAAATCCTCCAAATCAAAAAATTCCATTCGAAAATGGGTTCCGAAGTCTGTCACTCTGTCAGTCACTTCGGACTCATTAATTTTAACTACAAACTCTTCTGAATCCTGCTCAAACACTTCGGAATCATGCTCATTACATGAGGCTTCGGAGAATTTGATTAATTTAAATGCAAATGAAATTTCTGAAGAGGCCGTAGAAAAATGGATTCAAGAATCCTTTGCTTACCCTGAGGACCCAAGATTGATTGGGTACCAACTCCTTCTTGATTGATTGCAGGTTATGTCTGATGAGCGGTATGATTCAAAATGGTACATGGACAGTGGCTGCTCAAGACATATGACTGGGAGGAAGGAGTATCTCAGGGATTACAAGAATTTAGATGATGCTGGAAACGTACGTTTTGGTAATAATGAAACATGTCCAATTCGGGGATATGGAAAAATAACAAATGGACAATTCACTATCAACCGAGTGGCATTTGTTGAAGGATTAAAACATAATCTTGTGAGTATATCTCAATTGGTGGTTGGAACGGGAAACGCTGTAACTTTCAACAACCAAGGGAGTGTAATCACCAAAGAAGCAACAAACGAAGTCTTGCTGAAATCGGAAAGGAAGGGATATATGTTTCCCTTAAGTCTAAAGCCAGTGACCGGTGGGCAATCTCTATGTCTTCTCTCCAAAGCCAACTCCGATGTCAGCTGGTTATGGCACCGAAGACTTGCCCATCTGAACTTCAGAGATCTGAATAAGTTGGTGGCCATGGATTTGGTTCGAGGTATGCCAGCTCTCAAATTTGACAATGATTCCCTCTGCTTTGCTTGTAAACATGGCAAGCAGACAAAACAAAGACATCCTACAGTGATCAACCCCAAAATCACCGAACCTCTTTCTGTTCTATACATAGATTTGTGTGGACCAACTGTAATAGAATCAATAGGAAAGAAAAAGTACATTCTGGTTATAGTTGATGACTATTCAAGGTTTACTTGGGTGTTGTTCCTCCGAAACAAATCCGATGCAGCTGAAGAAATCATCAACTTTATAAAGAAAATGGAATTGATGCTCAACAAGAAAGTTCGAACTGTGCACAGTGACAACGGTTCGGAGTTCAAAAATCAGACTCTTGATGGATTCTTGAAAACAAAGGGGATAAACCACAATTTCTCAGCACCTTACACTCCTCAACAAAACGGTGTTGTAGAAAGAAGAAATCGCTCTTTGTGTGAAGCTGCAAGAACAATGCTCAACTTTGCAAATTTGCCCATGTACTTCTGGGCCGAAGCAATTTCTACTGCATGCTTTACTCAAAACAGATCCTACATTCACAAAAGATTCCATATTACACCTTACGAAGTACTCAACCAAAGAAAGCCAAATGTCAAATTCCTTCACATCTTTGGTTGTAGGTGTTTTATCTTAAACATGAAAGATCACTTAACCAAGTTCGATGACAAATCAGAAGAAGGCATCTTCCTTGGTTACTCTCAAGACTCAAAAGCCTACAGAGTCATGAACAAGAAAACTCGCAAAATCGAAGAAACCTTTAATCTAAGGTTTGATGACTACTACATCAAGAAGTCTCTGCATCCATTTCCTATGTCTTCAATCTTTCCAAACCCTGCTGTAGAAGCTGCTCAAATCACAACATTCGACACAGACTTCTCACTTTTATTTGATCAACCTGTAAGAGATGTGGACTCCGAAGTCAGAGCACTAGACAACCATGAGTCCGAACTCTCCAAGCTCACAGACGGACCCGATGACTCTTCTGCAAGCAGCATACAAAGACCATCTTCTATTGAGGAAGAATCATCTAACCAAAGTATGGAAAGTGTAAGAGTTGAGGGGGAGCCATCAAACCGATGTGCTGGAAATTCAAGGACTAATGGTGAATCAATCAACAGTCCAGGAGGATCCAACACTCCTGTCTCTAATCCCCAGTCAATCTCAAATATCATATCCATGTATCCAACAATCCAGGGGAGCCAGAGATTGCCACTCCGAATTCAGCCACAACAATCACTTCGGATAAAGATACAACTTCCTCAACACCAACAAACGTCCAGGGGGAGCACATATCAAACTCAACCTCATAAATACACACACCACAAACCAACACAAATTCGAATAATCACTTGCTAATGGGTGATTTTCCCTCCACTTCGGGATATCCCTCAGACATTGAAGACATCGATGCTGAAGGACCTCCTGATTTTGATCCAAACTATCCTCCTCTGGACAAATGGACGAAAAATCATCCTCAGTCACTTGTCATCGGTGATGTTCGAGATAAAGTACTGACTCGTGCACAACTTCACCAAAAGCAATTAGATCTCAACAAAAATTCTGAATTGTGCATGTTCAATGTCTTTATCTCTAATGTAGAACCTAAGAACATCAAAGATGCATTTGATCACTCAGACTGGATTGAAGCAATGTAGTTGGAATTAGAAGAATTTGAAAGAAACAAAGTCTGGAGGCTAATTCCAAAACCTGCAAATGCCTCAATTGTCGGTCTCAAATGGGTGTACCGTAACAAGCTAGACATCGAAGGCAACGTAGTTCGGAACAAAGTTAGGTTGGTTATCAAGGGTTACTGTCAACAGGAGGGGATCGATTATGAAGAAACTTTTGCTCCTGTTGCCAGACTCGAATCAGTTCGGATATTTTTGGCTTATGCTGCACACAAAAATTTTGATGTCTATCAAATGGATGTTAAATGTGCTTTTCTGAATGGTGATCTCGAGGAAACCGTTTTTGTTGAACAACCACCTGGTTTTGAAAGTAAAACTCATCCGAATTATTGTTATGTGCTAGACAAAGCAGTCTATGGTTTAAAACAAGCTCCAAGAGCTTGGTATGAAACCTTGACTAAATTTTTAAAAGAATCAAACTTTAAACAGGGATCAGTGGACCCAACACTTTTTAGAAAGAAAGTTGGATCTCACTTGACGTTAGTCCAAATTTATGTGGATGACATAATCTTTGGATCTACTGACCCCAATTTGTCAAAAGACTTTGAAAAACTGATGAAAAGCAAATTTCAAATGAGTATGATGGGAAAAATAAACTTTTTCTTGGTTTACAAATCAAACAATCTAAGAAGGGGATATTCATCAATCAACAAAAATATACGAAGAGTCTGCTTGAACGCTTCGGAATGACTAACTACTCCAAAGCAAAAGTTCCTTTGCCTGAAGGTACAAGGTTAAATCCATCATTGGACAAACCAAAGACCGACATACAGCAATACCGAAGCATGATTGGATCATTGCTCTATCTTACAGCCAGTCATCCTGACATCATGTTTGCAGTCTGCAATTGTGCAAGGTATCAGGCTGATCCAAGGGAACCTCACTTGGCTGCTGTTAAGACAATATTCCGATATCTTCATGGAACTACTGCTTATGGTCTGTGGTATCCAGCAAACTCTGGTTTTTACATTCAAGCATATTCAGACTCTGATCTTGGTGGATGCTCTATTGATCGCAAGAGCACTTCAGGGGGTTGTCAATTCTTAGATGGAAAACTTATTAGTTGGCAATCCAAGAAACAAACTTGTGTCTCTATCTCCACCGCAGAGGCTGAATATGTAGCAGCTGCTGCATGCACTTCGCAGATCATTTGGATTCAAAGTCAATTGAAAGACTATGCCATTAACATGAGAAAAATTCCCTTGTTCTGTGACTCTCAGAGTGCAATTCGTATATGCCACAATCCGGTTCAACATTCCAAGACGAAGCATATAGCTCTTCGCTACCACTTCATCAAAAGTCATGTTGAGGAGGGGAATATTAAGGTGCAATTTGTTCACACCACAGAACAATTGGCATATATCTTCACAAAGGCTCTAAATGAAGAAGCATTCACAAGAATCGTTCGGGGACTTGGAATGATAGATGGATCAACTCTTCAATAAATTCCAGATTTGTTCACTCTTACTCTGTTCAGTAAACTTACAAAAAGAATAAACTCCGCAGACCCCCGAAGTCAATTTTGACTTCGGAGGTCATCGGAGAAAAACAAACAAAAACACTTGCTACTTCACCGCAGTATTCCGAAGTAAAATATCACTTCGGAGGTCTGCGGAACAAACTTTTCTTCAAAATAAATTCTTCAAAATTTGAAAAACACTTGAACAAATGTTAACTTCATCCTTTAAAGATAAAAATAAAGAGTTGTTTAAGACTAAGGAAATTCAAAAACAAGAAAAATTTATACCAAATGAAAAGAAAATTCTTATGCAAATGACAAAGTTTAACTTTACTCTCATGAATTAACCAAGTAAAGGACAAAACTTTGATTTTAGATTCTAAAAATCATACCTTATTGCACTAAAAGGTATTTGGGAATTGACTTGAAACATTGGTAAGAAAACAGACTTCGAAATGAGGTCAAGACTATTTTACACTTTGAAGCCTTGTTTGATTTCAATAACCTTAACATAATGTCTATTTCTAACCACCCTTCAAAACTTGACTCGCTTCAACCTCAAACTAATCATGTAGCCTCAAAACTACAAAGGATAATTCAAAGTGCTCCGAAGTTTTCCTCAAAAATAGAACCAACATCGTTTGATAAGCAAATTTAAATCTCTTTTCATTAAATGATACAAAATTGAACTATATGAAGATTTTCATTTACAAGGATTGTTTAAACCAAAAACAAAATGCACCAAAGAAAGAAAACATATGGTGATGTTCTATATCTTCGGATAAGGAAATTCAAAATAGAAAACAATAAGAAAAAGAAGAAGAAAAAGCCTAAAACAAAAATGATATGGGTTCCCAAAGAGAAAAATGTTGGTGTTCTTCTAAAATCTGAAGTAAAAAATGTTGAAAAGTGTGATGTAGTTAAAAAAAAGTTTTCTGTAATTTATGCTCAAAGAAGAAATTTTTCTAAAGAATGGGGATGGTATAATGAATTGTTTGAAGATTTTTTGGTTCCAACCAAAAGACCACGAAAATCAGATGGTGTTTCTTCATTTTTCAGGAATGATGTTTATGAGAAATTTGGTTCAAAATGTTCAAAAATGATTTGGGTTCCCAAAAATTCAAGAATTCTTATAGTTTATGGAAGACTCCGAATTCTTGATACTCCGAATTCTTGATACTCTTCGGAGTTTCGAGATGGAGAAAATGACTACGAAGAGTTGAAACTCTTCGGAACCGCAGTGATGAAGAAGACAACTCCGAAATCTTGAAACTCTTCGGAACCGAAGTGATGAAGAAGACGACTCCAAAATCTTGAAACTCTTCGGAATCCAATGGTGACTGTAATGTTGATTATGAAGAGTTGAAATTTTTCGGAGTTTGTCATACCCTTCGAATCTTCAGTTTGTCATGGTTTCATCTTCTTTTGAACCTGAAAAGAAAAACACAAAAATGATGAAGAGCTTAATATTTGAAAATAATTTGTGAGCTTGTTATGGAACTAAAAGAGAAGATTACGAGCTACGACAAAACAGCAAATGTTGAATGGGAAACAAACGTTACCTTGCAGAGTGTTTGACTAATATGAAAAAGAAATGCAACAACTATCTCTTTTCTCGATATCATGAAACTCTCTCTCTCTCTCTCTCTCTCTCTCTCTCTTGGTTCCTACAACTTGCATGGAAAAACAATTGTCAAATGAAAAGGAAATATTATCTTCTCTCATGGGTCAAGAACCGGAAACTCAAATGAAAAGTTCTAATAGTTCTAAGTCAAAGAAATGGAATACGGTACAAAAGGCATTGATAAGCAAGCACACGCAAGATATGTTATTCAATTGAAAAGTGAAAACGCTAGCAGATAAAAGAAAGAGTCGTGTCACTCTTTTCTCTTCACCACAACACGCCAACAACTAGTAAAAAGAAAATATTGTGTGATCTCCTTCTCTCTCTCACTGTCACACTCCACTGCAACAAGAAAAGTAACAAGTCAACAGGTCTCTTTTTCTCTCTTGTCACGTCTCACCTTTCTCCATCTTGTGAACAATCGAAAAATAAAATGGATATTGAAAGAAAAGTCCAGCTATAGATGTGGCAACTTTCCGTCTATCCAGTCACACCTTCTTTTACTCGGTGGTACAAAGGACTATCCTATCCCTCCTAACTTCTCTCTCATTGATGTACCCACTGCCACGTCTCTCAAGTATTCAATGCAATCAAGACATGCTTTCATCCGGATTTTCAGTTGAAGATATCGTGAAATATTGTACAGTCAAAAGCATATGTGCATAGTATTTTAAATTGAGAAGGTACAAGAAAAAGCCGATGAGCATTAAATGCTCCATATCTTTTATCCGGTTGCAATACTGTTTATCCACATGGGTCTAAGAATTGCCAGTTATCTCCATAAGGTTCTCTCTTTTATCCGGTGAAGCCTGCCACATGTCTAATATCACTAGTCGGTACAAGTCACAGCCCTGTCTACTGTTCACGAGCATGCTTGCTGCAACACGTTGTCCCTCTATTCATGCAGCACATTAAATGCAACTCTCCAGCTGTACAATTTTTCCACGTGAACAGTCCCATACAACATTTTGCATGTGAGACGCAAACAAGGAAACGGCTAGAATAACTCTTTCTATTTAGATCATGACGTGGACAATTACTAGCCTAGTTAATTCATGTGGTGCTAATTGAATTTAGAAAGTCAACATGAAGTATCAAGTAAGTGGATTCATTTTGACCACACCATATCTACCAAAGAAAATGAACAGGTGATGTTTTTATTCAATTCGGATTCAATATTATGGTTGGCTTACGTGTGGTGTGATTGGTGATTTATCAAAATCATTAATGTGGAGTAAACTACTTAATGGGCTGCAATTCGGACTCATGTGATTTAATTTACTATTCCGTATTTGAGCTATCAACACAACATTGGACCTTACATTATTCAATGATGGGATTGAAAATGGGTTGATCTAATGTGAATTTGGGCCGATGTTGCTGGTTTGGGGTAAATGGAATGAACCAATTATCACAAAGAAATGGACTACTATTTGGATCTTGAAGCATTTGTCAAGAGGGAGTTTTTGGATTGATTTTTCAGATCGAGCGCGTTCTCATGACCTTTGACGTTTTATGATCTCGTTGATCATAAAAAGGGGGAGAGATTGTTAGATATGTATTGGTCATTCGAGAAGATTGCCAAAGATTATTATTCACGCGTTTGTTGATTCGCTTCCTATGCCACGTCATCCATTCTGATCTTTGAGAGGGAGATTGTTGGGTGCAAAGTTCTTCATGATTATGACTTGGTGGCATGAGGAAGGCCTGCTTAGGCATATGGGCTTGTGGACTTGTTCATTGGGCTCCTTATATGTTGTCTAGACTATAAATAGTGATATTATTATTATTTTATAGTTAATGATCTAGAGGGAGGCTAGTGATTTCATAGATAGAGAGAAACACACATAAAAAAACACACATTGTAAAACATTGTTGAATCGAATCATTCGACACATTGGATTCTCGATTGGTGTTCGTTATTATTCCGTATTTATTGTCAAATCATGTTTCAACATTGGTATCAGAGCCTAACCTTGAAGATTTAACAGATTATTTCAAGGACGGTTCCTGATTTGACAACTAATCACATCATCAATCAGAATTCAAGATTCAGTTTCAGATCTGCAGATTTTGTAAGTTTTCTGGAAAGAAATTCATCCATTGTTGAGTTCTTCAATCCAAATTCGTTTTCTATCATCAAAAATCTATTCAGATTCGTTTTTATCATCAGGAAATCATCTCAGATCTAGTTTCTCTCACTAGATATTACTCCAGATCTGCTTTCTCTCTCTAAAAACCCACTTCAGATCCACTTTCTCTCTCTAGTTTTATCCCAGATCTGTGATTATTTATTGTTCAAAACGAAAATGGAAGCAAGAAACTCGAAAATATGGACTGTTATTGTTGATAATCTCAAATATAAAGTCAACTTTGAACAATTTATGGGTTTTGTGTTAAGAGATCTGAAGATTACAAATGATACACTTGTTTCTGGTGGTATTAAAGATTTATATGGAAGATTCGTTTTTCATCCTTTGAAACATAAAATAAACAAATATTTGTTCTCAGAAATGATGATTGTTCTTAAAGATATTGATAAGAAAAAAGGGATAGAAAATCGAAAATCTACAAGAAGATATGTTTCTCTGGTTGAAGATTCAAGTGTTCTTCGTGCTCTTCAAGAATTTGAAGATGATGTTCTTCATCTTCATGTTTCTGGAAAATCTGATGAACACTTCGGATCTTTACTTGTTCCCCAACCTGAAAAGAAAGATGCAAAGGTTAAGGGGGAGTTGGATTTGAAAGAAAAATGTTTGGTGAAAGTGTTATTTGTTGCAAAATCTTCAAAAGAGACAAATTCCAAAGTTGATCTTTCTTCAGTCTCAAATAACATATTTGATGGCATGAAACCTTATAGAAAACCCACACTAATTGAAAATCGAAATCATCAACTCCGAAGCCCTCATGATCCAAAGGCTTCAGATCCGAAGGCTTCAGTTCCAACTCAAAAAAATGAACAAAGTTATTGTTTTAGATCTTGGGTTCATAAGTTTAAAAAGAAGAAGAAGAACAAATTGTAAACCAACCTCCTCCATCTCCATTAAGAACATCCAAACCACCTACACCACCGCAAACAACTGTCCCTCCATCACCACCAAAATCAACCAGACCTGACACACCTCCACATACAATTCCTCCTCCACCACCACCAACAACTGCTCCTCCAACTTCCGAAATACCTGTCTCTGGTATCGATTTCTCATTACCAGAGTTTGACTCACCCATATCACCATCAAGACAAAACCCCACTTCGGCAGCACTCTTCGAAGCCTTCCACATGGCTCCCTTGAATGTTGAAGGAGAATCAGAAGAAGACCTATCGGATGAAGGCTTTGTACTAATGAAACAGTACAAAGTCCTCAACTCCAAGCTTGACACTCTCATTCAAGCTCAAACAGGATTTGACCCCACAAAACCAACCATCGGTGACATCACCGAAGAGATAGAATCTTTAGAGTTCACTCTATCCAAAGAAATGAAAAAGTCTGTGGAGTGTCTTGAGAAGAAGCTCTTGGATGAACAAAATAAGATCCAATCTTCCTTTGAAAAGAAGTTGGAATCCGCTGTCACCTCCATCAACAAAAAGGTTGATGCTCTCACTGAGAAGACCGATAAAACAAACTCCGAAGTCATGAAAACCTTGCAATGACTTCGGAGTGAAATCCAGCAAAGTACCAAGCTTGAAAAACAGCTTGATGAGGCCAGAGCAAAAATTGAAGAGCTCACTTGCCGCCCAAACCACTTCGGATGTCACTAGATTTACAAAGGAACTGCAACGAACGAATGCAGCTCTCACACAAGATTTGATTACAAAGTTGAGAGTTGCACTTCAACCTCTGATAAATTTTTCTGACAGATTGTCTAGGCCACAGGGCAGGCCTAGACAGATCCCTGCAGCCACAACAGGTCCTACAACCTCAACCATCACAACCACTTGTATGGGTGCTAGTGGATCGGCTGGAGCTGGAAGCTCAACAGACCGATCACTAGAAAACATAATTGCCCCACACATGGAAGAAACATACAAGGCCAGACGAGCAGATTACAATTTGATGATCAAGATAAATGAATTTGCTCGAGATAATGGTGAATGGACCGTTGAGACAATCAAGCTATTTGGATTTCAAAATCCAAATGTACTTAACAGACTTCCTCTTCGAAGTTTTGCAATTGTTGACAGCGAAGACATCCAGCTTGATATTCCATTCAATCCGAAGACCTTCGCTTTCCTTCAATTCGTCTCTTCGGTACCAGAGGATCAGAAAGCAAGTTTTTGGACCAACAAAATAAACTTTCATGCCAAATACATTCAACGGCAGAGCTATGTTTGGAGCCTAAACAAGATAAAGAAAATCATTTCAATTAAAGAAGCTGAAGTCTATTTGGGCTTCATAAATTATGAATTTCTCGTTCTTAGGGGGGCAGACGAAGTTGAATCCAGGTTCTTAATTGCAGACTTCCCCATCATGAATCCTATGGACTTCATCCAGATTCTTAATCTTCTGCGAAGCGGGGATGCTGCTCATGCTGAAATGTCTGCCTTTGCTATCAAAAATCACTTACTGGGCTTCCTCAACAATTATCTTCTCCGGTTTGCAAAACATGACATGGAGCTATGTTCCTACTACAGACAACCATTGAACACTCCTCCTGTTGTAGTTCGGAACATAGCAAGATTCAAGAATGGAGAAATCTTAGACGAACCATATGGCGTAGTTTTCAAAGGACTTCGAAATGAAACCGAAGTCACAATTAAGTTCTTTGAAATAGACTACATTGGCCTCCATCCCTCCTCCTTCATCATAGGGATGATTTCTCATGTGAATGCCTGCCATGCAAATTCCACTGAGAAAAAGAAGAAGTTCATAGATCATATGAACTGGTATCTTGCAGTAAGAAAGACTCTGAAGCGGGCATACAAGAGAAACTTTCGAGTATAGGCTTCGGATGCACTTCACACAAAGGGGGAGATTGTTGAGATCATTTGTGATGAAGTGCTGATATATCCGAAGTCCTATCCATAAGAAACCCCGAAGTGAATAAACAAGAGAAGACACCGAAGTCTAAAGACTCTAAAGTGCTATGCATAAAAGATCCGAAGACTTCACAGCCTGTCCTCTTGTCTTTTGTGTGCACGCGTATAGTACAATACGTGTTGCATGAATCTTCTATCCTATTGGCTAGTACACTGAGAGGATATTCTCTGTAAAAGGTGTACTATTGGTATCACTGATTCAGTATAAATATCAGTGATACCATACCGTGTCAAATGAGAGATTACAAGATTAGTTTACGAGAATTGTATATCTCCAAGATAGAAAACCCAACTGTAAAACCAAAGTTCTAATCGAATCATTCGGCACATGTTATTCATATCTTATTGTTTAATTAAGCTCTGTTGCATTATCATTGTGTGATTGATTGTGTGATTGAATCCATATCTATATTAGTTCATCTATTCTCATATTTCAACACCCAACACCATGGCCCGCGATTTACTAACCGTCCAAGCTTCCACGGTAGCTTCGGAATAAGCTTTTTCTTTTAGTGGCAGGGTCATCACGGAAAGAAGGTCCAAACTCACGACCGAATCGATGGAAGTATGCGTTTTCTTGAAGGACTACTTGGATGGCGTCGAAAGGATACAACATTGCGTTTCGCTCGAACGGCCGCTTTTACCACCGGTGGAAAAGTATATCCACGAAGAAGAAGTTGCAATGGGGATATCACCTCCAACGACCGAAGTTGATGAGGGTGAGCTTGAAGAATTTTCGGATTAAAAGCGTGGGCAATGCTTCAAGATTTGAAGACGACAAAGCTGAAGACTATAATTCCTACTATTATTATTATTGACGTTTATGTAATTTGAATTTTAAAACTTTGGTATTTCTAGATGAAGACTATAATTCCTAGTTTATCTAATGTGTTGGAGATTGACCTAGGTTATTCGATGTTGAACCTAGGTTATTCGAAAACTATAATTCCTAGTTTTTTATATTTACGTAATTGGTCGTCGACGTTTGTTTTTTTCATTTCAAGTTCAATCAATGTTATTCAAGTTCAAACAATGTTGTTTCTTATTTTATATCATAACCAAAGACAATATAAATTTTTATGTACTTTTATAGTATTTTTTAGTATTTGTTTAGTATTTTTAAAGATTTAAAACATCAAAATCGGTTTTTGGACCGGTTTAACCGGAACCGGTTATATAAAAACCGGTTTTAACCGGAACCGGAACCGGTTATACCTTTCACATACAAAAAACCGGCCAAAACCGGTCCGGTTTAAACCGAAACCTGTCAAGACAAAACCGGTTATCAAAAAAACCGGTTCTCAAAAAAACCGAAACCGGTTAAAACCGGTATATCTGCACCTCTACGAGTGAGTATAGAGTATAGACTTTTTTAAAACGAAGGATGATTACGTGAGGCCCAATTTGCAAAATCTGGCTTGTTCAAACGTACAGCTTACAAGTCCAAGGGGCCCAACCTTGAGTCCATTCGTCTACTTTCAAATTTCAAACCGTTATCACTCCACGCTCTCGCAAACATATTGATTTGCTTAGTTTGCTCGAGGGTTTTCAAGACTTTAATCAATGGCGGATGTTCAGGAAGTTGATTCAGGCTTCTCTACGCCAAAAACGAAAAAGCGAACAGTCGTTGAGACTTTGGATGATGACGATGGCACACCTTTGAGACCCATCTTCTGTTTAAAGAGAAAATCCGCCATTAAAGAGTTCGACGATAAAGAAGATTGTTTCATCCTTGATTTTAATCCAGAAGAAGATTCGTTCGATCTCTCCAAGAAGACTGTCGGAAACGGTCATCAAAACAACCCCCACGATTCTCCCGATATTTCCCTAATCCATGAAAAGGGACAGGTATTTTCTTAAACCCTTCAATCAATATCCTAAACACCATGAACCTATTGATCATGGTCTGTTCTATTGCATGATTGGTCTTGATTCCTTAATTGATATTTGTGTTTTTTTGCTGTAGGTGGCTTGTAGAGACTATCCCCATTCGAGACATTTATGTGTAAAGCATCCATTTACGAAGACCCCTCATGAAAGCTACTGTAAACTGGTAATTACGATCTCAATCTGTCAAATTGAAGATAAATTAGACTCTAACTTTGACCCTTCTCAATCTCAAGTAACTGTTTGTTCTATTGTTATAAGGATCAATGATTCATCCTGAAGTTATTTATTGCGTTACTGCAGTGCTACTGTTTTGTGTGCGATGTCCCTGCACCTTGCGGGTCTTGGTGTGGATCGAATGGCCATTGTCATGCTATTGACAATGCAGGTTGGAAGTCTTTGAAGGAATCATTTAGGAGAGTTTCAAAATCCTTGAAGACTCACTGATTCTAAATTGTTTTTTTGTCAAGGTTTTCTGTTTATATGCTTACTGGCCAACCAAATCCCAGTTGGCCTTTTCTAGATAGTGTAAAAAGTTTTCGAATTTGGATAATGGTATTTGAAATGGTTATGGAAGCTTTACTTGTGGGGCCAGTTTGTGCTACCATCTTTTGCAGTGTTTCTTAACTTTGTAATTGAGATTATGGAAGTAGGTTAGATTTAATATACTATATGCAGATTGTGCTGAAGAGTAATTGGGGTTTTTGATGAAATTGTAGATATTCGAGTCTCTTGTGGAAGGTTATCATTTTGGAAACTTCATTTATCTATGAGATTTGATCGTTTTTTTTTCTTTGTTTTCTTTGATTGTTGATGAGGTGTCTTTGTTTGGTTGATATTTTGAATCATTTTGCTATGTATACATGTGGGTTTGTATGTGATTTGTTATTGATTGTTACGTGCTGGTGACACTGTAGTAATCAAACACGGAATGCAATTAGGTCTATGTAGGAGCATGTTTATCTTGAGAATATTGAAATTCAGTTTATGAAGACGATCTCTTTGAATGTTTTAGCTTCTCAAGATCCGGTTTTCCCAAAAGTTGGAAGTCAATGAACATAGTTTTTGTTTCACTTAAAAGATGTTCTATAGAACCAATACTAGCATGTTGAAATGTTTTGCAATATGGATATTACCTTAGAGCATCCATAGTAGGCGAGCATTTTCATAAAAAATTACTATAAAAAGCTTATTATATCTTTACAATAGAAGAACTTTTTCAATATGTTTATATATGAGACCCACTAACTTTGCTTTTATCATGTTCATATAACTTGTCAATTTAGGATTGGTTGTAAACCTAGGAGACTCATTACAATCATTGTAGAAGTTCATGACAAAAGTTTGTAAATTTACAAGAACCTTGAAAAAACTTTGGTTTGAAAATTTTCCTCTAATACCTTTTTTAATATTCAAAACCTTCTTGGTTTTAAAAAACTCCTATGGATGCTCTTGCAACTGACTATGCATCCACAATGTCTTGCTATGTGGCTGGGTCCACATGGAGTCCTATCTACATTAGAATTACAAATCTCATATTGTGACCATTGAAACTCTTAATTTTTAGTATACCACCCCAAAATTAGTTGTACTAGCTGAATGAGCAACCTTTTGAGACTTCAACTGCGTCCATTCTCCTTGGTTGGATCTATGCACTCTTGTAACACCATATTAATCATTGGGTCCTATAAACATTAAGGCATCTTTTTGGTACACAAGACAATATTTAATGTGACTCCACGTGGTTGGACAAGACATTATTTTTGTATGAGAAATTGTATTTCTTCCTACTTTTTATTCCTACTCATGTTCCTACCCATGTGAAATTGTAACAAGTGTCCCATTTAATAAAATTAATAATATTTTAAGACACATGTCACAATTTTACATGGGTAGGAACATGAGTAGGAATAAAAAGTAGGAAGAAACACAATTTCTCTTTTTGTATTGTTTGGTTTTTGGTAAGGGTGGAATATTATGTCAGAATCCCCAAATTATCCTCCAAAGTTATCATGTTTTTCGTATATTGTTTGTAATATTTTTTTGCCATATTAAAAAAATGCAAAAGCGATTTTATGATTTTATCTATGTTTTGTATAATATTCTATTTTTTCAATAAAATATATGGAAACTTGCAATCACCAACGACTTGATATCTTATACTCGGCTCCATGAGTTTGACTTTTACTTATTAAGAAAGTAAGGAGAAGCGACATTGATGATGGATCAATTAATGATGTGCAGATAGATGCTCAAACTAAAATGAAATTCTAGAAAGAAAATATATAGAGAAAGTGCCAAAATAGAATACTAGGGAGAGAATGTAGAGAAAGAAGGAAAAGAGAAGCGACAATATAGATGGATCAATGAATTTGGGATTTATTGTTTGAATTGGTTTGAAGACGGAGAATGGGTTGATTTTTAAAAGGGGTGATGATAAATACTGAGTTTGAAGATGATAAATTCATATTTTAGGATGAATGTGTGTTGAACATGTTAATGGGTTTGTGACTTAGGATATTTTAGTAAATAAAATGTTTGTCATACTTTATTCCATCTTTTTTGGTGGAATTATCACGTCAAGTCCCGTGTATCAAACGGATTTTTGTTTATGACTTTTTTACTAACATCAAATGGTACAAAATTGTACCGAAAATTCGAAATAAACGGTTTTTGTTTTTTGGGCGGTTAAACAGATTATTGACTTTCGAGTTACTAGCATATATGAATCTATGATTGAAATTTCTTGATGATATATTGGGCTAGGCCCAATAAAAAGAAACCCAACAGAAAAGGAACCCTAAAGCTAAGAGTAAAAACCGCATCTCTCAATCACCATATCTATCAGAGATTATCCACAACGGTGCTCTACTTCCACACCAATCCTCAAACACCAACCGTTATCGATTAAAGATGCCGGGCCCCGTCGTCGAAGAAATTGAATCTGAGAAGAAGGTCGAGGTAGTTTCACTTCATTAAATTACTATCTATTTTAGTTATATTCAAGATTCAATCTTTCAAGCTTGTTACTGACATGTAGTTGATTCTCTAACAGGAGGTGAACCCCGTGGTTGAGGGTGTGGTCGAGGATGTTAAGGAAGAAGACGACCACAATGATGAAGACGCCGACGATTCCGACGATGATGACGATGACAAGGAAGACGGTGCCCAAGGTACTTTTATATCTCACCTTTTCAAGGATTTTATAAATCTTTTATGTGATTGTTTGCTTCAAAGATTTACGCTTTTTTATTTCTACTTTTATATACAACTTTCTTGCTTTGTGACGTGGTTAATAGTAATAGTCTTGAATGGATAACTGATGGTTTCGTTAGTTTCTATCTTCATTTAAGTTTCGTCAGTTATACTTCCTTGTAGGGTTTATGGCCTTTTGTTTAATATGCTAAATCTTTTGGGGTCCAATTTGATATTCTGGGATTTTTCTTATCGATATTCTGGGATTTGCTCAATTTATGCACACTCGCTTCATTTGCTCAATTTATGCACACTCGGATTAGATTTATCTGAAGTCAAATTATATTTGGTTATTTTATAATAGATGATAATGGAACGAACAAGGTAGTAATGAAACTGATGGAATATACAAAATGTATTTTATGTCTTGTGCAAATCATAACATATATCAATGAGAAAGAATTATAATATTTAATGCTCCATTTTATGCTCTCTTCAATTACAATCGAAAGCAATGTTACATAATTTGTTACATTACGTTTCAATGCCCCAATTATTCATTTTATCTCCATGATCTTTATTATAAAATAAAAATTCAGGTGGGAGCGAGAGTTCAAAGCAAAGCAGGAGTGAAAAAAAGAGTCGAAAGGCAATGTTGAAGCTTGGAATGAAACCCGTTCTTGGTGTCAGCCGAGTCACCATTAAAAGAGCGAAAAACGTATCTCACTTTCCATTCTTTTTAAATTATTAAAATTCAATTGTTTCAAGGCTACATTTAACCTTTTTTTTTTGTTTGTAATTATATACAGATAATGTTCTTCATTTCAAAGCCCGATGTATTCAAGAGCCCCAACTCAGAAACCTACGTCATATTTGGTGAAGCAAAGATCGAGGACTTAAGCTCCCAACTTCAAACCCAAGCTGCCCAACAATTCAGGATGCCCGACATGGGTTCGGTCATGGGCAAATCGGACATTTCAGCTGCTGCTGCGGCGGCACAGGCAGATGAAGAAGAGGAGGAAGTTGATGAGACTGGTGTTGAGCCACGTGACATTGATTTGGTGATGACGCAAGCAGGTGTCTCAAGGCCTAAAGCTGTCAAAGCACTCAAGACTCATAATGGCGACATTGTCAGTGCCATTATGGAGCTCACCACTTAGGTAGAGAGAATCGCTAGTTTCGGTTTTTGAAAGATGAGTTTTTAATTTTATTATCATCCGATTCAGACTATGGTGGAAGAATATATTATTATTAAACTTGTAGTTTGCTTGAGTTGAGTTAAGTTAGCGTTTCATAAGAATTATGATTATTGTTATGCTTTCTTTTAAAATTTTAAGGTTGCAGTTGTTGATCGAATCCTTTTGTTTTAGTTTTTTTAACACCTACGCATGAATGGACCTGATTAATTTAAGGTGATAACAAAAGTCTGTCACTATTTAACAAATTGAAAACTTTTTTTTATCAATAGCACGATTTGAACACTTTTTTTTTTTATCAATTATCAGTAGGTAACCACGAATGCAATTGGTGAGTTGCGAATTGTGATTTTGGCTTTTTTGAAAGGTTCCACTACAGAAAATCTTTAAAAGAATAAAAAATTTGTTTGCAAAGTAAGAATAATTTTGCAATCTTTGGGATTTCGGGAAAAAAGTTTAAGGTTGTTTTCACAGCTTTTGTCGGTACAAAGTAACTTCAATTTTTTTTAGGATTTTTGCAATTGATTAATAACGAAATTGGTCTTCAATTTTTGTTATTGGTAGAAAAAAAAATGGCCACTTGTTTAATATATATGGTATGGAGGTTATTTTTGTGATTATCCCTTAATTTAAGGATAAATTCAATTCAAGATTCTCTTGATCATTCTGCAAATCAACTTACATATTTGCACAAACTGAAACTGACATAATGTTTGCATAAGCCCTTAACTTTTGAGTAGCTTGATAAATGCAATTCAAGAATCCCTTGATTATTCTGCAAACTAATTTACATATTTGCCACTGAAATTAAGCATAATTGTCGTGATGAACCTCTTTATTTGTTGATGACGCGACAGTTTAATCGAATCTCCCCTTGCTGACCTGTAATAACACCAATCCCACCCATCTTCACCATTGCCTTTGCAAACTGGTTCTTCCAAAAAACCGGGTTCATAGCATTTTGATGGACTTGGTTTGCTGTATCTGTGCTTGATAGTAAAGCTTGATCGGAAATGAACAAACCTCTTTTATTCAAAACATCAACATAGTACCCCGTGTCACTTATGGCTGGTGAACTAGGGTTCATTGGTACCACCAAATTCACATTATTATTTCCTTTTGGACATTCTTGTTTCAATTTGCTAGCGTACAAATTGTTTAAATCCGGGTCCTGGTCGACCAATGAACTGAAGTTGTACAATCGGCTAGCGAATGAAGTACAATGTGATCGACCAATGGTGTGTGCACCTGTGTCAATAATAATACCCAAATCCATAAGGTCGTGGGGTCAGGGGAGGTAAGCGGTAAGAGGTAAGATGTAGACAGTCTTGCCTCCATCCTAAGGTAAAAGAGATTTTTTTTTCCAAAATTGGAAAAATAAATTTTGGCTTACCAGATAGTGTAACCATTTCTTCTTGGGTCAATCCGTGGGTCGCGAACATTTGAGTGAGTTGGTTGAGATTAGATGTTGCAGGAGGCAAGGCTTTCGTGTCTGCTATTTGTGAAACTCTGCCGTCTCTTCTCCCTGCCGGGACATCATACCCCTGTCCCCCTGTCTATAATTGCAACAATACTCAAATCACATAAAAATTAATGTAGACAGTTTTAAATCCATTCAAAGGTAGAGAGATTGTTTATATAAATTAAGGTATTTTGGTTTCTCTTACGATTTCGACGCTGTCTCGAGCTGCGAATGCGATTATATCAGCACAGGAAACGACTTTTGGACATAGGGATTCGAGTCTAGCTTTTGCCTTATCGATGACATCTAATCCACGGAGACTCGGATTGTTAAAGAGTGAATCCTTTTCTGCCTTGTTTGAAGGAGTCGAATCTATGAGGACCGACGCATCACAACCCTGAGAGCCATCAAGCAAGATCCAATGTTAACAAATAAAAAATGGTAAAGTAAAATGGTACTTGACCATCACGATAGAAGTAAATCACAAACTATTAGCAACATGTAAGGATGTTCAGTATTTAGATAAAACTGAATTTGACAAGTTGTATTGAACTGTATGATTTGGATATTTAGATATGTCAATTGTTTAGACCAAAACCGAATCATATTATGGATTGGATTGGTTTTGGGTACGGAATTTAAATGGTGTGTTTATTTTTGTTTAAATCATGTTAAAAAACAAAAACTTATAGAATCTTTCCTATTTTATGAAGTCGAGTTATGACTAGCTTTTCTTTTATGTAAGTGTTGTAAACAAATTGAACGAACAAGAAAAATAACTTGTTTGTGTTTGTTTGTTTAAGTTAAGCGAACAAATGAATGACTACCAACGTATAAACGAACGCCATTTCTTGTTTTTGTTCGTCCGTTTAACAAATTACATTGTTTATGTTCTTTCGTTTATGTTCGTTAAGATGCTAAATGAACATAAATGACCAAAAACCTCCAAATCCAAAACCATATGCAGATAAATGAACATAAACATAAACATCCAAATCAAGAACGAACATATGTGAACAAGTCGTTAAATAGATGTGACCAAAAATGAGCTAAGAAAATAAGAATACTCACAAACATAAATAAACTGACGAAACCATTGTTTGTATTCGTTTCTTTAACTAAACGAATAGAAAATCTTGTAAATGTTCATTCATTTATTAAATAAACGAACTTCTCGTCAAAAAATTCGTTGAACGTTCGGTTCGTTTACAATTCTACTTATATAGATTGGATAGTTTGTGGATGTTAACTTGACAACTTAGACTTGTTAATATTAGAATTAAATACTTTTTTAAATGCATCGAGTCTTGAACTGTTCTGTGTTTGAAAGATGAACCTAGTTTGCAATCCTACTTATATGGTTGGTTCAGATTTGATTTTAATTTTGTGTGTATCCATATTTAAAAATAAGAATCAACTTGAACACTTGATTGGGTCTCATGAACCGATCCGTTCAAACGAACACCCATTGGAAAAATGAGAAAGGGTTGCCTTACCCTCACAAAACAATCGTGAAAATGGAGTCTGACAAGACCGGCAGCAAGACCTCTGTCTTGGAAGTAGGCTTTAGCGACCTCATCTTTGACAATGAATTCAGCTGTGGGACACGACTTTGAATAAAATCCAACTTCAATCTTGGCTTCTGAGTTGATGACTAATTGCAATGAAACCAGAATTAAAACTGTATAGACAGAAGCTACTCGTATAGAAGTCATTTTTGTCTGTTTAAGAAGACGATGAAAGTTAAAACATATTTATAAAGCAAGATGTTTGTTATAGTATAATAATTGTTTAGTGGCATGCAAGAATGCATCAGCAAAGGTTAGACATGGTCTTTGATTTAAGACTTTATGAATTTTGAAATTGGCAGAGGTTGAGAGTTAGTAGCAGTATACGTTCATGAGGTTGACTTGTTGCATTAAATCCAAGAGCAACAGTTAGCCACATATGGTACATGGGGCCAAGCGCATTGAACGTTTGTCTGACCCTTGCTTCAAGTGTTGTACTTGTTATCAAGAAATTCCAAATTTGTTTTGCTATTTCCATGGGAGCTTTAAGATCATACAAACTGTCCATAAGGGACATCGATATTTATCTACAACAGAACATCTTTTTTGTTTGTTGGTTGTACTTTAAGAGAGGATGCTAAAAGTTTTCATGTAGTATATACTTTTGTGTTTTCTAAGGAAACATTTATTTGTGAAAAAATGACTATTAAACTCTCATTTATACTTAGACATGCAATTAGTAATTATGGAAATGCCTATCAATATCTTTCCTCTAAATTAACCCCCACCAAAGAAAATTCGATTATCGTCAAGACAAATCAAAGTATCTGCTGATGGTGAATCAGGACACTAACTGATGATGCAATACTTGATAAAAACATATGTTTTAATTAATAAGTGCCATATTCCAACATATCTTACGTGAGAAACAACAATTATCTGAGACAACAATAGCATAGCATGAGAATTATGCATGAAGTTGGTGATTCGATTATTCGAAGGCCTTCGGTTTATTTTTTTCTTAACCACAAAAATGTTATCAACTTTAGTAAAAAACGTTTTTTCCAAGTTTTGATGAGTAAGTCGTTCTACTTTATGGGGTGGGCCACCGTAAAAAAAATAGAAAAAAAGAAGAAGAAGAAAAACTCGTTCTACTTTCACAGAAAAGATTTATGTTTTGTATCAACGGAGTTGTTTTAAGCTAATTAAAAGAGTTTGCAGAAATACATAGTTGCCGATTCTATTGTGAAGCCAAGTATATAGCAACATCTGATGGGGGCAAAGGAACCTGTTTGAATCTGTTCATTGCACATACAACTGATACAAGTCATATTGTAAACTCTCTATGTTCTTTGTAGTTTTCTAAAATCTAGTCATTTCGTTTGTATATAGAATTTGAGTATATAATTACCTTGACAGCAATAACCACATTAGCTAATAATATTATAAAGCTGATAATGTATACCAAATTAAACATGCATAGTTAGTATAATGTATCAATCAATGATATATATATATTATACTAGGTTATAAACCCGTGTATTACACGGTTCAAAATTTAAAATAAATTATATAATAAATACCTCATCAAATAAAATACAATTAAAATTGTTATATGCATGCTTTGTTTTAGTTCATAAACAAAGAATCCACTTGTAATTAATTTGACCAATAATGAAAAATTAATAATATAAGATCATGGATAGAGCTAGATTTAGATAGCTCATTTTTCAAACTACAAAAGTTGTCTATCCTTTATAATTCGATACTCACTTTATCTTCCATGAGCTATATATGAATGCTATATATAGTTGATTAAGTAATTCTTAGTTCTCATATATATTACATAAAAAGTGTATCTCCAATAAATAATACACATATAATTGTTTTTATTACATCGCATATAAGCATCTTATGACATCTCTTCAATGGGAAGTCCAACAATTGCAAATGTGGTAGTGGTATAATACCTGCATATAATATGTACCTTAGAACATCATTTTGCTATTACTTACAATTTAATTGATTTTTGAAAAAATATAAACTTACTCAGGGTCAAGATATCCCACAGTGCCTTTCACCATAATTGTCACGTGACTCACCTCTGTTTGAGTTAATTGCTTAGATAGTACAGATTCACAAACTTTAGCATTCAATTAGGGATGCTCTTCTGGAATTTAAATATTGGGTGGGATATATCAACCTCTATTGTACCATTGTTGGCTTTTCTTTAGTGCTTTTGGATACAAAGTCATACTTCCAAAATACAAACCAGGGTATATGTGATAATATTAACTTTTGGCTTAATTCAGATAAGTGTATTATTTTTTTTTGAAGTAATTTAGTTCCATCCTTTATCATGTGGACAACCAGTTTTGTAAAAGTAATTAAAAACAAAAATGTAATCACCTAAAATTTTCAGGATTTCGGTTATAAGAAAAATGAAATTGGATAAAACTATTGGCGAAAAATCTTAAGGCACTAAAGGGAATTGCTGAGAAAATTAATAGTCTAAGAACCTCCAATAAAGCCTGCGAGAGAACTTTTTGCAACCATAACTGAAAAATAACCTCTACTCGGGAGCCAAAAATGTTATTTACTCCAAATATAGGGTGAAAAAGATAAAAAGTACCTGAGCAGCAGTTATACAACACATTGAAATTAACACATTTTACCAAGAGCAGACACTGCATTATCATATGCCAGGTCATTATTTGGATATACTGCATCAGGGTGTCATAAGCATCTTATGACATCATCCAATCATAAAAAAGCATCAGGAAAAGGGCAAAAGAATGTATAAATACATGTTATAAGAATTAATAACCACGTACTTTCATTGATTTGTTTAATATAACATCCTACTTTCATTTCTTTCTATAAGAGTGTCATACTTTGAAAAAAATCCAACTTTCACATCTATAATTGGGTAGATTTTTCAAAGTACGATGTTCTAATTTAAAATTTGAATTTACAATGCTATAATTGCATGAAGGGTATAACCGGAAATAGAGGCGTAATATGACAAATACAGGTTAAAAAAGCTTTCAATTATAGCATCCCGCTTCCAATTCTCTTTTCCTGTTTTACATTTAGATTTGTCATTACTAAATCAGTATACATTTTAAAATTTACTCAATTAGGACAGTATACTTTAAAAAGTCTAATCAATTAGGATATTGTACTTATAAATCTTCTAATTTTTGCATGAAAACCTACACAGATGACACTTTTTTATGTGAATAAATATATTATATGCCAAATATCATGATAATTATAAAAATATTTCTCAGGTGGCACTGAAAAATGTCATTAAATTTTATAGGTATCTTATCCAAATTTTTTCTCCAAATTTACAAATATGTCATCTAATTTTACTGGTTATCATTGTATATTAACATTAGTATAACTATACTATACAGAAAAATTTGCCAAAATGTCAAGTTTTACTTTTTTATTTATATATTGCTTGCCTTTAGTTTCCTTTAATTTTCCTTCAATTTACCTTTTACCAGAATGTCAAGTGAACTATCAATGAAGCTATTAATCTGACACAATTTTATCAGCGCCACTAACAAAAAAGACTGAAACCCATTAAGACATCCATAATGTATAAAGTAGAAGCTTACCATAATTTTATCTTCCACTTAAACTCGTATAGTATGTTGGAATCCTAAGTCCTTAATGGGGTTCCTGTTCAATCAATAGATAATGCCAGACAAATTGGAATGTGCAGATTCAATTTGTTTGGACCTTTATACTTCTAGTTTACATATAATCGAGATATGAAAAACACAGTTGTGAGAAACACAAGTGATCCGGGTTTTTGAGTGATATTTCCCGGGTATAATCAAAGAGTTTATTTTGATATATTTGTGTGTGTACAATTTTCAATCTTGAATTGGTATCAGAGCTAAGATCAGAAGGCTGTGAAATCATACCTTTCATCATGTCGGATGGAGGAGTTGGAAGAAACGAGCAGCAGCGAGTGTTGCTCACTCAATCGACCGGTGGCGGTGGCGGATCGAAAACCGAAGTGGGGTGGAGCGATGCCATACTTGTCCGATCGGTTGTCTCATGTGGTGGATCGGTTGTCGCCGGTTACTCGAGTAGAGGCAGCGGCGGAGGGATGAACGGCGGTGGCTGCGGATTGAATCGAGAAGACGGAGGAGGCGGGAGGATCTCCGAAATCAAAAGAAAGAGAAGCGAGAAGAACACCATCAGGTTTTGTTTACCCGATCCAATGGTGGTGCTAGCCCGATCCAGTGGCGGCGGCGGTGGTTCGATCGGAGCCGGCGGCTCAAGAAGTGGAGGCGGCGGAAGAGTTAGCGAAGAGGATGGAACACCGATCGGGAGAGAAGAAACAGATGGCGGCGGTGGTTCAGTCGGGAACGCCGGCGGCTCGAGAAGGGGTGGCTGGCGACGGTGGAAGCTCGAACTCTGGTGGTTATGGATCGCATCGAGATGGAGGTCAGGCGAGGGTTATGCCTGTCCGTTCGAGTGGCGTCGGTGGCAGCGGAGGATCGCGTGGTGGTGCCGGCGGATCGAGAGGAGGAGACGGAGGAAAGAATACCGAAAGCGAGAATTGGGGAAGAAGAAAGGGAGACGGGTTAAAAGAAAGAGAAGCCGGGTCTGGCGGGTTCGGGTCAGGTGGATCCGGATCCGGAAGTGGATCTTGGTCCAAAAACAAGCCCAATTCCTTTAAAATAAGCTCAAAATAATTCCAATTTGAATTCTGGCCCAAATCAAAACGCGAAAAAAGATCCGTCAAAAATCACGAAGACGTCTCTAGAAGGACTTAGAGATTCGGGGGTGATTGTTGGAATCCTAAGTCCTTAATGGGGTTCCTGTTCAATCAATAGATAATGCCAGACAAATTAGAATGTGCAGATTCAATTTGTCTGGACCTTTATACTTCTAGTTTACATAAATACCTGCATAATCGAGATATGAAAAAACACAGTTGTGAGAAACACAAGTGATCCGGGTTTTTGAGTGATATTTCCCGGGTATAATCAAAGAGTTTATTTTGATATATTTGTGTGTGTACAATTGTCAATCTTGAATTGGTATCAAGTAGAAGTAGAAGCTTACCATAATTTTATCTTCCATAATGTATAAAGTAGAAGCTTACCATAATTTTATCTTCCACTTAAACTCGTATAGTAACTGTCGTCATTAGAGGGGTAATGTCGTAATGATCCAATATAATTAGAGTATCAAAGAATAATGAAAAAGTAGATTTTGGTTGTGAATGTGGAACAGATAACTGATCAGACATACAATCTTAATATTTTCAAAAACATTAATGAAAAAGAAAATTATATGATATTTTGTATTCGTACCTTGGAATATCCAAAATCGCAGATTTTGAGTCTGGGAGCTTGACTACCATCTCGAATTACAAAATATCAAAAAGGGCTACCGGTAAGCAACTAAGCAAGAAATGATATCAATGACAGTGAGCACCAAATTCAGTGACAAATAAGTAATCAAACACGATTAACCTTTAGCTAGAAGGGTAGAAATCGGAAATCAGTAGTAGAAGCAACCAAAAATAAAAAATAAAAAAAACATTACCAAGTAGTGGCCTAAGGTGGTCAACGGAGATCTGAAGTTGTTGCTGGTATGTTTTATGGATTGAAGTGGAACTTTGAAGTGCTGGAATTCCCTCACAGAAAACAAACATTATAAATTAGAAACAGAGAAACCCTACCATGAAAACAGTTGAGTTGTTGCCTTGTTCTGTCTTTTTAGTAGTCGCGACGGTGGGAGGCGCGATTTCAACGTCGATTTCTGTTGGTGTCGCCAAGATCATGATGATTTCAAAGAGGATTTTAGATGGAGTCCATTAGGTCAGATGATTTTCAGCGTGAATGGGAAGAAGAGAGAAGAGAGGCGTAGCAAGGGAACGTGAGATAAATTTGTATTCCTGATTTCTTGAATTCAAATTTGATTGCTAATTTGACTGAAACCGTTTCCTAAATAAATGGGATTTAAATTGAAACCGTTTTGCAAATAAAGACCGGAATTTAATTTTCATAATTATTATCGAACAATGTATAGGAATGAGCGGGAAATCAATATCAAAGGGAATGAGAGGGTGCCATGTGGCAATTAAGGGTTCTAAAAAAATAACACCTGGCAAATTTAGTGTTGCTTTATTAGTATAGATAGATTATATTTTCTGAAAATAAAACAATCAGACCAAGCGAATTAACCAAGGTGGGTACGGACCGATCAGGCGATCAGGACTATGCTAGACCATCTATCTATAACTAGAGATGCACATTGTAATTGTTGTTTTTATCTAAACTGAAAACTGAGACGAAACCAGTTTGAGGCGTTCATAGTCTATTAGACTAGATTAAATTGAACCGTCAGTTTAAGCCGGTTTATAAATAGCAGTTAGAAAACCAGTTTTTATGTTTTATCTTGTTACCATTAGAATTAAAAAAACTTAACTTTTTTATATTCCAAACTATTGTATAGTCGTTTTTTTGGCCGAAATGATCATATTACCCCTAGGCTTAGTATAAATACTTATTGGTTTTGTCACACCGCTCAAAACGCTCTTCAATCTCAAAATCTCGACTATATTTGAAAATTTTCATAATCTAGATTCCGTAACTCATTCTTAATTTTTCTGATAAAAAATGGCATCATCACAACCATCAGCGAGGGGCTCACACTCAACAAATGAAGAAGTCGTCGTTATTCTTGAGCATACTCTAACCTAAAAGGTGGGGACAACTTTTTGGGTTTTTGAACGGCCAATACATACTTAAAAGATGAGAAGAAAAATAAAGTAGACAAAAGTTTATGTGGTTCACACGATTAGGGTAATTATGCAACATCACTGGACGAGTTAAAGAGGTTTATTATTAGTTTCAGAATGATGTTTATAAATTACATTGAGATGTCTTATATAGAGCAAGTTTGAGACATATGAAATTGTGTCTATTTGATGTGGGTTATTAACATATTATAACACCATATGTGGTAGCTTCCCGAGGATTCTGCAAGCGGAGGCTCCCCCTTGGCCCTCACTTGAAGCAATTAGTCTCCACAATTTAACAATCTCCCACTTGGAGGCCAATCAACAAATCAACTATCATCCAAGGCGTCTACCTCTCTTAAGTCTAAAACTGTCTAACCTCATCTTTATAGTTATCCTCATTCTCATCATTTATCTCAAAAGTTAAGGACAACTTCAACATATATGAATCCTACCAAGATAGTCTTATTTATTCTGAAACACAAGGCACCATCAAAAGTGTATTTCAAGTAGCATAACAGCCACCTGATTGAGTCATGATGCTCTCTCTTAGGATTGGACATAAACTTGTTCATAACTCCTATTGCATTAGTTATGTCTGATCTCGTACATACCATAACACATTGAACTATCGTTTGTTGATGCATAATGAAACTCTAGCCATCTTTTCATTCTCTTCCTCTATTTGTGGTGATTTATTCTTTGAGGGCTTCAATTAGTTGGTGATTTTTTCTTTGAGAGCTTCAACTGGTTGCTGAAAGGTGTGCTTCCGGTTATATCATCTGTCATTATAAACTTCTCACACGCTTTTATGATGTAGTTCGCTTGGAAACAATTAAGAGTTCCTCAAGTTATATTTTTACTATACTCTTGAAAAGTACTTATATAGTTATCCTAAGTCTTTCATCTCAATTTCTTGAGACAACACCTCCTTATTTTGTTGATCTCCTTCATGTGTGATCCAACCATCATTACATAGCAATAATATAATATATGAAGAATCAAACATCTTTACATCTTTAGGTAACAACAAAGCCCCATCTCATATCTCGTGTCCCTATTAATTTACATGAAGTTGTCAAACTTAAAGTACTATTGTATCGATACTTTTCTTTAATACTTACATGAAGTTGTCAAACTTAAAGTGCTATTGTCTCGATACTTTGCGTTAATACATAAAAGATATTCTGTAGTTTACACACCTTATTTTCCTTACTAGTCATATGTAAACCTATGAGTTGTGACATGTATATGTCATCATCAAGGTCCCCATGTAAGTAACTTGTCTTAACATCTAGCTACTCTAGATGTAGGGGCGAGCATTATTCACTTTAAACAGAAAAACCTCCTGAATCGTTGCTTAATCGGTTTTTCCGTTCGAGTTATTTGGTTGCGGTTCGAGTTATTTGGTTGTGGTTCTGTTTTCGGGTTGATGATCGCCCTTAATTAGTTTGAAGGTTCGAGGCTCTGCTTGGTTATCAACGATTTGGGTTGAAAACAAAAAAATTAATAAAAAGCTTTATAAACAAAACCGAACAATCGCAAACACAAAAAGCATAAATTCAAATGTCCTTTGGTTTGATCGTATAAGCAACAGTATTGGTAAAGCATCAAAGTGGATGCTTAGTGTACATCCATGTCACTCTAAAAATTGAATGCTCAAATCATTAGCATTATCTTAACTAGAATGTAATAAATGTTTAGAATTTCAATATGATACCATTGGTTTGACTGCTACTCTGCTCACCTGTCTTCCGTTTGGACATATTCTCGAAGGGCACACAAAAAATATTTATAAAAGTCAATATACATGTTTGTTCGTTCTTTCGTATACGTTTCAGTTTTCCCTTTGTGATAGGTATTATTATCAAGTCTTACATGTTTGCTTTTACATACCAATATATTATCCAGTTAATTACCAGAACTTTGTTTGTAGCCAAACCGAAAAAGTGTACACGCTTTGAAGCAATATTTCGTCATATATTGATTTGTAATTCATGTAGAAAATATTATACAATAGCTTAAACATTTAGTGATTCACAACTTCCATTTAGAAATTTGTTATTTTTTCCATAAAATAACAACTTTTTATGGGGATGTCTGTTATATGATTTGACCCACCCACACCTGCCCAACTTGAAACCCAATTAACTTGTAAACCAAAAAAATCGACTTTCATATGGTTTGTTTTACGGGTGGTTTGGTGACCAAACCAAAATCGACTAACCTGAACCATTTAATCTGCCAAACCGAAATTCGTCCGATGCTTACCCCTATCTAGATGTAAGCCTTCAAAAACCATGATACCCAAAAGCAATCTGATTGTGGTTATCTTTACATTTTTACAGAATATCTCATTGTAATTAACTCCTTTTTTTGTTAGAACCCCTTCACCGCCAATATTTCCTTATATATAATAATTTCATCTTGATAATATTTTAATATGAACGCCAACTTGTCAATGCTTTATTTCCTGTTGAGAGTCAGCCACAGATCAAGTTAGTTTTTTTAAATGAACTCATCCTATCCTCTATAGCTTACTTTTATTGTATGAAAACCTTCATTCTTTAGTCCTCTACTATTACTTTGGCTCCCCATTCTCAATCAATAGGAAATAGTTTGTTGCTGAGGAGTATCAGCTGAAGGCCTCACTAACTTAAGAACTCTCATTCTCCTATGATTTTTCACTACTACTTGAGTTCTTTCTTATCTCTAAATTACTACTAAGATGTACAATGTATTTTTTGCAACTTCTTCAAACACAACTTTTTTTTTAGGAATAAGTACACCGACAAACACGCATACAAAATTATCTAGGATAGTGTGGAAGATAAGAAGAACAACCAAGAACACATGGATATAAGTAGTTTTCTATCTAAAATGATCAAGCTACGTCTACCGAAGAAATAATGAGATTTTATTTCTATATTAAATGTTATACAAAGCTCGTATACACTGCAATATAATACTATCATCTCATCCACTCACTCACTTAGCTTTGGTTACAAACATGGAGATGTATTTATAATGAAGAAATATCTAATAGGTACGGGGTGAATCTGTCACACCATAATGTGAGTGGTTAGGTGACCATGTTGGTCATATCACCATACTGCCATTACTAGTCCTTGAATTTAGTGCCAGACTTGTTCCACAAGTAAACCGAGTTGACTAACTTCTAAAAGCTATCTGAAGCAACATCTTACTTCCAAAGTAAAGGACAGCGTTTTAGACATCCCTCTAGACTTTGGACGGAGAATGCGTTTCTGCCATAAACATTTGGTTGACTTTGCTTCTAATCAATTTGAGTTCTCTATCCTTTACTTCTGAATACTGCTTTGTCTTTCACTCTAGACTGAATTCGACAAGTACTTCACCAACGAGGATTAGCTTCACCATTGGTGCTCACTTCCGAAATCTAAACTGAGCCATTACATCAGGATGCTATATATAAAGGGCTAGGTAGTGATAAAGGGAACATTGTCTACTTGATGTGAGTATTGACATCGTATGATGTCATATTTGGTAGCTACTCACGATAACCGCAAAGGCAGCTCCACCTTGACCATTGACATGACTACTACTAGAAACATTCAATCTCTACAACTCAATAAAGATGTGTCAAATGTCAAATTTATAACATCCTAGAATTAAAATACTTTAGGATATTATAATGATAGAATGAAGTTTCTTCGGATTGATAAAGTAGTGATGTAAAAATGTAATATTGGCCAAAAAGGCAATTTGGTAAAAAAGGATAATTCGGTTATTATAATAAATATGTGTTTAATTATGTTGTACATGTAATCTTTAATGAAATATTATGATTTTAGGGTGCATTTACTGGAATTTTTAATATAAATATTAAAAAAATAAGTGAAATATACAAGTTTAACAAAAATGTTAAGTGTTCTACTTTGAGACTACGTAAATCAGGTTTAGAAGTATTAAAATGGTGAGTTTAAAGCTCCAACATGTAGTTGGGACAAAGAAGGTAAATCATTTGAAATTAAAATGAAAAAGTTATGTCAGTTTGAATGGCATGTTGCATGTTTATGAAATCAAAAGTATACAAACCCTATGTTTGACACTATGGAAATGGGCTTAAAAGCATCAAAACTATGCATTCATGATTTTAAAATACAGATGAGACAAAAAATATTGCATGGCAAAAAGAATCAACTCAACCCAAATTCATATGATAGAGTTTTTAGTGTTTGAAGTTAACAAAAATGTTGCACGAGTTAGATAAAAAAGAAAGAAATTTAGCCAATCGAGAAAAAAAATACCTAAAATCACTAAGTGGTCTACTTTCGAGCTATAAAGGTATGCCATACAAATATTCAAATTATGATTTAGAAGTTTCAACATGTAGTTATTGCTACGAAGAAAATAGTGCAAAAAGAATCAGGTCAATAGAAGACGTATGAGGAAGTTATAGGGGTTCAAATTTGAAGAAAAATAATTTCAGAATAGTCAATTCCTCAATCGAGTTAGGGACAAGTCGAGAGGTCAATTTAATCAGGTACATGGGCACACGTGAAATCGGTGACATGCACGTGAGGGTGTTTGAGGCCGAGTTAGGGTCGGATTCGGGTCAAGTTTGTTGCTTTCAGTCGGTAGAAAGCGCAAATCTTTCATTTTTCAGCCCAAAAATCTCAAACTTTTCATATTTTTACACCTATTTTCACACATTTTCAACTAGAAACGTTATGAACATATGTGTGTGTTCTTAGTGTGTTTTGTGTGCGTGAATTCATTTCAAAAGGCATTGAAAAGAAATTCAAAGGGGATTCTAATAACCAAAAATTAAAGGTATTAATCATTTACCTTTTCTTTTATAATTAAGTTTGCAACTTTATGTTTAAAATATGTGAACATTAATTTTTATGGAAGTCTTTCATTATATAACGAAGTTTAAATAATCATGAGATAAGTTAAATAGACATGTTACCTAGCACTAATAACATGTATTGAGTAAATTACAAGCACGTGTAATTATGTATTTGAAATTTGAACATGAAAGCTTGGATAAATGAATTAAAGTAAATTCTTATGTTCATTAGCAATAGTTGTAATGCAAATTTATTGAATTATTCATGAGTGTTGAAGCATGATTGATAATTATGGGATATTATCTTATCCAAATATTGACAGTTTGGTTAATAGAACCAAATTTATAAAAAGAGTATTGTCCTTAAGTAGAAACATTGTTGGTGTATTGAATATTTAATGAGACAATTCTATAGGAATAGAAGAAGAAAGGAAGAAAGTTAAAGGAAAAAGACAAGAGGATGCATTATGGTTAGTTAGCCTAAGTATTGAGGTGAGTACATGTAGATCTTTTCCCAATATGGGACACATGTCAAAGTATTTTATTGTAATAAATTTCTTTACTAAATGCAATATGTATTGAGTTATTATTATCAAAGGATATGAAAGACAATGTAAATTACCTATTGTTTGTTACATATTGCATATCCTATTGAATGTATGTTGTTGAGAATGCATAAGGTACTTGGGTAATGCATCATAATGCATGAATTACATGACTACAGGTTGGATGGTTTGTCTAGTTTCTTGATGGAATATGTTCCTAAATGAAAGGCTAATAAGGAACAAGCTCCTACACAAGGCAGCGACCTAGAGAGCCATGTACTATGAAAGAGGATCCACTCTCCTTGCAGGTGTATTAGAATTCCCTTGGAAAGGGCACGGATTGGACTTGACATGTACTAATAATTTCATAGTGCTTGATAATAATACATATCATATGCATCATGTATGTTATATCCTTGAAATGTAAAACACTATGTTATAAAATATGTTGAGTATTGTAAAGTATGCTAATGATTTTGAAAGTATATGTTGTGTCTAAAACTCATGTACTCATGAGAAAATTTACATAATTTCTTTTATGACAAGTGTTCCGAGATAATGCGTAGAAGTTGGCCTCATATAGACATGAAGTTTTTAGAAAGGATTAGATGACATACGATTAGCATAAATTAAACACTAATAGAAAGATTGTTTCTAAACAATAGTTACATTTTGAATAGTTAGTGTTTACTATGACTTTCATCTTATGTAAACCCCGTATTAGATCATGAATATGAATGTATACGATAAATTGTATGGACTTGCTTCTTCGGTATATGGCATTAGCTCAACTAATGTATAAGTTTATGCAAATTCTACATGTCGAAAGTTGGGGTGTTAACTGAATAGATTGAAAAGGATGATATGCAATAAAATATGGTAAGTTTTTTCAATGTAATGGAAACACCACACTGAAAAATCACACAGAAAATTCATGCAAGACACTTAAAAAGTTGTGGATCCGAGTCAAGCAAATATTAGCTCGAACAACACATTGTTTGTGTATAACAACGACCTACGAGAAGCAAATGCATGCAAGACACTTAACAAGTTTATTAAATCCTCACAAGCATATGCAAAAACTGCTTTTTCTGATAATGGTAAGGGGATCTCGACACAAAGGACAAAACTCTCCTTCTAATCGATACAAATGCGCATTTGTTTAAAGGATTTTTGGATGATGTGGAATGGGTACATCATGTCTTTTCGCTTGAAAAAATATTTTCTCAAGTTGTACAACAAATACATGAAAAAGAAGTAGCACTAAGGGTAACACCTCCATGTATTGTGCAATGAGGAAGATGATGATGATCAAGACAACGACGGAGAAGAAAGAGACATCTATATTAGCAAAACGAAGAAAACAACATCAATACAAATAAAAATTGCATTTTGGTTTCCTACTTTTGTATTTATAATCAAATATAATATAGATATATTTTGTACTGGAGTTAATAATTGTTTGAAATTAGTTTTTGGTAGTAATTTCAAAAAACGAATTAATTGATTAACTAGTTTTTTGAAACCATGTTGTTACATGGGATACCAATATTTCCAACCAAAACTTATTTGAAAGCGATCATGTTTTGTGTAAATCCGTTTGTATAATAGCCTTACAATCCGATTAGATTTTAAAAACAATTCAGACAGTCCTAAGTGCACGTTTTAGAATCAATACCAGATTCTACACTCATTTCTAACTTGTATATCCCATATATTTTCACAAGGTACACTAGTCGTGTTTAGAGCATTTCTAACCCAATACCAAAATTTCTTTTTCACACCAAAACTTCTTTCTTATAAAATTTTGATATCGGTGAATAGTAAAACAAAAACATAGTGTTCTATTCATTTATATCAAATTTGATGCTAATTAATATTGTGTTCTACTATTTATTTACATCAAATTTTGTGCTAATTTTGTTTACAGTCTAGTTATTCAGGTTTGAATATCACATTTTTTTTAGTTTTTTATTTAAATGTATGATGACATTTTAAATGCACTATTTGTTGCATGTAATAATATATAAAAATTAAATTGTTCAAAAACTTTTTAAACGACAAGCGAGTCTAATGTTAAAGCTTGTAATATTCTAATATGAGACTGTGTTGTTATTTATAAGTGACACGTCATCTTTCCAATTAGTTAACAGTTAATGATTTTGTTAAGTTAGTTAGATGGTAGTTAGAAGTAGTTAGTCCTTTCCTTTTACTGTATATATTTTCCCTGTAATCATTCCATTAGTTCAGTTGAATGAATTGTTACATTCATCATTTCTTATCTTCATCTTCTCTAAAATCAATATGGTATCAGAGCTTATTCCGCTTCAATTGATCTTGTTTTGTTCATCGTTTGATTTCTATTTCGTTTCTACATCAATTGATCTTGTTCATCAATTGATTTCGTGATTTTAATTCCTGAATCTCATTCTCTTTCGTTTTCGTTTCTCTTACTCTGTTTTTCACTCATCAATGGCGACTCCAAACAATCAAGCCAATCCAGTTCCTGTATCTTCTTCTGATCCGCTTTATCTTCATCCATCAGATCATCCTGGAATGTTACTTGTTTCTAAACATTTTGATGGATCGAATTACAATTCCTGGAGCAAAGCGATGTCGATTGCTCTATCAGCAAAGAACAAATTAGGTTTCATAAATGGAAAAATTCTGAAACCAAATGAAAATGATCCAAACAGTTATCTGTGGCAGAGATGCAATGATATGGTGACATCGTGGATTCTGAATGTTCTAGCTGGAGAAATTGCTGAATCAGTCATTCATTCGTGCTCTTCTCATGCGATTTGGACTGATCTTGATGATCGCTTTGGAAAATCAAATGGAGCTAAATTGTATCAGTTACAGAAGGAGATTTCTGATTTATCTCAAGCAACCAGTGATCTTGCATCATACTACACCAAACTCAAGAAATTATGGGACGAATTAACTGCTTTATCATCAATTCCTTCATGCACATGTGGAGCTGCTAATAAAATTCAAGAACTCGAACAAAATCAGCAACTAATCAAGTTTCTCATGGGGCTAAACAATGAATATACTAACACAAGAGGTAACATTCTTATGATGAAACCTCTTCCCACTGTTGCTCAAGCCTATGCGCTTCTTATTCAAGATGAAAAACATCGTGAGGTACAATCTGCTGCTACTTTTCTATCTGAATCTGCATCCATGAATGCTAAGAATGGAACTAATTTCTCAAGAGTGAACTATGATAACAAGAAAAATGTTGTTTGTGCTCATTGTAAGAAGCCTGGACACACAGTTAACAAATGTTATCGTATTATTGGATTTCCAAAGGATTTCAAATTCACAAAGACAAGAAATGTTGCTGCTAATGCTATTCAAAGTGAACATGAGTCACCTGTTACTTCTTCATCTGATCCACAATTTTCAGATCTAATCAATACTCAATTTCAGCAATTAAGTGGACAATATCAGCAACTCATGTCTATGATGAATTCAGCCAAGAACAATTTCGTGGACAACAATCAAAACTCATCTGATGTTACAAAAGACCTTGGAGTTTCTTCTCAAATCAATTTTGCTGGTAATTCTTCCTCTTACAAACCACCACGAAATTGTCATTACCTTATCACTTCTACAACTACTTGGATTATCGATTCTGGTGCAAGTAACCACATGTGCTATGATAAATCTACTCTATTCCAAATAAGAAAACTTGATCAACCACATTCCATAACATTACCGAATGGTCAACAAACCTTTGCCTTTGAAATTGGGAATACTTTCATTACAGATGGTGTTATATTACGAAATGTTCTATATGTCCCTCGATTTCACTATAATCTTTTATCCATTGGAAGACTTTGTAAACAACTCAAAACCTTTGTCGTTTTCTCAGAAAATTTCTGTTTCTTACTGCAGGGCCCTTCTATGAAGAGGTCTCTGGTTCTTGGTAAGCATCAAGCTGGTCTCTATCTCTTCCATTCAAAATCTCAAGGATCCAAAGAAGTTGCTATGTCTGTCACTTCTCAAAAGCCATCAAACTCTTCATTTTTCTTTGATTCTCTTTGTAATGTTGTTTCCAATGATGATGTAGTTTCCTTATGGCATAAACGCCTTGGACATCTACCATTGTATAAACTCAAAACATTTACATTCATAAACAATAATCTTTGTAATAATGATTTCGTTTGTAATATTTGTCCCAAAGCACGACAACATAAACTTCCATTCAAACAAAGTTCAATTCACACTTCTTCACCTTTTGAGCTTATTCACATTGATACATGGGGACCATACAATACTAAAACATATGCTGGTCAATCCTATTTCTTAACATTGGTTGATGATTATTCAAGATCCACATGGACCCATCTTTTAAGCACCAAAAGTAATGCTTTCCAAGTCATTAAAGGATTTATATTCATGGTAAAGACTCAATTCGGTAAAAAGGTGAAAATGATCAGATCTGGTAACGCATTTGAACTTGGGACAAGCAAAGAAGCATCACAGTTTCTACAAGAAAAAGGGATTATTCACCAAACAACATGCAGAAGTACACCCCAACAGAACGGGGTAGTAGAAAGGAAGCACAAACATTTATTAGAGACAGCCAGAGCATTAATGTTTCAATCTAATCTTCCACTCAAATTTTGGGGAGATTGTGTTCTTACAGCCACTTATCTAATCAATCGTTTTCCATCAAAACTCCTCAAAGGTAAAACTCCTTTCTCTCTGCTGTACGGATCAGATCCAATATATTCTCATCTCAAGGCTTTTGGGTGTTTATGTTTTGCAAATACACTCAAGGAAAATAGAGATAAATTTCAACCGAGAGCTATTCCATGCATATTAGTTGGATATCCTTTTGGGAAGAAAGCCTACAAATTATATGATACTCATTCTCACAAAATAATCATTTCAAGAGATGTTATTTTCCATGAAAATATTTTTCCATATCAGTCCACAAACCTTAATCCTATTCATCTTTCCACTTTTGCCCCTCAAATGGATCATCATTCTTTCGATGATTCTGATCCCATCATTTCCGATTTTACTCCTGAAAATACAAATGTTGAAGTTCATCTTCCTGTTGCTGTTCAACCTGATAATCTTCCTAATGTTAGAAGGTCTGAAAGGACACGTCATCCACCCACTAAACTTCAAGATTATGTTTGTGAAAGTTTTTGCAATCATACAGTCACAGATACTTCACCTTCCAATCACATGTGTTTTACTTCATTAGATATCAAAAGCCAAGATTTAGTTACAAATGTCAATGCTCTCTTTGAACCTTCAAGTTATGAAGAGGCTATTCAATTTCCAGAATGGAGAGATGCCATGAACAAAGAATTTGATGCTTTACAAGCAAATCACACCTGGATTATTACTGATCTTCCAAAAGGAAAGAAACCAATCAACTGTCGATGGGTCTATAAAATCAAATACAAGGCAAACGGAGAAGTAGAAAGATGCAAAGGGAGATTAGTCGTTAAAGGTTACACTCAGAAAGCTGGTATTGATTATACTGAGACTTTCTCTCCCGTTGTTAAAATGACAACTGTTAGATCTCTGATTGCTATTGCTGTTAAAAACGACTGGAAAATGCACCAATTAGATGTAAATAACGCTTTTCTACATGGGGAGCTAGATGAGGAAATTTATATGCAATTACCACCAGGGTTAATCGTTGATAATCCAAATCAAGTTTGCAAGTTACAAAAATCTTTATACGGCCTAAAACAGGCTTCAAGGCAATGGTATGCCAAACTATCATCAGCCTTAAAGGACAAAGGATATCAACATTCAAGGAATGATTATTCTCTATTTCACAAGTCAATGGGTGCTTTTGTCACATATGTTGCTGTTTATGTTGACGACATAGTGATTACTGGGAATAACAATGAAGAAATTTCTCAGTTAAAGTCTTTTCTCGATGACAAATTCAAGATCAAAGATCTAGGATTTCTTAACTTCTTTCTTGGAATTGAAATCCTATATTCTCCAAATGGTGTTATTTTGACTCAAAGGAAATTTGCAAACGATTTACTCAAAGAATTTAAATGTGATCGAAAAGCTATCTGCCCTCTCCCTTCTAATATCAAGTTATTGATTAATGAAGGAGATGTTTTGCCAAGTCAAGAGACATACAGACGACTTGTTGGAAAGCTAAATTTCTTGACAAATACACGACCAGACCTTGCTTTTACTGTACAGCATTTGAGTCAGTTTATGGCTGATCCACGAGTTCCTCATATGGAAGCTACCCTCCATACACTCCGCTATATAAACAATAATCCTGATCAAGGATTGTTTTTTAACAAAAATGACGATTTTACCCTTCGGGCTTACTGTGATTCTGATTGGGCTGCGTGCCCTCATTCTAGAAGAAGTATAAGCTGGTTTTTCATTATGCTTGGAGGAAGCCCAATTTCATGGAAATCTAAGAAACAAGTGACTGCTTCATTGTCCTCCGCTGAAGCGGAATATAGAAGTATGGGAAGAGTCACTGCTGAGCTGGCTTGGTTATCTCGATTATTACATGAGCTGTCTGTTCCAAATGTTACTCCAATACCTGTTCGTTGTGACAACCAAGCAGCGATCTATATTGCAAGAAATCCTGTTTTCCATGAAAGGACTAAACACGTAGAAATTGACTGTCACTTTGTAAGAGAGAAGTTGCAAGAAGGGTTGATCTCTCTTCAACATGTTCCAACAAATTCACAACTTGCTGATATGTTTACAAAGAACTTGCCCAGCAAAAATCATTACCGATTACTTTCCAAGTTAGGAGTTTCTCACTCTCCAACTTGAGGGGGTTGTTGTTATTTATAAGTGACACGTCATCTTTCCAATTAGTTAACAGTTAATGATTTTGTTAAGTTAGTTAGATGGTAGTTAGAAGTAGTTAGTCCTTTCCTTTTACTGTATATATTTTCCCTGTAATCATTCCATTAGTTCAGTTGAATGAATTGTTACATTCATCATTTCTTATCTTCATCTTCTCTAAAATCAATAGACTGAGTGTTTAAATCTCAAATGATCGCTATTAGCCCATATTGATGGTGTTTTAAATTGCTATAATTATATACATTATATTAATCTAACTTTAATGTTATAAATGCATCTTTTTATTTGATTAAATGTTTCATTATTTAATATGGTAAATAATTCGAAATCAATTACGTACCATACAATTCATAATATTATAACAATAAAGAAGAATGAGTCAAAACTTGTGAAAAGAACTAATAAATATAAGATAATCCCATCGATGATAAAGAACACAGAATCGATTTGGACTATTCTTTTTGCAACAAAAATAGTATCATGAGTTGAAGAATCTCTTAAAAGAAAATTCTACCATTTCTACTTTCGAATTCCAATACATTCATTATGATCATCAAAAACTTGATCCATCGATCATATGACCAAGGGGGAAAAAACCCACAAAACATCAGCCAAATCTGGGAAAAATTATCATACAACAGGCAAATACACAGTAATACGTTTTCATACATCTAGACTTGACCATATACTACGGTTAAATAAAAAAGATATAGATAGTACGTCATATGAACATAATAAGTCACGATTTTCCACTCTCCACCCCTCTAACGCCTACTAATCCCCTCAATAAGTTAAACATTTCCATAAACTAGCAATCCCTACACACAACCCCACAACCGCAAGCACCTTATGCATATACACACCTCCAGAAACCCAACTTAAAATGCCATGAGAAAATTCAGATTTTGGCTTCACATTTGAAGTAAAAGATTCATCAACTTCTCTAATGGTTCTTGACACAGCATCACTAGCAGTTGGGCTATGCTTCTTTTCCTGTAAAACCCAAGATTTTAAAATCAATAAATTTGTAAAAACAGAAGTTTATTTTCAAGGGTAAAAAGGGAAACTGAAACCCACCTCAGTCACAATAGGAGACTGAAACCCTACTTGTATTTTCTTCTGTAAACGGATTCTTCTTGGTGCAGTTCCTTGGTTATTGAAGTTTATGCCATTAGAAGCCTTTGGTTGGCGACTCCTTATTATAATTCCATTTCCAAAATTACCCTCACCATTAGATGCCAATGCAATATTGCTACTGCTACTACTGCACGAATCTTCCTTTGGTGCTTGATTTTCTTGAGGAACATGAGACATAATAACATTTTCACCAATTGTGTTTTCAAAACCACCATTGATAGGCTACATAATTAAGAAACAAGGTGAGTATAAATTATAATACAATAAATGTTATATTTATATGTTTTGAGTATTTGTAAATTGTATGTATATTATTATGTACCTGAACTTGGATAACTTCACCATCTGATTCACTGCTGTATTGGTGAACTTCGGGTATGGAAGCTTGATGAAGAGATTCACCAAAAGAAAACTGATCTGGTTCATTCAAGAAGCTGTTGGAGAATTCCATTCCGGTCGTCCCGTATTGATTCTGGATTCCGTAATGTTCATTTCCGGTTCCGGGGTTTACCATTCCGTAGTTGTACGTGGATCCAAGCTCTAATTGCATCTGGGAATGGAGAGGGGAGAATATTTTTGAATCGAAGTGTTCTGGTGATGCGTCCCAGAATTGCAGAGCTTCTTCAAGATCAAAATCGAGATCGGTCTGATAGAGAAAAAATTAGAATATTAAATAAACCAACAAATGGGTATGTAAAAGTAGTATTAAAAATCAAAATGTAATGTACCATGAGTTTGGAATGATCGTAATAGTCCAGAGGGTCGTTTGTTCTGTGTTGATCTTCAATTTTGAGATTTTCTTTGATTAAAGGTTGAATGTTTGGTTGACCAGTCAAAATTGGGGTTACGGGTTCTGATTGAGGATCTTCAGTGGATGATTTTACAACGGAAAGAGGTGAAGCGATACTTTGATCGACATCAGTAATGTCTACACTTTCAGCAGGATCGTCCTTCCCGTCGTGTTTCTTGAACAAACGACAAAGCACATACGGACTCTGCAGGAATAAATTCACCATCAATTTGTGAGAATCGATACCGACGATACTTTGAATTCAATCAATTATTATTATTGTTATGGCCTAAAGAAGATTCAACTTAGGGTTTACAGACCTGTCCGGGATGTGTACCATCGAGTTCCTTTTCAGTAGCACAGTACTCGTGGATCACCCAATGAGTTCTCTCGCCTTTAGGAGCCCTACCAGTATAGAAAACAAGCGTCTTCTTCCTTCCAATCACTGAGCTCCCTCTGCTGGTCTTGATGGTTCTATCTTTTCCGGTAGCCTTCCAGTAGCCGGACACCGTAGCACGATTTGATCGTTGTCCGTTTTGATACTTTCGATCTTTAGGGCAAAAGAAGAACCATTCGTTGTCGATGGACTCAATCACCGACAAATCTACATAGAATTTAGTCCGAAAACAATCTGTTAGCTTATCCCTAAATAATTAAGATTCCGAATCTAGGAATCGTGAAAAATAAGAATCGAGAGAACAGAAAAAAAAAGATACCTGGCAAGTCCCATGGCTCTTTCTTGCAAACATCGACTTCGCGAATACAACTCACTTCTTTATCAAAACCGTTGATCTTCAATCGTAAGTAATGATTTACAAGCTCTTCGTCGGTCGGACGAAATCGGTAGCCTACCGGAAGAGATTTTGCAGGCAAGACGTCCATTTTAGGAAGCCAAAACTAGAAATTGAAATCAAGAACGAGATGCACAGCCTAACAAAAAGATTTATAAGAGTTTGTATTCAAGTAATACTTGTGTTTATGAATTGGAAATTGGGTAGGTTTTTGCAAAAGGGGGGTTTTTATCAGCTTGAAAACGTCAGCCGAGTGCGTATTGTGAAAGAGGAAAGTGCCAGTGAGCTTCATTGGAAAAGTACCACACTTTTGATTCTGCGTATATGCAGCGCGTACATAAAATGGACAACAATGAAGTCTTAATTTCGGTAATGCCCTTTATAATTTTGTCGTCACTCGTCACACATAAATTACGATTACAATTTTGTCTGGGGGTAAAATGGGGAGTAAGGTTTTATTAAAGCTTAAGGAGGAAGATAAGAAACAAGAGTCACATAACCAATTAGACGACGACACGTTGACAACTCCACACTCAGTCTTATGTCGCCGGTTTTTGACACGAAACTCAAAGACCACCAACAAATCATATGGATACCCTTTACAAATCTTTAAAGTAAAACCACAAAATATTTCACGATTGCATCTTCAAATCATTTATCTTTTAGTTCCTATATAATTTTTCTGTACAAGTACAACTTACATATACAAATACAGATACATACACAGCACTCGAGGGCAGTGAGGAAATCTTCTAGAATCTAGATTCCATTTTCAATAAGTTTCTCTAGTTTTCCCACACTCTCAAAGACATTATGCACTTCAAATTCTCATGCGGTGTCGTTTTGATTCATTGTTATCTGGAGCCAAACCATTAAGAAATCATCCTAATCGGTGAAAACACAACAGTAAGCCTCGCATGATCCGATAACGAATAATCTTCTGGCCACAATCCGTTTTCTGTTTCCGTTGGGAATAACGCCGCATTTTTCACTCCCAATCCCAACGTTAATTGCGGACCATTCATCGTTTCATCTTGATCTTTAATCGTGTTTTCAATATGGCAACTCCACATCGGATTCCATATTCTTTCTTGAAATTCTTTATGATCAAGAACACCATTCCCATCTATGTCGGCTTGAATCCATAAATCTTTTATTTCATTCTCGGTAAGCCCATACATATGTCCGATAAGATTCAGCTTCAATGAAACAAAATAATCAAATTAATGATGCCGATTCAGGGTACACAGTTTCTGTGTGGGTAATCTTAAATAAACCCCCCTATGTGTGTGGGTGTGTGTTATGTATGTTGACCTACACACACATGTCACATCATGGGTTTTTTTGGCACACCCCTTTCTGTATTTATTAAAATATTCTTTTATGATACCTGTCGCAATGCGTCGCAAAAACCAGAGTATGTAATACAATCACCATCGCCAACAGCCTTCAAGAATTCAAATGCGTCTTCACGCGTAAGTGATGCCCGACTCATTTGATACTGAAAAAGAATTTTTTTTTTATTAAAAAAAAAAGTAAAAATGCATTCATAATGCTGAAAAAAGAAATTAGAAAGGATAATGTTGGGTTACCTTGAACAACCCGAAAAGTGCATCACTCCAACTTGATTTGAGTATTTTTCGGTGTTTATTTGGATTAAGAAGCCATATGAAATCCACACCACATATGTTTCCTCGATGATTTCTATGGCTAACCCACTGCATCAAAACAAACGAACCCAATACTAATAAATAAATAATTAAAAACATACGTTCTTGTAATGGTGATTTTATATTTGATTGACGATATTGACCTTATGTGCATCGGCGTCGGTATAATGATGAGCCATATCATATGACGATACAAATCCTTGTGATCTCAAAAACTTGTAAACATGGCCTCGTTTGCTCCCATTCCAGTCACTAAAATGGTGTGATTCAACATTAACACGTGGTGTACTTAATTAAACTTGTAATTAGATAAAGTAAAGATCATAGTTACCCGCAAAGAATAATGGGTAATTGAGTAAGATTGTTCTCTTTCAAATAAGCATCTACGTATTGCAAGATTTTGTACACCTATAAAACATAAATTATAAGGTCAATTTAAGAAGTGAATATAACATGAACACATGAGAAAGTATTTTTAAGATGGTTTACCTGTCGTAGTCTTTCTAAACACATGCTCGAATCATGTGGAAATAACAAGTGAGTATTGACTATGAGAATTTCGGGACACACATTTCTTGTTCTACATTGTGGGAAAGGTGCAACTACTTCAACATGCAAAAGTTGAGCAACTCGATCTCCAAAATCATTGAAGAGGAACTCTTTATGGTCGAGAACATGAAAGTAATCTTTATGAACTGCCGTTAATAAGCCTGTTTTATTTGAAGAACAAAAAGAAACTTAGAATTTGATAGAAATCAAAAGTCAAAACACTCGTATTTTTTGATATTTTGGTGGAATTGCGTACCATCGCCACGATTATTGGTGCGTGGAAGCTTGAAAATGAAATAACCTGCGGCCCCAAGCCTTGTGTCGTATATGTTTACAAGTTCTTCGTTGTTGACCCAAAATTCCTAAGAATAAACGATGTTGCTTTTTCAGATTCGATAATGTCAATATTCGATATTCCCGAAGAACGACGAGTAACAAAGGTTTTGAAAATTGAATATTTGGGAATGATAAAAACCTGGAGACAGATAATAGATGATTGTTCGCGTAAGAGCATATCTAAGATTCTTTCATTTCTATCCAACCAATAGGGTCTGAATTCACTTTCTCTGCAAGTCCGATCCTGTTCTTTTCCGAAAAGTAGAGCATATTTTCAAATCAGAATAAAACCCCAATCACAAAAACATCAAAAAAAAATATGAAATACAAGCAGTAAACAGATGATAAAGGGATTTAAGTAATCAGGGATATGGGTTTTACCTCATGAATAAGGCGTTTGTAAATAGGAGCAAGGATATTGAAGGTTGTGCATGAAAAGCAAGTTGGGTCTGCAATGGTGGAAGCGATCGGATAACTGTCGATTCTCGATGACCTTCTTTTGCTCATTCCTCTGTTCTTCCTTCCCATGATTCCTAATTGTTACGATAATCTATAAAATCATATATAACAATCTCGATTTGTGTGGACGGTAACGAGCAATAAGAAATTAGAAAACTGAAGACAGTGAGTTTCAAAGGCGGGTTATGGAGGAAGACAATGGGTTACCTTGTATGTATTCGTATATATACATGATGGAAATGGCTAATGAATGGAGAAACAGAATCAAATTGTGTGGGGGCACCATGGGTTTGTACCATCGAGCCAGAGAAGGGGATGAACATCTGTGAATGTATACGAGAGAATATGTTTCTTTTCGCAGAATGTGCGGTGCTTATGGCGCATAATTCGCTTTCACTTCAATAAAAACTAGTGGTTATCGTACATGAAAGAAAAGATGTCATTCTTTTTGCGGTTCAATACTCGCACATTTTTATTCATTGTCATCAAATACAAATAGTAGTTAACACTTAACACTGGTTAAACTAGAAATGTTTTCTTATAAGATTATTGATAAAATTAGTCATGAAAATGTTGGTTTTTGTTATCTGGTTATTTATCTATTAATTAAAAACCGTGTTTTTGTGCATCCCCTGTAACGTTTTTTTTTTTGTTGGTTTTTTTTGGTGTCACGCGGATATGTCGTTGCTTTCTTCGTTTCCAGTTTCTTCTTCCACCGCTTCATCTTCAATATGTGGTTCTTTAGCTTTCTTGGTTTCCACGACCATCCCTTCTCCCACCGCTTCACCTCCATCCTCTCATCGCGGTCATCTTCTCCGCTGCACAGAGTCGACACTCTAATTTTTGTGATGATCGAACAGATGTATGTCGACTGGATGGCACTCTGTTTTCCATAATCGGTGGACTTTGTTAACTCCCAACCGACAACAAAGCAACGGTTTGCGAAAATCCAGGCAGGCTCGATTGCTTCATCGGACGCTACCACTGGCGGTTCCCCTTCTCCTCCCGCATCCCGTCCCGGCAGTCCCATTTCCAGCACTTCTGATGTCAGCTCCGGTAAGTACCGCTGCAGCGCCCATCAACCGTTTGATTAAATTACTGCTGTTCGTTTTCGTCAGATTTTGTCGCCATTCGTTATCGGTAATCTCCAATGATTTCAATCTCTACTACAATTCTCGCCCAATTTTCCAATTTTGAAAAAGTCGGATCGTGATCCTCTTTTTTTGGTACGCTCAAGATCCCTAGAATTTTCTCATCTTTAGAAATTAGTAAATTCACATATGCACGCTGGATTTTGTGATTTGTTTATCATTTTAGGCAAGATGATGATTGGAGATCTAGGAATCGAAGCTAACGAGTCCGCATTTTGTGAGGTTGCAAAGCTCTTGCCGCTTCCTGAGCTTTTGCTATCAATTTCTTCAATTAAGGCAGACTACATTGCGCGCCAACATATTATCTTCATTGCTTTCTTCACTAAATTTCTAATCTTTAAACTTATCAATCGAAGTAAAAGCAAATGTTAGCACCAAGCTCACCTTTTCTTTACTTTCTATGGAATACAAATACAAATTTGATGTAACTTCAGTGGTTACCATAGATTTATTCTTCAATCCAAATAACCTTCTGCAAATTAGTCTTCTGTTCAATTGCTATTGTATTTACTAGCTTTCACTCAAATAATTTCCTTCCGTTTATTTCAGGCAACCGATGCACAACTTAGCACTATAGTTGTTGAACAGATAAATCTTTTTTCTTCTTCAAAACTTTCAATCATAATCCTGTCGCCATTTTTGAATGTTATTCATTTTGTCTGCAGGTTCATCAAGTGAGAAGTAAGAGATTTCCATTTTCTACATGTTCATATATGTATCTTCAATAGCGTTATCATTTATTTTATGTGGACTACAGTGAGCCCACTAGCCATGTCTAAATTTAAGGACAAGCATTTAAGGATAAAAGACAACCATATCACCTGAATAATCTTTTAGTCGACCCTTGTAATTTGATGCTTTTATATGTCCATAAGTGCGTCAATGAGAATAATGGGAGCAGCAGGTGTGCCACTTGTGCCTGGGTACCATGGTCATGAACAAGATATTGATGTCATGAAATCAGAAGCAGATAAAATCGGATACCCTCTTCATATAAAACCCACCCATGGAGGTGGAGGAAAGGTATGCATTTTCTCAAATAATAATAATACTAATTATTATTATTTGGAAAACATTTATGTAATCGTTTGTTGAGTTTTAGGGTATGAGGATTGTGGAAAATCCAAAAGAATTTGTCGATGCATTTTTAGGGGCACAATGTGAAGCTGCTGCTTCTTTTGGTGTAAACACAATTTTGTTAGAGAAATATATAACAAGACCAAGACATATAAAAGTCCAGGTAGAATCTTATTTGGTTACAAGATACTTTTGGAAGTAATATTTTTCAATTAGTCAAAATTAATAACCATTTAAACTTCATTTCCATTTCATAATGATAGGTATTCGGGGACAAACAGGGAAATGTTGTCTACTTGTATGAAAGAGATTGCAGTGTTCAAAGAAGACACCAAAAGATAATTGAAGAAGCTCCAGTTGTAATTAATAATTTAATATTCATAATTTCATATTTACTTTACTTTTTTTTAACTTCTACAATTTGACAGAATTGTAATTTGCAGCCAGATATTGTTAGCGACTTCCGTTCACGCTTAGGTGAAGCTACAGTATCTGCCGCCAAGGTAACGAGTCTATAATTTTGTTTTTTGCCAAAAAAGGGGAAAAAAACTAAGGGTAGTAAGTAAAATATTTTCAATGGTTTTACTGATTTGGCCGTTTGTATCTGATTGTTAAAGGCGGTTGGTTATCACAATGTTGGAACAGTGGAGTTCATTGTAGACACTCTTACTGGCGAATTTTATTTCATGGAAATGAAAACACGTCTTCAGGTAGAACATCCCGTGACTGAGATGATTGTTGGTCAAGATCTTGTAGAATGGCAAATGCGTGTTGCAAACGAACAATCCCTACCCCTTGGTCAACAACAAATTCCCATATCAGGTGACTAAACTTGGTGTTTATTTTATTTTACAGTTTTCTTGGCTTTCGATAAAATATAGTCTCTTTATTTTGGAATTTGTAGGGCATGCATTTTGAAGCGAGAATATATGCTGAAAATGTGCCTAGAGGATTTCTACCTGCAACTTAATATTACCGTCCTATTCCAGTCTCACCAATCAGTATGTTACATTCAAAAATTCCTAAAACCTATTTTCTTCTATCACTATTTTGATATATTTAATTCTTAGTTCGAGTCGAGACTGGAGTTGAAGAAGGGGACACTGTAAGCATGCATTATGACCCCATGATTGCTAAGCTTGTAGTATGGGGTGAGAATCCTTCTTTAGCATTAGTTAAATTAAAGGATTCATTATCCAAGTTTCAGGTACGCTAAATTACTTATATTTTACCAATTCTTGATAACGTTTAATTTACTCATGTACTTGTATTTTCAGGTAATTAAAAATCGTGTTTTTGTGCATCCCCTGTAACGTTTTTTTTGTATTGATTTTGGTTAACATGATTCCTCTATTTTACGGTCATTGAAGGGCATTTACATATTTAGTTAATAGTCAATCACTTCCACTAAACAAACATTTTATTTATTTTTGGTATCATAAAAACCATTTTAATTACCATGAAAATGTTTTTTTAGAGATTTCTTTCATAATTTGCAATAAAAGTCAATATGTTGTGGTGATAGGATACAGAGCTGTGGTTTGTGGAATGGATCCAGTGTGTTGTGAAACACCCTCCTGGATGGAAAACGCAAATGTTGACCACGGCTTTCATATGCTCTTTATAAAGTAGTTTGAGCTTATAACACTTCTCCTTCCGACTTTTCCCGACCCACTCAACGAGCTGCACCACCTATAGAACTGACGGAACCCGTGCATCGCACGGGGCCCCACTAGTTGAATATCAAATTGTGTTAATTTAAACATTAAAGTTTAAAATTGTCACAGTTTACTTATTGAGATAGACTATAACAGATTTGACATGCTACCGTCCTACATGACATGTCATGTAGGCTAATATCTGACAACCTTCGTCCATTTGGTGTTGTCGTAGCATTCATGTGGAATTTAGAAAAATTCAATATTATTATTATTATTATTATTATTATTATTATTATTATTATGTTACCCTTTGTGATTTTAAACTTTTTCTATTAGTTATTTTATTTATATTAATAACATTTGAAATAGGCCTAGACCTGGCAAACGTGTCGTGTCGTGTCGATTTCGTGTCGTGTCAAAACATTAAACGGGTTGAAAGTGCTCGACCCTAACCCAACCCGTTTAATAATCGTGTCGTGTCGTGTCAACCCGTTTATTTTCGTGTCGAGTTTCGGGTTTGGGGTTTAGAACTTGTAAATATATATCATGTCAATTTTCGAGTTGAAACACTAAGTATGTTGAAAGAATAGGAGTTTGAGGCGAAAATGAAAACATGAAAAACTAGTAGTAGAAGCATTCACACTAAGTTTATAAAGCAATTTTAAAATATTAGGAGTCGGGGAGATAAATGACGAGAAGATGAGAAGGAGAGACGCCCGAGTGAAATTGTGGAGTATGACAATGAATTTATGACCTAGGTGGTTAAGCGACTTTCACATTATAAAACACGTTAATAAGAAGTTTTTCTTTTAAATATGGTATTGGTTTTTGACCAATCCAATTTATATAAGAATTAGAAAAACTTGAATATAAATAAACGGGTCATTTTCGAGTTGAAAGTTTCAACCCTGATGTGACACCCTATTTCTACTGTTTGCAAATACTATGGTTTTTCGTATAAATACATGATTACAAAAATACGGTTTATAAAAAAAACCGTTAATTTAAATGCTTAAAACAGTGGGTGTACAAATTCATATCAAGCTAACCATAGTAAGCAAGAAAGGATTTAACATTGAGTCCAATATAGGAGCTAACTTAAGCTCCACTCCAGCTAAACTTCATCCCATTGATAGCAACTTATATAGACCTGGAATACATGGCAAAACATAGAATACGTAAGACAAAAATTGTCTCGTGAGTTACATGAGTTTTAGACTCAAACTTTTAATTTCTTTTCCAACCTTTTTATAAAACTTATAACATAAACATCTTTCAAAGTTTTATAATAATATCATACCATAGCTCTTTACTTTTGAAAATCATCATATATCATGCCTTGCAAAAATATCTTCTTTCAAACTTTATAATAGCAATATACTATAACTTTTTACTTCTGAAAAATCATTTTATGACATACTTTACAAAAATAGCATCTTTCTTACTTTCTTTGACCGGTTTTATAAGCTTGCTGGATTTTTATACTTAGGGCTTTAATCACTATAAGTGATACCCCAAGTCTCTATGGCTAGAAAAAACGGATCAATACTCACCATAGCTGTAACACCCCTTTTCTTTTACCATATTTGAATACAAATACAGCTTACTTTACAAACATATTTTACAACTCGTGACTATAAATTAGCCACTTAAATTTTTTTTTTATATTTTACAAACTTAAACTCAAGGGGGTATTACAGACTCAATACAGATACCATAATTTAAACTTACAATATTTAAACCGGTCCCAACTGCAGCCTTTGCTCCTTTCACCTAAGTACATAGCATTTCAAAAATAGTATACGTGAGACATAAAGCCTCGTGAGTAATATGGGTTTAGACCCAAAAGCTTTTATGTTCAAAACTTGAAATATTAAAAGTACACTGCTCAAAATTTATTTATTTCATAATCTCAAAATATCCTTTCTTCTTTACTTTCAAACTTTAAAAAGTCTTTCTTTCATAAAACTGCTTTCTTTCTCATTTTCTCGTGACCAACTGAAACTTATGAATTAAGTTAATTAATTCATTCAACTAGCTCCCCTCGTGGGAGAGAACAGATCTGCCCACTCGGTTATGCTCATTCTGTCTCCCCTTTGTGACTTGGAACGAATTCAAGCACAAGGGTATACTTAAGCTAGACAACTACTTCGCGACGGGAGGTACCATCCCAGTAGTGTCTTCTGATCCCCCGATTATGTGGGTGATCCTAGTCCGGACAACTGGCTCATACTTCTTTCTTTCTTTAATTCTTATTTCATTTCATCTCAAATTGGTCAAAATGGGACACAATTTGTAAACAACTCTTACTTAAATATTTTTATAACTCTTTGCTAAAAATACTTTCAAAACTGCTTTTGACATCTTAGTTCTTATAAGGAACTTCTTTCAAAATACTTTGCAAACAATACTTTAAAAATCTGCTTTTAATACTAAGCCCTTGTGTAGAGCTTCATTAAAAACTATTTTCCAAACTTTAGTATTTATAAACATTTGGAAATCATATCTTTCTGAAAATAATATTTTGCTATGTACCATAAAAATCCTCATAAAACTCACCTTGGTTCTATTATGGTTTACTAAGCTTCACGTACGGCTTTTCCCTTCCCGTGCTCAACAACGTTTGAAGCACCACCTATATAAATAGTATATATAAATACTCAATATAATTAACTTTATAATGCTAAAGTCTCATATGACATAACTCCATGTTATAATAAATGTATAACCATTAATACACTCGTTTTATCGTTTTTCCCGAGATACGTGTATACTGCTACAGTAATCCCGAGGGGTTGTATTTCAGTTCCGACTCTTTTCCATGAAATCTTAGGCCATATTAGACTTGTGTTTCAAATTTGAAGTCCATTGGACAAGTCTAGCTCAAATTCCAAAATTAAATTTTAACATGAATAGTGATTTTAGCCACTGCCGCTACAGTGACTTTTCCGCAAGGTCGGATTACGGATTTGACCATTCCCGACATGTTCTTATACCATTTTAGGGTTATGGCTAAAATTTCAGGTCAATCGGACATGTCTAGCTATGGTTTCTAGCGTTTGGAATATTTGAGATTTTTAACAAATTTGGTCCCTGCCTGGCCCCTGACTGAAGGCGCACTGCGCCAGGTGTGGGGCGCACTGCGCCTGGGCGCACCCCTCCCTGGTCCTGGGCGCACTGCGCCTGGCGCCTGGGCAGGCTCCTGATCAGTCGCGATTTGGCACTGTAGCATGCAGTTTTAAGGCTTTAAGCTCTTATTCCAGGTCTTAATCACCTGGGGTTTGTTCTAGGACTAAAACCCTTGACTAATAACACATTTTAAGCCATTAAAAACACTTTAGTAGATCAATTGCAGAAATTAAAGTTCTTGGCTAAACTTGAAAATTCTCAAGAATAGCATTCTACTTTCATGTTTTTGAGTTAAGTTCTTAACTAATGGCTTATTGGAAGCATTAGCTACTTAACCCACATGATTTATAACTGCAATTTCAGTTTCTATTCAACCCAAGGAACCAAATCAAGAACACACCCAAGAACTAGGTTAAAGAAGATGGAATCTTACCTTGGAATCACTAATTCCAACTCTTGATTCCTTTGATTTCTTGGCAATTCCCTTGAGCTCCCGTGTTCTTCTTCTCTCTAGCTCTCTCTCGTGCTCTCTAGAACCCTCTCAAATGATTTCTGAATATAGAGAGTAATAACTCTCTTATTTTATATTAAATATTTATAAAATAATTACATTTTGGTCCTAAATTTACACTTTCTTTACAAAAATGGTCCTAAGACCCAAAATCTTGCAACATTGCCCCATTAACTTCCAACTTGACATTTTCTTAACATTTTTGGTCATTTCCATGTCAAATGACCATTTTGCCCTTTTTGGTCAAGTTTTACTATTCACGCGTTAAAAACTCCAAATTTCATATAATTTCTTATTTCTTATATCATTATGTTACAAATACATAATATTTTTTACATAATAGTTTTATAGCGTGTCAAAAGACGGTTTTACCCTTTTTGACTTTTTTTTTCGCGGGTTCTTACAATAGAAATGCTGAGGCGATCTACTTCGCGATGGGGCTTGTCCCCAGTAGACCCCTTACCTAACCCGGGTAGGTTGGAACATAGTTCCCTTACTAACGCTGCTTGCTACAATTACCAGTCATACAAAATACTTGTTGCTTGCTTGAACATTTCTCATATACATATAACTTGTGGCTAGGTGCCAAACTACATCATTTTATGTCTTTATGGCTAGATGCCAAATATAGCTTGCATCACATAATAATCATATGTTTAAAAACATATTTTTCTAACATGCTAAGCTTTATGCCAAAACATACTTTCCAGCATCTTATGGCTATATGCCATTCATACTCGAAAACAATTACAGTTTGTAACTAAAACATACTTTTTAAACATCTTGTGGCTATATGCCATTCATACTTGAAAATACATATAACTTGTAGTCAAAATATACTTTCACATAATTTGGTTCATAGACCAAAACATACTTTCACATAATTGGTTCATAGACCAAAACACACTTCAAATATAGCAATATACTTTCACAAACTCTTGCATATAATTTCACATATAGAAATTTTATAAGAAATCTTGAAAATACTTACTTGCCATGTACCCCAGAATGGGTAAAAATACTGCATGTACTCACCTCATGTATTGCTAGAAGATTGACTACACGTTCCTTGTATTTATACTCTTTTGATCCATTAGTCACTTGGCATTGACCTATATTTAACATGTTATACAATAACATTAATGCTAACTGACTCTATAACTCATTAGAGTCCTTATAATACTATCTTGGGTCATAACACTTAATTATATATCTTTTAAATGACCAACTTTAGTTAAACCGTATTTTATACGTATTTTACTACAGTACCCTCGGAGGGTCGTATTTCGATTCCGACAATTTTTTATGAAGTTTCATAACATATTAGACCTATGTTTAAAATTTGAGGTCAAACGGACAAGTAAAAGACCAAAACTCAAAATCCATTTGGGCTTGGCAGGAGACTAATTGAGAAAACTGCATTTTCATTCTGCCGCAGGGCGCACCGCGCCCAGGTGAGGGGCGCACCGCGCCTGCTGAGCAGCAGTCCAGAATCTCCCAATTTTTATGCTACAAATTTCCATTTTCCCTTATTAAGCCCTTAATTCACGTCTTAATCAATAAGGTTTATTCCAATATCAAAACCATTCATTTACTTCAAATTTTTAACCATAAAAATCATGGATTTCAATTATTTTTTTTTTCAAACATTCCTGTTTTTGCATTTTTGATTCAAAAACCGAAATTGTCCAATATTAATCACTTCTACTGACTTATTTCAACAATTTCCACATTTAGAACTCATTAAAACTCCTTGGAATTAATTTGATCTTGAAAAATTGATTTCTAAAGCTTTTGAACAAAATTCCAATTTTTCAACAATAGCAACATACTTTGATGATTTTAAGATATGTTCTTAATACTTGACTTAATTGGTTTAGGGTCATTTCCAGGCCCTAAATACCAACTTGTACTAAATTTTAAGCTTCAAAATCATCAAATCATCTTTATAAATTTGGAAATTCTTCCGAAAACACCATTTTTCACCAAAAACCATTGTATTGAATTTTCAAGCTTAAGAACTGATTTCTTACTTCTTTAATGTCATATTTGACTTAACAAAACTATTAGAACTATATGAAATCAGTTTCAACTCATTAACCCATTTCTAGGGTTCTTGAGCTAAAAACCCATTTCATCATTTTTGGCATTGAATCTTCAATTCCATTGAATTACTTGTTAATACAAGTTTCTTTCATCATTTCTAACATATTAGATTAATTAAAACCATCTAAACTTTCAAACCCGTGACTTATTGCTCTTGGACCAAAATCATCATTTCTTGATTTTCAACATGTTCAAGGGTTAGAACATGTTTACTTGATGATTTTGAGCAAGATGGTTTAGATAATTTCACTGGAACCATAACCTCTAGAAAAATCAGAAAATCAAGTACACGATTCCCGTTCAAGTCTTGGATGAAATAAGCTTAGAACATGAAGTTCTTACCTTGTTTGCTTGGAAACCCTCAATTCTAACTTCAATTTCTTGCAAAGATTTCCAGAATTCCTTCTCTTCTCCGATGCTCTCTCGCTCTCTCCCATAGTCTCTAGACCCTCTTCAGATTTTATGATCATTAATGAGATATTTTCTCATTTTTATATTTTCTATATTTACAGTTTTAGTCCCTGGCTTTCATTTCTTGCACTTTGGCCACCAAAAATCAAATCTTATTACATATAACTTAGTTTCTTACATTTTTGGTCCAAAAACCAAAATATACTTTCATAATAATTCTTGTATATGGTCAAATGACCAATTTACCCTTCTAATGGTAAAATGACTAAATTACCCTTACAAACATACTCTCTCGTAAAAATATACATAAAACTTTAAATTATACACACCTTGTTTTACATATTTATAATATTAAATTTGGGTCGTTACAACTACCTCCCCCTTATTGGGATTCCGTCCTCGGAATCATTACACAATTACTAAATTAAGGAAATCACTTCCCCTTCCTTTTCAGATGTTCTCCGCAAAGTTGATTTCTAGTAGATACTTTCTTTTTACCAACACATAATCATTTTCTTCATTATTTTATCTTTTAATCTTTTCTTCTTTGGTTGTTTTTGATTCTTTAATCAGCTCTTAGCGGTTCCTGCTTTCAATCCTTTATAGAGGATTAACAATATCTCTTTAAAACTTTATATCTTCCCAATTAACCAAATTATCATTTTGGTCATTTTATCTTTTTTTCTCAACCTTTTAGTCGTTCATTCACGTTTCATACTCTTCATTCTAGTTACTTTTCTTTCTACCTCATTTCATTGACATACAATTTCTTAGTAAACTTATTTAACAAAATAGTTTCATACTTCAATACTTGTTATCATAAATAGCAATCTACTTTATAATTCTTCTCATATCTTTACTAAAACAAGTGAGATTATACTCACAGCATTCTTTACTTGTAAAAATTTCAAATACCATTAAACATAATTATATATGTTTCATATTTATATAAATTCATAATTACACAAAATCTTTTCCTTGTATAAATTTTGTCCCTTAATGGACATTTTACTTAAGCAATCTTTTCACCTTCATTTAATATTGCTTATTTATCTTCTCCCTTATTTTCTTCTTATTTCTTTACTCCTTCGTTACTTCCTAGACAATCCACTGTTATTTCTTCTTTACAGAAGTTATACAACATCTTATTTTATTTGTCTTACATTTGTTTTTAAATCTTATAAACTTCAGTTTATTCTTCTTTATCTCTATTACCCACTACTGACTCATTATTATTTATAAAGGATGTATTTTCCTCCTTCTTGTTACACTTCACATTCTTACTTTTCTGATTGGGACAGAATCTGTCGAATCATCATATTGTTCACGAGAATCTACTTATCTCGTTCTAAATGTGTTGAAACGATATACCGCTTTTTATTTTAACAATTTGACATCATTAACTTTCTTTCTATGTATAATATACCATACTTAACCTTATAAACTTGTACAGTTTTACTGTTGAAGTTGTTCTATTATTTCAGTCAACTTCCTGCTCGATTCACACTTTTAAGAAAAATCATTTTTTTCCATACTTTTTACTCATTTCCTGTACATTATATGTATTACCTTCTCTAATATTTGTCTTGTATCATTCTTTACTTGTATTACTTTCATATTCAACATATAATCAACTTAGATATTTCTTTCATCTTCTTTTATGAGATTTCGGTCTCATTACTCATTACTTATTCGTATAAACATGTCTTTCTCATTTCTTCAATTTTTGTACAATACTTTTATAAGTATTCTTTTCTTTCCTTTTTGGATACTCCAGGTATCCTTCTCATATTAATACTTTATATTTTAGTATTTCTTTGCCAATTCTATTTCTCACATTAGTGTTTAGTTTAGCACCTGATCTTCTGTTTACTCTTTCCTCACGGTATCTAAATTGTTTACCATGGTTGATTCGAAATTTATTTTTCTTCAATTCACTTATGGAACTTCATACATGTTGCATACTATAATTCACATTCCCATACTTACTTCACTTTTCATAATATTATTACCTTGTGGTGTATTTATGTTTTACAAACCACATTCATTAACTTCTTGACATATACTTACAAGTTCTTAGTTGCATAATATACACATATATTTATACTTGGTTCTCTTTTGGTTTAAGAACCCAACTAGGTATTTTTAACATTTTTGTTCCATGACAAATTCTTGACATAACCCTCAATCACCATTACCTCTCGCTACTCTTTACTTTTACATCTTTTATCATTTCTGTTATGTGTTATAAGGCTACATGCCTAACACATTATGCTATTCTTTCGTTTAAACTCCACTTCTTTACACTATATATTTCTTTACAACATTATATATTTCATATACAACTTACTTCTTATGTATCTTTAGGTGACACACAATTGCCATATATTTTCTCGTCATCTTTCGTTCTTTTGTATTTCGAGGCATTATGCCCAATACATTATTTTACTCTTTTGCTTTATACCTTATAGTATTCTAATTAGAATACTATTTCATAACCACTTTTATACTTTGTATAAGTTCTAAAACTTACTCATTCACTCATATGTATAAACACGTATAAATATATATACATTTCTTTGTATTTCATGGCTACTAGTCATGTACTGACCATTTCTCACAATCTTTGGATTCCTTTACCCATCATTTCTATTCGGAAGTAATAACTTCCTGTCTGTTTACTATAGTTCTTACATTATCTTTAATTCTTCGTTTACTACTTGTTTAGATATTTACTCTTTTTCTTTACTTCATATCATTTATGACCTTTAGTCATTTTGCTCACATGCTTTTGATTTTTCTTCCGTTATCATACATTATTATACTCTTTCATTACTGGTATTACCTCTTTTATTTCATTCATTTGGTTGTGGAATTTATTTCCTCATAACCAATATTTTATCATCATTTTCTTTAAAGTCTTTCATTATATTCTTCTGATTATCCTCATCATTTGTTTCATCTTTTATTTCTTGCCTAACATTTATTTAGGCATTCAACCTTTAATTCTCACTTCATGTTCATTTAATCACATTACAACAATGCAATTTACTTTAAATATCATAATTTTTGACAATTTCTCATGCATCATTCTTTTCCCCCCATTTGGGTATCTTACTTTATTTTTATTACTCATTATAACATTGTACTATTAATACACTCCACTTATAATTTCATTCTTCCTGTAAAAATCTTACAACTTTTATATAGGTAATCAATACCCATATTTCCTTTTTAGGTTGCTCTTATATGTACTTCCTCTCATCTCGACAGGCATATAATTTAATATCTTTCAATCTGTCTACAAAGTATTAAGTATCACATTATTTCTTTTACTTTACCATACTAACTGGTATACATCCACTGCATTAACTTTTATTACTTATAATCTTTCTTGTTCTTGTTACATAGGTATACAATTCCTATGTTATTCTTACTACTCTCTTCACCAACCTTACCCACCAGATTACCATAATTCCTTTATGATTCCACCAGTCTCAATACATATCCTGGGATTATGATAATACGGGCCCATATTACCATAATCACCTATACATATTGATTCTGTTGTTACCACAAGGTTCCATGGGACACTGGTTCCTTTAACATATAGCACCATTATAAATACATGGTGATCAATACTGAAAACATTTCTACTTTATAACATAGCCTTTAATAAATATAGACAGTTACGGAAAATATCTCATAATTTTCCTAACGGTCAAATTTTTTGCTCACTCTAAACGTTAGCTTAACACTTCTTAGTGTTATATATCTACATATTTTACATAATGCATAATGTCTTAATCATTTAAGACATCATATAACATACTTTCATAAACTAACATTTTTATAGCATGAGTTTAAGCCTAGGAGTGGAACAAGCCAATCCTAATTCGCTTAAACTATGGCTATGATACCAACTTGTGACACCCCATTTCTACTGTTTGCAAATACTATGGTTTTTCGTATAAATACATGATTACAAAAATACGGTTTATAAAAAAAACCGTTAATGTAAATGCTTAAAACAGTGGGTGTACAAATTCATATCAAGCTAGCCATAGTAAGCAATAAAGGATTTAACCTTGAGTCCAATATAGGAGCTAACTTAAGCTCCACTCCAGCTAAACTTCATCCCATTGATAGCAACTTATATAGACCTGGAATACATGGCAAAACATAGAATACGTAAGACAAAAATTGTCTCGTGAGTTACATGAGTTTTAGACTCAAACTTTTAATTTCTTTTCCAACCTTTTTATAAAACTTATAACATAAACATCTTTCAAAGTTTTATAATAATATCATACCATAGCTCTTTACTTTTCAAAATCATCATATATCATGCCTTGCAAAAATATCTTCTTTCCAAACTTTATAATAGCAATATACTATAACTTTTTACTTCTGAAAAATCATTTTATGACATACTTTACAAAAATAGCATCTCTCTTACTTTCTTTGACTGGTTTTATAAGCTTGCTGGATTTTTATACTTAGGGCTTTAATCACTATAAGTGATACCCCAAGTCTCTATGGCTAGAAAGAACGGATCAATCCTCACCATAGAAATGCTGAGGCGATCTACTTCGCGATGGGGCTTGTCCCCAGTAGACCCCTTACCTAACCCGGGTAGGTTGGAACATAGTTCCCTTACTAACGCTGCTTGCTACAATTACCAGTCATACAAAATACTTGCTGCTTGCTTGAACATTTCTCATATACATATAACTTGTGGCTAGGTGCCAAACTACATCATTTTATGTCTTTATGGCTAGATGCCAAATATAGCTTGCATCACATAATAATCATATGTTTAAAAACATATTTTTCTAACATGCTAAGCTTTATGCCAAAACATACTTTCCAGCATCTTATGGCTATATGCCATTCATACTCGAAAACAATTACAGTTTGTAACTAAAACATACTTTTTAAACATCTTGTGGCTATATGCCATTCATACTTGAAAATACATATAACTTGTAGTCAAAATATACTTTCACATAATTTGGTTCATAGACCAAAACATACTTTCACATAATTGGTTCATAGACCAAAACACACTTCAAATATAGCAATATACTTTCACAAACTCTTGCATATAATTTCACATATAGAAATTTTATAAGAAATCTTGAAAATACTTACTTGCCATGTACCCCAAAATGGGTAAAAATACTGCATGTACTCACCTCATGTATTGCTAGAAGATTGACTACACGTTCCTTGTATTTATACTCTTTTGATCCATTAGTCACTTGGCATGGACCTATATTTAACATGTTATACATTAACATTAATGCTAACTGACTCTATAACTCATTAGAGTCCTTATAATACTATCTTGGGTCATAACACTTATATATCTTTTAAATGACCAACTTTAGTTAAACCGTATTTTATACGTATTTTACTACAGTACCCTCGGAGGGTCGTATTTCGATTCCGACAATTTTTCATGAAGTTTCATAACATATTAGACCTATGTTTAAAATTTGAGGTCAAACGGAAAAGTAAAAGACCAAAACTCAAAATCCATTTGGGCTTGGCAGGAGACTAATTGAGAAAACTGCATTTTCTTCTGCCGCAGGGCGCACCGCGCCCAGGTGAGGGGCGCACCGCGCCTGCTGAGCAGCAGTCCAGAATCTCCCAATTTTTATGCTACAAATTTCCATTTTCCCTTATTAAGCCCTTAATTCACGTCTTAATCAATAAGGTTTATTCCAAGATCAAAACCATTCATTTACTTCAAATTTTTAACCATAAAAAGCATGGATTTCAATTATTTTTTTTTTCAAACATTCCTGTTTTTGCATTTTTGATTCAAAAACCGAAATTGTCCAATATTAATCACTTCTACTGACTTATTTCAACAATTTCCACATTTGGAACTCATTAAAACTCCTTGGAATTAATTTGATCTTGAAAAATTGATTTCTAAAGCTTTTGAACAAAATTCCAATTTTTCAACAATAGCAACATACTTTGATGATTTTAAGATATGTTCTTAATACTTGACTTAATTGGTTTAGGGTCATTTCCAGGCCCTAAATACCAACTTGTACTAAATTTTAAGCTTCAAAATCATCAAATCATCTTTATAAATTTGGAAATTCTTCCGAAAACACCATTTTTCACCAAAAACCATTGTATTGAATTTTCAAGCTTAAGAACTGATTTCTTACTTCTTTAATGTCATATTTGACTTAACAAAACTATTAGAACTATATGAAATCAGTTTCAACTCATTAACCCATTTCTAGGGTTCTTGAGCTAAAAACCCATTTCATCATTTTTGGCATTAAATCTTTAATTCCATTGAATTACTTGTTAATACAAGTTTCTTTCATCATTTCTAACATATTAGATTAATTAAAACCATCTAAACTTTCAAACCCGTGACTTATTGCTCTTGGACCAAAATCATCATTTCTTGATTTTCAACATGTTCAAGGGTTAGAACATGTTTACTTGATGATTTTGAGCAAGATGGTTTAGATAATTTCACTGGAACCATAACCTCTAGAAAAATCAGAAAATCAAGTGCACGATTCCCGTTCAAGTCTTGGATGGAATAAGCTTAGAACATGAAGTTCTTACCTTGTTTGCTTGGAAACCCTCAATTCTAACTTCAATTTCTTGCAAAGATTTCCAGAATTCCTTCTCTTCTCCGATGCTCTCTCGCTCTCTCCCGTAGTCTCTAGACCCTCTTCAGATTTTATGATCATTAATGAGATATTTTCTCATTTTTATATTTTCTATATTTACAGTTTTAGTCCCTGGCTTTCATTTCTTGCACGTTGGCCACCAAAAATCAAATCTTATTACATATAACTTAGTTTCTTACATTTTTGGTCCAAAAACCAAAATATACTTTCATAATAATTCTTGTATATGGTCAAATGACCAATTTACCCTTCTAATGGTAAAATGACTAAATTACCCTTACAAACATACTCTCTCGTAAAAATATACATAAAACTTTAAATTATACACACCTTGTTTTACATATTTATAATATTAAATTTGGGTCGTTACACCTGACCTTACCCGTTTAATTATCGTGTCGTGTCGTGTCAACCCGTTTAATTAAACGGGTTGAAATCTCTTACTCAAACCCGTTTATTTCGTGTCGAGTTCGTGTCGGGTTGTCGTGTCGTGTCAGGTTTTGCCACCTCTAAATAGGCCTACTCAATCACTCCTTTCCCCATCCCTTCTTAAACCTCGTATCCTCAATGTCAAGACCACATAGTACCAGCAATGTGTTATGTGTTTAGCAATGTGTTATGTGTTTCTGGGATAACATATCCCCACCTACGTTGGAGCTTTCTTCTTTCCTCATTTTTTGATGCTCTCTCCTGGATACCATTATGCGGTGTTTCTTACAGTTGCGATAACTACTATCAGGTGAGTAATCACTCTTCCCCTTGGTAATTGGAAGACGGAAGTATTATATTTGATGGATGTATGCGTGTAATATAAAAGGGAAATACAATGATGGTGCAGTGTATACCTTAGTGGCTGATATCATGATTTGTTTTTGTTAAGGCATTGATAAGCCTTAGTGGCAGAGAACCGTACTTTTGAGGGTCTTGGTAAGCCTTGGTGGCTCAGAACTATGACCAGAACCTTTTAGTGGTATTGGTAAGCCTTGGTGGCTAATAATTATACCTTTGAAAATGCAATAAGCCTTGGTGGCTCAAAACCTAGGGCGGTAATGTCTTGAAAAAATGGTAAGCCTTTAGTGGTTAAGAACCAGAGGAGGTTATGGGATGAAAGGGGGACATGATGTAAAGGACAATGAAGAACCATTAACACCCGACTGAAATATGAAATATGGTATGTGATGTTATATGCTATGCTGTGTTATGTATATTATGAGATATAGGAATTAATTATATTCTGCCTATAAGAATGTTGTATGTATGTATAGTTAACCGGTAGCTCACTAAGCTCTTGTAGCTTACCCTTTATTGTTGTTTAACCTTTCAGGACCAAGTAACCCTTCGAAGGGGAAGGAAGTAGTTAATAAGTAGGGCAGCTGGTAGCAGTTGATCAGCTTACGTCAGGCTCGGTGTTTGAGATAGTTAGTTTGATGCATTGTAAACTTTTGATAACTACTTGTAGTTCTCTTGAAATATTAAAGTACACTGTGGAAAATGTCAAACTTTGTTTACTTTTGTGTACGTGTGAAATATTTAAAAAAAAAAATAGGTGTACTTAGTGTTAATAAGTTGGGCGTTACATTTAAGGTTTGAAACTTAGTACAATTTAATGTTCAGTGACCAAATGATGACAAAACCAACATTTTCCATGCCTAACTTTTATCAATAAATATTTTTTATCCAAAACAATGCAAAAAAGTTTCAACAGCAATACTAAGCTATTATTAACTATGATATGCAAAATATACGTTATGGGCTCCATTGATCCCTGCTTGTACCAGCGACTCATTTCTTTTTCGGTGTGATCTTTTTGCTTTCATTGTCTTTTTGAACCTAGGAAGAAATCAAATCTTACACTTGATATAAAGATTTTGATCCACAAAGTAGAATAAAAATGATAGTAAATAATATAAATATCTATCTTTTCTTTTTCTTTCTTTGTGCATGATACTTAAATTACTAAAATGGTTTTGTTTTTTTGGTTAATAGCTTCAAGAGATACAAGTCTTCATCCCAAATAATAACAAATTATTACCAAGTATATGAGTTTTGTTGAGTCGGTTTTTTGTGATTTGAGTTGGAAAATATATTGGTTGGATGTTACTTATTTAAAGCCTAAATAACTCATATTTAATATAATTCATATAAATAAATAAACTGTAAAGATTGCTTGCTAAAAAAATTAAAAATTGCTAGAAAAAGATTCTTAGATATAATTTACAAATATAAAAAGTCCAGATATAAGTCTAGGCATCGTAAGAAAGTAAGATTTTACAATAAAATAAACCTAGGAAAGTATATTGTTTTTTAGGCCTAAAACATACTATTGAAAATAAAAAGTAAAAGGGTTTCTGCATCTTGAAATGTAATATTCAAGAACTTATTTCACAGGATAATATATACTTTAAGTGTACTTGCGATTTACGCTTTTGTTAGATAGATTTTCTTGTTTTTGTTGTCACGATTCATTAGCAATTTCCATAGCACGTTATACATGTTTTTCATATCATTTTGGGTTTTATGCATTTTTTTGGTGGATTAGTCTACACGTAGGTACTTTTTTGATTTTTTGCAGCATTGGAAGCTTATCCGGAACATTTAAAGATTTTTGTAACTTTTTGTAGGATTGGAAGCTTATCAGGAACATTTAAAAGCTCGTAAGTCGTAAAAGAAAAAAATATGATAAACGGATACCGAGGAGCGATATTGAGTAAATTTGCCCAAAAAATGAAGGCAAAAATTAGTAGGCTCATTCGGTCATATCGTATACTGAAAGATTTCTCATACTATCATATTCATGTATATATAATGAGAAAGGCGAATAAGGCCATATGCGCCCTTACAGCTGTTTTGTGGGAGCTACTTCTTAAATAGGAGTTTGACACCACTTATTCATGTTGTAACTTATTTTCTAGAAGAAATTGGAGAGAAATTTTGGATCTAAGAATCTAGATGAACTTTAAATATGAGAAACCTAGATTCTTAACACCTGGTGGATCTCTTAATTTTTTTTGAAGTATTTTATAGAATGATAGCTAAAGAGAGAGTCATTTATACCAAATAGGATAACTATCTAATAAAATAATTAAAATTGAAAATTATGTTGGGTTTTAGTTTGATAAACACAATAAAGTTACAAACACACATAAAACAAATAAAACAGTTATTGCCCTTTTATATAGACTGACCAATGTCCCATGAAAACATAAATTGACCACAAATAGATAAAGTAAGAATAAAATTACATCGAGTTACACTACAACTATTGTAGGCATGAACTCCACGAAAATATGGGATCTAACTTTTTGCTTCCACCGAGTTCACACACATGAGACTGAACTTGATGCTACAACATACAGTTAAAACTAAATA